>OX336382.1:6166752-6766752 GCA_946902895.1 Fragum fragum | reverse complement strand
AGTTGGTAGTGTGTTTGACTTTCAATCATGCAGTCCGGGGTTCAATTCCCAGTCACGAAAATTATCCTTTCTGACAAATGTTAACCACTGATTGGTAGATATTTGTAAACCATAGTGGGATGATCAGCTGGAGGGTCGGAAAGAATGTAGTGGTAGTACTGGTGTGAGAAGTACCAGGAAGCCATTGTTAGGTGCTCCAGCTGCTGCAATATGACTGAAGTACTGTTAAAAGGTGAGTTGATCCCCATTCAAACAAAAATGTGCAAAAAATTTTGACTTTCCCTTACAGTGATGCATTTTGAAGCCACTCAAGAACTACAATTGGGCAAACATTGTGTAAAATAAAAAAATTGCTTGTAAAAATGTTTTCTACTCAGAAAGTTAAAAAAATTCATAAATTTCGACCAGACTCAATTTTGTTGTCTGGTAATGGGTTAGCATTGTACCAGATGATGAAATTTTAGACTGGTCCAAATTGAATGAAGTTGCAGACGATGTTTTGAATTGAAAGCGTCATTATGTGGTCATGGGCTAACAGTGTAAATATTAAGGTTTTTCCGGAAGTTAAGATAAGGGGTAGTAACACCAACACATAACATAACCTCTATCACGTAAATCTTAACAAGACAATACATTGAATACCCACTGCCTAGGGTTTGTTGAAGGACATGTACAGTAAACCTTGTATTAAATGACTTGTAAAGGGACCACAAAATTGATCCCTGAACCCTTTCCTGTTTTGCAAAATTTTAGACCTTTCCAAATTCAAAAGTTTTGCAACTGAAAATTTAAAGTGGGTTTAATTTGAAAAATAATCATGCAGTAGGGGGAAATTCTGTGGAGAAAGACAAAATTTCTTGTTACCAGCAATTTCTTTTCTACAATGCTTTCTTTATTATAAAATCACAAGGATGTATAAACCAGGCAGGGTTTTCGTTTGACCTGGGACCTCGGGTTTTGACACACAGAAATTCAATAAAGAAGCAATTTAAACGCTCGAAAATTTGTCACTGTGCGTCATATTGACTCTCGAAAATTTGCAGCCATGCATAAGTGTGCCAAATTATTTGAAAATAGTTAATTGATTATGAAAATATACATCCTAATCATGGATGACACCACTCTCGAGTGATGGACATGCATCGGTGATCGTAATTGACAGGTACATGACACCTGTGAAATTAATTGATGAAACCCCTTTTCTAATCCTACTGAATACTTATTTGATATTACTTTTATCAAAAACCTCACAAAATATAATCAAGAAATAAAATGAAACCCAAGAAACTGTAGCTAAAAGAAGTGTCATGGGTTTTCATGGATAAAATCGGCACTTCTTTTTATGAAAAATAAGAATCATTTGATCCTCCTAGTACTCTTGAGATTTTTTAAAACTGATTCAAGATTAATGATACAGTAGAACCTCGTTAATTCGAACGTCACTGGTTCGTAGGTATGTGTTCGTTCGTATAATTTTCGCGGTCCCGATCTTTTTCCTTCTGTATCTTTGTTAGAAAACTCTGTCTAATTCGAACATCAGTGGTTCGTAGTTCGTAGGTCATTTCAAGTCCCGAAAGTATGATTATAGCACAAACTCCTATGTTTAATTCGTAGGTGTGATAAACTAATTGTCTCCAATCACCACTTACCTTGATTTTCACACCTGCTGATCTATATGACAATCATGTGATATTATGTACCTTTAGTTAAAAGGAGCTGTTTGTTTTGTAAGATGGGTAATTAATCGAATAAAGATTCCCGTACTTATCGCCGAAAATTTATTTTGATTTGACGCACACCCATTAGTATCGGTGTTATTGCTCACTTAGAGATTCTATCACTTTATTTTATTCTGCGGTTACTTTCTTCACAATCGTCGGTCCTTCATTTTATGATTTGATGATAGAATACTCAGAGTGATTTGATCCAATGTATTGTAAAGGGAAATCACTCAGATGGAGTCTACCATTTGATACAGACACTGTGCTTAAAAAATGCCAAAAATTAATACCAAGATTAAAGCATAAAAATACAAGACGAGTATTTTTTAATGTATTTTTATGTATTCCTCAATTAATATCTGCAGGTCTAGTGTAGAAAAAATAACCAATTTAGAATCGATTCCTAAATGGGAGACAGAACAAGACAATGTCAGATTCCGTGTATCTCAAACAGCCGACCCCTTTCCCTCCGTTTTGTTCGTACTACGCTTAATTCGTATAAATTTCCCCGGTCCCTTGCGCTACGAACTACCGAGGTTTTACTGTATATGCATGAATTCTAAACTTTACCTAAAATTTATCTAAAATACAATACTGTCAGATTGGAGAAATGTTCCAATCTGAGGGGGTTAATTCCGAGGCACCATTGCTAAAAAAAAGATAAACAATTTATTTTTGTTTTTATCTGTATTTTTTTCTTTCTAAATTGCTACCGAGGGGGGGGGGGGCATATCGCATTTGACTCTTGGGATTTCAATTTTGACTCTTGAAAATTTTGGCTCAAGGGACAACAACTCTTGACTTTTGGGTACTAATGAAAACCCTGCCAGGGATTGAACAGAAAAGAGTTGAGAATGGCTGCTAGATACAACTATTTGGGACAAATACATAAAAACACTTTCATTGCATGTACATGTATATATCAATGTAATTTTCAAACTTCATGATATTGGACTCCTGAGTCTGAGTGAGACGATTCTAAAAAGTTCCAACAACATAGGATTTAACAATAATGAATTTTACAGGAAATTCATCTGCTTTTTAACCCTTGAACTACTGAACCTGGAATATCAAGGTTTTTGGCAGGAGGTATAGACAAAGATCAGCCTGCACATAAGTGCAGTCTGATCTTAGTCTACAACTCCTGTTTATCCATTTCACGCATCAGACTCCCAATCTTCAATCATGGGATGTCATGGGTTTGATCCCCTGCGTTAGCACTTGTCCTTTCCGACATTTGTCTCTCATCAATGGATGGATTATCGTAAACCTAAGTGAGATAGTAGCTGGAGGCTAGGAAAAGATGTAATAGTAGTACTGGTGTGAGAAATTTCAGGAATCCATTGTTAGGTGCTCCAGCTGCAACGATATGACTGAAATAGTGTTAAAAGTGGCATTTAACCCATTGATTCATTCATTTATTCATTCATTCTGTTTATCCCTTTCAAGCAAGAATTGTTTATAAAGTTAATTTTCAAAAAAAAGTCATGATGATCTAACAACTTTTACTGTCAGTGCTTTCAACCCTTTGATTTTAATGTAATTCTGAAAAAAAATATATGTATTAAGCATGACAAGGGTGAAGAGTCATTGCTTTTGGCAAGGGAATTTTATTATGTACCCCTTATGATAGTGGTCACTTCATGGAGGTGGTTGCTTGTTCAAGTTAACCCATTCCCACACAACAAAATTTTAGACTGGTCCAAATTGATAGAAGATGCAGGCAACAATTTAAAGTTGATGGAATTTCAAATTTCTTTGTCTTTTTGAACAGAAAACATTGTGGATAATGAAGAAATTGGTTGATACAAGCAATTTCTTCATTTTCCACAATGTTTTCCAAAGTATTTTTCTTGAGGGGCGTAAAAAGGAGGGCTTGAGTTGGAATGGGTTAAACTATGAGGTTGAAATTATTAAATTGAAAACCCAAAATACCCTATTTATCAGAAACTCTGTTGTTACTTGCCTTGCAGTCTTAATTAATTGTTGTCTATCAAAGGGTTAACAAGCAAAAATGTGACATATTTTCACAATCATTTGTCAGGTCAATCATAGCTGTCTTTGGAAAAGAACAAGAATCAATGCTTTCTTAATTTCATTGCATTTTGGGTTGTTCCCAAGCTCATACTGTTTTCTATAGAGAGTGGCCTATTCTCCTAATTTTCTTTAGACATTGCCAAGGTCCTACTAAATTGTAACATATGCGTTTAGATTTTGTTGATTAAGGCAATTAGAAATTCTGTCTTTTATTTTCAGAAACTGAACAGAAAAATGCACTTGTCTAAAGTTAAACACAGCAAGTTCAATGAATCTGGACAACTGATGGCATTTTACTTTGGATCTGCAGTTTGGGGAGCTGATACATTTGTCAGAGTAAGAGTTTCTTTTAATCATCAAGTTTTTTGGTTAAAGTCAGTCAAGAGGACATTTCAAATGTGTATTATTGAACCCTTTCCTGTTCATATTCCGGATTTTTGGTTGCTGTGAATTTATACTTGAGAAAAAATTGTGGAAAAAGAAGAAATTGCTTGTGACATGGCTTTTCAACAATGTTTTCTCCCACATAGGATGGTTCAATTTCAAATTGCATCCAGTTTTCAATGCTGTTTGCAACCTTGTTCAATTTGGACAAGTCTAAGGAAACGGCTAAGAATGAATACATGTTTCTTGTTAGACAGAAAAATTGGGAGAAAAGGGAGAAATCCTCATATCAAATAATATTTCCTTTTCTTAATTCGTCTATTAATCAGAATATAACACACAGTCATGCTTTTTGGCGCTCCTCAAGACAAAAGCTTTGGAAAACATTGTGGAACATGAATAAATTTTAACAAAAATTTTTTTCATTATCCACTATGTTTGTTGCCCTAAAGTACAAAGATTTTTTAAAAAATTATTCAACTGAAAATTGTTGTCTGCAAAGTCTTTCAATTTGGACCAGTCTAAAATTTTTGTTGCGTGGGAATGTGTCTACCCTTTCCCAATCAGTGAAGCTTTTGGATGCCCTTCAAGAAAAACAATAGGGAAAACATTGTGTAAAATGAAGAAATTGCTTGAAACAATCAATTTCTTCATTTTAAACAATGTTTTCTACCCAGGAAGTTGAAAAAACCTTAAATTTCGTAAACTTTAAATTTTAGTCTGCAACTCCTTTCAATTTTGAACAGTCTTAAATTTTGCCATCTGGTAATGGGTTAAAGGGAGGTAAAACATGACCTAAAGACTCCAATAGGGCATGCAAAAAATCTAATTGATAATTAGGTAATATACTTCTTGTTTATATACATGCTAAAAATTGAACTGATTTGGCCACTTATACAACCATAAGAAATATCCTGTGATCTATAGCCTGACTTTAAAGAGAATAGTTTGCAAAATAACTGTTAAATGACGAGTTGCAGAGGATCTTCCTGTTGGAGCTCAGTTTGCAGGGCCAGCAATATATAAACTGCAGACGAAAGAAAGATGCCTCAGTATAATGCCGAGGGTCCAAATATCAGGTCAAATAAGAATATTGTATCTGAAAGTGTAGTAATTTTCTTGACAGCACACTAACCTGGTGATTGATATTATTTTTGTATTTTTCAGGAAAATTTCATCAACATAAACCAGTTGTGGGAGGGCTACCCACACACAAATATGTCATTCATGCTGAAGTTCTATTTCATTATTCAAATTGCATACTGGATACACTGTTTCCCAGAACTCTACTTTCAAAAAGTTAAAAAGGTTAGTCATTATCTCTTTTATAGCTTATCCTTTCTTTTTACATACATCATATCCTCATAGGGTTAGCAAAATATCCTAAATACAGCTTGTATAAATCTGTATTTACGACATTTTGCTACCCCAACAACAATATTCTTACAATGATTAAAACTCTATAAACTAGCTTACACCTGCTAAACCAAATACATCTAAAAGTATTTTTTGTTTCGATAAGCCCTTAGACTTAGGAGTCCAATATCATGAAGTTGGTCTTTGCTTCAGCTGAATTGTAAAGGGAGGGAAGTCAAGGGTTGTTGGTTTTGTATCCTAACCGATCATGTGGGTATGCCCATAGCAAGGTATTCAGGCATGCGGCTTAGTACTGGGGATACCAATGAGGCACATACTTTAGTAAACTTTGCTGAGACTTAACTGAAAGATAATTAAAATTAACAGCTTTAAATCAATCAATGGTCTATTCATCATTAATTCTTTTCCAACTCACTAACAGATTACAATATGCAGGGCTTTTCCTGAGTTGATACGTGCAAGACACGTACCCTGTGAGAATTTTTTACCATGTCATTATTTGGAGTAATTCACTACAACTTAAGTAAACGTTTTATGCCCCCACAGCTTAATGGAGGGGGGTGTGTGGGGTGGGGTGGGCATATAGATTTGCCTTTGTCTGTCCGTCCATACTTCTGTCCTCCATCCTTCCGTCTGTCCCGAAAATGTCCGGGGCATATCTCTGAAAGTATAATAGCTATCAACTTGAAACTTCATTGATGGATAGACCTCATTGAGGAGAATAGCAGTGCACAAGAACCCCAACTCTTGCTTGCATAATTTTGGAGTTATTGCCCTTTGTTATTTAAAAAACTTACATTGTGTCTGGGGCATTCCTCTGAAAGTATAATAGCTATCAACTTGAAACTTCACAGGTGGTCAGACCTCATTGAGGAGAAGTGCAGTGCACAAGAACCCAAACTCTTGCTTGCATAATTTTGGAGTTATTGCCCTTTGTTATTTTAAAGACTTACATTTTGTCTGGGGCATTCCTCTGAAAGTATAATAGCTATCAATTTGAAACTTCATAGATAGATAGACCTGATTGAGGAGAAGTGCAGTGCTTAAGAACCCCAACTCTTGCTTGCATAATTTTGGAGTTATTGCCCTTTGTTATTTAAAAAACTTACATTGTGTCTGGGGCAGATCTCTGAAAGTAAAAAAGCTATCAACTTGAAACTTCACAGGAAGATAGACCTCATTGAGGAGAAGTGCAGAGCACAAGAACCCCAACTCTTGCTTGCATAATTTTGGAGTTATTGCCCTTTGTTATTTTAAAGACTTACATTTTGTCTGGGGCAGATCTCTGAAAGTATAATACCTATCAACTTGAAACTTCACAGTTGGATAGACCTCATTGAGGAGAAGTGCAGAGCACAAGAACCCCAACTCTTGCTTGCACAATTTTGGAGTTATTGCCCTTTGTTATTTTAAAGACTTACATTTTGTCTGGGGCAGATCTCTGAAAGTATAATACCTATCAACTTGAAACTTCACAGTTGGATAGACCTCATTGAGGAGAAGTGCAGTGCACAAGAACCACAACTCTTGCTTGCATAATTTTGGAGTTATTGCCCTTTGTTATTTAAAAAACTTACATTGTGTCTTGGGCATATCTTGAAAGTATAATAGCTATCAACTTGAAACTTCACAGGTGGATAGACCTCATTGAGGAGAAGTGCAGTGCTCAAGAACCTCAACTCTTGCTTGCATAATTTTGGAGTTATTGCCCTTTGTTATTTTAAATACTCACATTTTGTCCGGTGCATATCTCTGAAAGAATGATAGCTCTTTACTGGAAACTTCATAGAAGGATAGACCTCATTGAGGAGAAGGGCAGTGCACAAGAACCACAACATTTGCTTGCATAATTTTGGAGTTATTGCCCTTTGTTATTTTAAATACTTACATTTTGTCCGGTGCATATCTCTGAAAGTATAATAGCTATCAACTTGAAACTTCACAGGTGGATAGATCTCATTGAGGAGAAGTGCAGTGCACAAGAACCCCAACTCTTTGCATAATTTTGGAGTTATTGTCCTTTGTTATTATCAAAGCTACCGGTAGGGGCATCTGTGTCCTGTGGACAAAGCTTTTGTTTTATTACTATTATAATTTAGGAAAAGATAAGATGGACTTTTTTTTCACACAGCAGGTAGGCTTTACTTTTAAATCCAATGCAAAAGGAACCATGATTTTTACTCACTGTCAGATTTAGTAGTTTTGTAGAGAAATGTACAACTGTCCTTATTGTCGAAAACCATCATTAACATTAAAACAGTTTACTTTTACCTGCGCAGTAATACAAAAGCACATCAGGTCGGATATTCATACAAAATTGCTCATCTGGAAATACGCTTACTCTGGACAATACCAACGGGAACCACATTTTTTGGATTAACACATCATGACTGTATATTAAAGTTTTACTTTTGAATTCAAAATATCACATGGTCTTTGTCCAACTGACAGGCATTAACCCTTATTATGCTTGATAAAAACCATTTCAGAATTACATTAAAGTCAAAGGACTGAAAGCACTAGCTATGGATCAATATTTCTTTTTTGAAAATAAATTTCATAAACAATTCTAGATTGGAAAGGACAAAATAATGGTATAGACTAATATCACTTATCAGTCTGCACTTATGTGCAGTCTGATCTTTTGCCATACCTTCTTCTGAAAATTGGACTTTTCTAGGTTCAGAATGACATAGATATTCAGAGTCTGTCAAATTTAGATTCAGTTTTGACACAGACTTTCCACAAAATTAAATCATCCTTTTTTTGTGTTGACCCATTCCCACAGAATGGCGCTTTTTGAAGTCCCTCAACAAAAACACAATATTTTCTACCAAGAAATTTGAAAGATCTAAAATTTCATAAAAGTTTCATCTGAAACTCCTTTCAATATGGACCAGTCTAAAATTTTGTTGTCTGAGAATGGGTTAAATTTTGTATCAGCTTCTTGAACTTAAATATCAATTTCTTATCTGTTTTACAGGATGAAATCCAGGGCAGAATTCAATATGCGTCTTTGTATTTAGTGTTTATATCTGCTGCATACTCTTTAAAGTAAGTAGGACATTTGTGATATCAAAGATAAAAACCCACAAGTACCAAAAATTACAACATCTATCTGTAGACTTTTCTGTTTCCATACTCTTACTCTATCTAATTGAGAACTGTTTCCATACTTTAGCTCAGAAGCCATTTGACCTAGGACTTTGAAACTTTATACAAATTTTATCTTTGACCAAAGGAAGTTCCCTATCGTTTTTGTGTAACAGATCTAAGGTCAACTGGGCTGCTTGAGTGATAAAGAGCTGGTGTGTGTGTATATAGGGGGAGGTGTAAGTCCACTTTGCAACAATTATAGTTTGATTCGTAGTCTGCAATCTGTTTGAAATTGGACTAGACCAGAATTTTACTAGGTAGGAAAAGGTTTAAATCTTGTCATTGACTTCTAAGGTTAGACATTATTATATATGTTTTTTTTTGTATTCACAATACAAACAATATGATAGACCTATTACCAATCAGACCCATAGTTTTACGCATTTGAGAAATTAAGATAAAACATTGTGGAAAAGAGTAAAATGCTGGTTATAAGCATTTTCTTCTTTTCCCATAATATTTTCTACCATATCTGACTCAGAAATTAAGATTTGGCAACAATTGAAATGTCATGTGCAGCTTATTTGAATTTGGACCACTCTAAGTATTGGCTAAAAATTTAACTTCGATTTCTATCAAAAATGATTGCAACTTCTTTCATATTCTAGCAGTTTTAACCTTCATTGTATTGTCAAAGGTAAAGTTTCATCTTCTTCTTATTTTTCAGTTTGACACGAGTAGCTTTGCTAATGATAGTGTTACATTATACAGTAGAATTTTTTTACCACCTTGCCCGCCTGATCTACTTTGCTGATAGACAAGAGCTGGCCTACCATTTCTTCAATGTTTTCAATGTGTTGTTTGTCGGATTCAGACTGGTGACCATTACACTTGCTGTCCTTACATTCTGGTATGTATTTCGCATTTCTGGTATTTTTTTCGCATTTCTGGATTAATTAATGAATGTATTTAACTGGAGCTACTTTACTACCCACTAAAAAAACTTTTGAAAACATTGTGGACAATGAAGAAATTGCTTGTTGTTTTCTAAAAAAAAAAAAGCGAAAAAAATCCAAAATTTCATTAACTGAAATTTGTTGTCTGCAACATCTTTAAATTTCGACAAAGTATGTAATCTAGTATTGGGTTATTGTTTTTCAATTGAAATATTTGGTCCTACATTGCTTAGTTATTAGGTTGGAAGACTCGTGTCCTGAAAAAGTTGGGTCTTTTTGGTTCTAAACCTGGCTACTGGTCACCTGGGTAAGTCCTCGGGTAAAACATTTCAGAGCCCCAGCCAAGTACGTTGTTACTTAGGAAGGAAATGAATGATATTGCTGTGATATAACAGAGAGATTATTCAAAGTGGCATTAAACCTCATGCAATTAAATATGATTAAAATAAAGTGTTGAATAAAGTGTGGTTTTGTAATATTTGAACAGATATGTGAGAAATGAACTCTAAGACATGTGAAAATTGTTTTTGCCAGAATACAACAATAAAAAAAGCAATGTATCATAAATCCATATTCACAAATCTTCTTGTTTACATTACAGTTGGCCGCCGTCATAGCGCAGTCGGTAGCGCGCCAGACTCCTAATCTTCAATCATGGGTTGTCATGGGTTCGATCCCCGGCGGCGGCAAATATTCTTTCCGACAATTGTCTCTCACCAATGGGTTGATAATCGTAAACCTAAGTGGGATAGCAGCTGGAGGCTAGGAAAGGATGTAGTGGTAGTACTGGTGTGAGAAATACCAGGAATCCATTGTTAGGTGCTCCAGCCGCCGCGATATGACTGAAATACTGTTAAAAGCGGCGTTAAACCCCATTCAATCAATCAATCAACATTACAGTTAAAAGTGTAAAATTTGTCAGTCATAAACTTTCAAAACTAGATTGGGTGTGATACTGTTATCAACTTTTCAGTTTACTCTTCCATTAGCCAATTATCAATCGGAATATGAGTCCGAAACTTGGAGGAGGAAATTTGTTTTAAGAGTGAGAAATATATGTAGCAAAATAAATCACCACCAACAAGTCAAAGACTGCCAAAATGAGAAAAAAAACCCAATTTAAACATGTTTACATTAATTTGATTTCTGTTTGTTCTAGGTATGGACTACAACAATCTAGTCAGAATGCTATTGATTTTGCTGCTGGGAACTTCAATACTATTCTTGTGAGGTATGTACTTTTAGTCTTTGAAAAAAGAATATGCCAAAATCAAAAGATTTTGCAGGCAAAAAAAGGCCATGATATGACTTTAATACTGTTAAAAGTGCTGTAAAACCCCATTAATTCATTCATTCCTTGCAAAGTGATTAGTAGTGTGCCTGACTTGAATGAGCAGCTGGTGGCTTGGAACAAATGCTGTGGTTGTACTAGTCTTAAAAGCCACAGGAAGCCTTAGTCAGTTCAACCTGCCAATAAGATATATATAAAATACTGTTGAAAGTAGTGTTTAATTCCTTTAAACTAGTCAATTGACCAATTGCGGATGTCAATCAAGGAATAAACCGACCAATCAAATAATCTATTCAGCCCGGACCTGAGCTTTTCAACTCAAACATTGGCTGCCATTTTTGTTAACCTTTATAGTTGGTTTGGCAACTTAAACGTCATAACTACAGGTTATTCAAGCTGTAGATACAACATTTAGGTCACCAACAAACAATTTTATTTTTTTGTTACATCCTACCGGCCATAGATTTTGCAAAATAACGCCGTTAAAAATCAAAGTGGGACTTCCTGTCGGAGTTGGTGAGCAATGGCCAATGACGTAAGTGGGCAGGGTCAGGGATTGGGTCAATTGATCAAAAGCTTGTTGAAAGAGGTAATGTTAAGTGATGTGTCATTAGAAAACCAGTGTCTGATATATGATTCTGAAAGTGTTTGGAAATGCTTGTCCCTTATGTGTAAAAATGTTTGATCGATTGAATTGGGTTTAAAGCCACTTTTAACAGTATTGCAATCATATCTCAGGGGCTAGAGCACCTAACTGTGGATGCCTGGTATTTCTCACTCTAGTACTACCACAACATCCTTTCCAAGCCTCCAGCTGCTCATCCAAATTAGGTTTACGATTATCCACCCATTGGTGAGAGACTAATGTTGGAAAGGATATTCACCACGGTTTGGGATCCTACTGGGAGTCTTGTGTGCTACCACTGTGCTGATGTGTAAACCTGAGAAACAGTTGGATTTTTTTTTAAAGGGACAGGATAAAATTCTACATGTTTCTTATGTGTAAATCTGAGAAACAGGGGATTTTACACTTTTTCTTTGAAAAAAATCTACCATCCATTTTGAAAATGTTGGATTTTGTAAATTTAAGTATGGGAGGAATGAAAATACATGACACTAGATCAGACACTGAACCGACTGTTGACATAATCAAACATTACCCATTGTCAGACAGAAAAATTCAGAAAGAAATTTAGGACAACATTATACACACCCCCTTGTGGGCAAAAGTCTTAAAGTGTGCCCTGTCTCTTTGTGTGCTTTGGCATGCAGTAACTTCTTTATTTCTCAATAGATTTTCATCAAAATTTGGTTTCAAGGGATACCTGTGTTCAACTTTGCCACATCTTAAGCGTATATCTTTTGATGGGCGCATTGTTGCTTCACAGCTGTTCTAGTTGATGATTGTGTTTCAGATTTATATGCTTGACATCAACCTGTTTTCTCCAAGCTTGGATGATGTGGAACTTTATTACCTCCCAGCTGAAGAGAATGCGAGAGAAAAATACTCTGGCTAGATCTAAAACAAAATCACCATTAAAGAAAAGAAGAGGTATGCATTCTAACCAATTTCTGTACAACTGTTGGTTTTTATTGTCTTTGAGTTGATGTCTTTAACTCAATACAAGATTTTTGACTGGTCCAGATTGAAAGAGATGGCAGACAAAAATTTAGAGTATGTTGGTAAAAGAAGGCAACACATGTGAAAAAGGAGAATACTTGTAACAAGCAAATTCTTTTTATGCCCCCACATCAATAAGATCGGGGGCATATTGTTTTACCGGTGTCCATGTGTCTGTCTGCAAAACTTAACCTGCCAACTAAACATTTTCTTATAACTTCAACCCTGATTAAGTTATAATGCTAATATTTGGTATGAAAATAGGTCTCAACAAGGCGCAACTGGGGAAGGTCATTTCTTCAAGATCAAGGTAAAAAATTTCACCCTTTTCCCTAAAACAAAGGAAAAAAACAATAAAAATCACCTGTTTCTAAAGAATTCCTGTTTTGGGGGCATAGTGTTTCACAAACACATTTTGTTTTGTTTCTTTTTTCAAATAATATTGTCTAAAGCTCTTTATCTTGAATGCCTCAAAAAAATAATTTGTAGATTGAAAAAAATGCTTATTACATAAATTGGTTGCTTAAAAAAAAAGAGTGAAAAAAATTGATTATAAATGAGCTATCTTTTTTTCTAGAAAACTGTTCTCTATAAAATTGCAATACTAGTACAACTTGCAAAGATGTATCTATGAGGAGCTCTTTCAATGAAATGTTTTGTGTTATTTATTACATAACTGAAATAGTTGTTCAGGTCTATGTCCAGGTTTGTCCTGAACATTTCCCTACATTTGTGAATGGATTTGCAATAAAAACAAAATGATGAAGATGTTCTCCACCATGAGTAGATATACCATTTGAAAGAATGTCTTGGGTAGCTCAAAGGTCATTGTCATATGTCATAGCCAGATGTTAAAAATAAGCTTGTCCAGAGAAATACTCCTACATTTTGTGATGGATTTCATTATTGATTGACACAGTTATTCTCAATAATTAGTAGAATTTTTTGATAGCTTCAAACTAAAGGGTGAAGGTCAATTATAAAAATGAATAAGTTTGTCCGGAATGAAAGAATGCCTTGGATAGCACCAAGACAGGGGTCAGTAATTTATGGCAGATGAATTAGAACAATTAGGTGCATGTTTAACCCAATACACATGGCAAAATTTTAGAATGGTCTAAAATGACAGAAGTTGCTGAAGACATTGTGCTTAAAATGAAAGGAAAACATTGTGAGCATTAAATGCAATACTATTCTAAGTGTAGAGGCACTTAGAGCAGTCTTGCAATTAACCCTCAATATGTCTTGTCAAATTCTAAAAACACAACTCACTTTTTTTATTTTGATCGCTTAATTATAAGTTATGAGCCCTAGAATATCACGGTAAAAGGGTAGCAATAGCCATTGACTAAACACTGCAAGTCTTCACCTGGTATTTCATAATCATTAACAGTTATAATTGATTTTAACTATTCCAGTGGATGAGGATATATCTGCTTTACCCGAGGTGGATCAAAATACGGCTCAGAACGGCACCTACCGTAGAAAGGGCAAGAAATAAACATGACGGCATCAATCAAAACTGACAGGTGGAGGGACAGCTGATAAATTAACTCTTTACCAATCTCATTATTATCAGATCCTTTTTAACTCTTAACTAAATGGACTAGTCCAAATTGGAAGGTTGCTGAAGTATCATTAACCCATTACTAGATGGCAAAATTTTTAGACTAGTCCAAATTGAAAGGATTTGCATGCTACAATTCAAAGTTCATGAATTTTTAGATTTATCAACTTTCTTGATAAAAGTAATTGTGTAAAATGAGGAAATTGCTTGTTAATTTCTTCAATTTACACAATGTTTTCCAAATTGTTTGTCTTGAGGGGCATCCAGATGCATAGCTGTGTAGGAATTCGTTAAGGGAGAAAATATTTCCAAAAAGGAGAGACATCTCCTATTTAAAGCAATTTTCCCACCGTGTTTTCCATATCCACTTTCCTTCAATTCATTTCGCAGGAGTGTTTGGAAATGGGTTATAACAGTATACCTTTTGATGAAGCTTTTTTGTTATTTCCATATTTAAAGTCACATGACAATATCTGTCCAATCATGATTCTGTAGAATATGTTAATTGACCAAAGAAAAAAAATGGTTTGATAAAGAACTTGGTGACCCAAACATCTTAACTACAGCTGGAAAAACTATTATGCATAGCTCATTGAAAAACAACCCTCATAGTTGTTGTTTCAAACTTAAAGAAGTATCATTTTGAATAGTAATTCAGTTGAATTGGACATAATCAAGAAATAAATGGTTTATAGACTTTTTCAACTTGAAAAAACAACAACAACACACACTCAGAGAAAATAATTCAATCAGTTGTCAAAACTTAAGACTATTTGAAATAGGGAAAAAAATGCAGGTAACAATTTGAAGTTGATTGGAATTCAAAAACTTTGGTCTCTAGGGGGGTAGAAACATTTTGTAATAAGCAGTTTAATCATGTTTTGCAATTTTTTCTCGAGCTTTTCTCCTGAAGGACATGAAATTGGATAGAATTGAATTGAAAAAGAAGTTATTTATGCGGTTGAAATCAATGTGGTAAATGGAAAATGCTGCAGTTACAATGATTTCATAGACTTTTTGTAGATCTGATAAAAATGAGATTGATTCTTTTGTAGAAAAATGAATGTTTGTATGTGGCCTATCTCGCAAAAAGGGTCTATCATCAAATTCTTGTAAAAACTTATTTGGAAAAGGTTAGATACAAATTTTCAATAATAGATAGCCATTCTGCTAAAAGAAAATATGTCAGAATAAACTTTTGGACCCTAATTAGTTTTTACAGCCTACAAAATAGATTGCTGGCCCCGCTCCCTGAGCTCTAACAAGGGTTCCACTTCAGGGCATGAACATTTCTACAGTTTTTACTCATCCTCCACAATGAGAATATATAGTCTTACATCAATTTTGTATTCTTTTCTTTCCAATTCTACTTGTCCTGAATAAATAGACAAGGAAGTGAAAAAATTGTGCAGGACCATTGGAGGAGTAAAATTTTCGAGCCCTGCACTCATTCTTTAACCCTTTCCTGTACAATCCCTTGTTTTCATGTCCCTATGAATTTATACTTGAGAAAACATTGTGGGAAAAGAAGAAATTGCTTGTCACAAGCAATTTCTTCTTTTCCCAAATTGTTTTCTAACCTGTAAGTTCATTACGTTTCAAATTGCACCTACTTTTGATTGTTGTCTGCAACTTCTTTCAAATTAGATTGGTCTAAAATTTTGAAAAATGGGAATGGGTTAAATGTTGGAGTTCAAAGTTCACTTCCAGTTTAAATGAATGATTTGATTAGTTAATTGATTCTTTGATTGACAGACATGATCTGTCAATTTAACAATGGTCAGAACTGTTGTGTGGATCTGATTGTCCCTTTTTGCAGGATGGGATGTGAATTTGTCTAAAATAAACATGTTACCAGATAACAAAAGATTAAACTTATTCAGATTTAAATGATTTGAAGAAAAAAATTAGTATGCTTGTGAGGGAAAAAACCTTAAACAGGCAACCTTTTTGAATAAACCCATTATAAGAAGACAAAATTTTAGACTGGTCCAATTGAAACAAGTAATTTCTTCATTTTCCACAGTGTTTTCCAAATCCTTTTTCTTCGGGGGTGTTGGTTAGAAATGGAATAGATCAATCCTTCTGTAAAAACGGATGATGTTCAAGAACCCTGTGAGTATAGTATTAAGAAGATCTTATTCTCTGTTCTAAATGACAAAATTTAACCCTTGTCACTCTGAACCAAAAATATTTCTGTGTAATCAGGAGGCATAGGCAAGGATCAGTCAGCATATACATGTTTTCTTATCTTAGTCTACACCACCTGTTTGTGAATAATATCCCACACTCAAGCCTTTCAGTGCATTCTACACTTTGATTTTTATATAACTCTAAGATGAGATTTAATTCAGCAAAACAAGCGTTAACACTTGCACAATTTGAAGAGGTTGCTGATTACAAAATTGGTTAACCAATTACTGAACAGCAAAATTTTAGATTGGTCAAAATTGAAAGGAGTTGCAGACTACAATTTAAAGCTTATGAAATTTTGGAAATTTTTTTACCTTTTGGGTAGAAAACATTGTGGTTAATGAACAAAATGCTTGTAACAAGCAATTTCTTCATTTTCCACAATATTTTACCAAAGCTTTTATTTTTTGGGTGGGGGGGGGGGGTGTCTAAAAGCATCATTGAGTGGGGATGGGTTAAAAAAGGAAGGAATACCATGGAAAAGAAAGAGATAATGGGTGAAAGCTAAGGTTTGAAGATTAGGGGTCCTACTTGGGTCAGTGGTTAGGATGACAGTTTAACCCTTGTCATGCTGTATAAATTACCTTACTATATTGCTGTAAAATCAAAGGGCTGAAAGCACTCATAGAACTTGTTGTTCAAAAATTCAATATTTCTTTTAGAAATCAATTTTTTTAGCAACTCTGGCTGGATTATTTCAAGCCGGAGGTGTAGACCAAGATCAGACTGCACTTATGTGCAGACTGATCTTGGTCTATAACTCCTGCCAAAACCAGAATTTTCCGGGTTCAGCATGACAAGGGTTAATAATCTGAGAGAATTTGAAGGTTCCAGGTTTTAATCCCCACTGTGTCACTGGTGACATGGGTATGTCTATTGACAAGACATTTCAGAGCCCCAGTCTATTTCTGGTGATACCCAGGAAGCACATGAATAGGTGAACATCACCATCATATAATTGAAATATTGTTCAAAGTTTTGTTAAACTCCATATTAACTCATGTCATGCTGAAAATAATCCTTGTTCAGAATTTCATTAAAACCAAGGAGCTGATGGCCTTGTCAATCTGGTTGTCAGGGTCAATAGTTTCGAAATTGATCCTATGGACAATTCAGGCTTATAGAGTATGAACAAGTGGTGAAGACTAAGATCAGACTGCACTTATATGTGCAGGCTGATCTTTTTCTATGCCTCCTGCCAAAGCAGGAATATTCCCAGATCCGCATAACAAGGGTTAAACAAACAAGTAAAGCAAAAGAGCAGTAAAAGTAGAGTGTGTATAAGTTGAATGAGTTTGCATAAAATGAAATGTTTATTATACGAGCTATCATTCACTGGTAAACATACAGTGTTTTTTGTTTCATTCATAAGATATAAAAAAGTTCACAGTATTTCAATGGTTTAATTTACGCATGTCTCTTTTAGTTCTTGTTTCTGTATTTTGAATGTTGTCAAGAAAGATTATGTGCCAATACTAGTTTTGAATGTATGTGTGTTTATTATAAGTGTTTATATTTGTGGAAAGAATGTTAGACTTTTTCATAGTTATTTCGCAAAGTTAGAAAAAAAAAAAAATTTCCTTGATATGTATTTACCGACCAGTTCAGTTTCATTACAAGGGCTTTGATTGGACATGACATCAGGATGCTCAGAAACCTCATTATGAAATTGGAAATAACAGGCTGAGGAATACTGATCTTGTTTAATTCATTCCCAAAACAAAATTTTAGACTTCAAAGAATTTCAAGCTGATGAATATAGTTTTAGTGTTTTTTGTCTTTTGGGTAAGAAAACATAGTGAATAATGAAGAAATTTCTTTTAACAAGCAATTTCTTTGTTGTCCACAATGTTTCCAAAAGGTTTTTTTCATAAGGTGCATGAAAATGGAATGGGTTAACCTGTTACCAAACAAGAACATTTAAGAATTGTCCAAATTGAAACAATGTGCAGATGACTAATTTAAGTTGGTGAAATTCAAAATATTTTCTTATAGGGTTAAAAAAATTACTTGTCACAAACAGTATCTTCATTTTCTACAATATTGCTAGGTTTATATTTTGAGAGGCGCAGAAAGGCAGGATTGATTAACCCATTACCACTTGACAAAATTTAAGACTGGTCCAAATTGAAAGAAGATGCAGATGACAATTTCAAGTTGATGGAATTTTAGATTTTTTCACCTTTTTGGATAGAAAACATTGTGAATATTGAAGAAATAGCTTGATACAAGAATTTCCTCATTTTCCACAATGTTTTCCAAAGCTTTTTTCTTCAAGGGCGTAAAAAGGAGGGATTGAGTGGAATGGGTTAAAAAGCAGGATGGATTGGGAATCATGAGCATGATGTAAAAATTGTTATACCAAAGTTTGAACATATAATTTTTTTTAAAAAATTTAGAATTGTATTGATCGTTTTCCATCATTTTCCATGAAATACGTGTCATAAAATTGTGATATCACTTGACTCATTATCAGATGAAAGTAACATTGGGCTAAAATAAGTGCCAAATAAGATAGAAAACATTGTGAAAAATGGTTAATTTTCTTGTTACAAGCAATTTCTCCTTTTCCACTAAGTTTTCCATGGTTGTATTTCTTAAGGGCATTAGAAAGGTCATTGTGTGGTAATGGGTTAGCTTGATTACATCTGTGAATTTAAACTTTGATTTGTAAGATTACATTCCCTCATAATGATGCCTTTGAATTCCCATCAAGACAAGAATAGGAAAATTTTATGGCAAATGAAAAAGTTGCTTACAACAAGCAATTTTTCCTTATTTTCAACAATGTTTTCTACCTAGAAAATTGAAAAAAAAATGAAAATTTCATAAAATTTCATAAACTTTAAATTGTCGTCTGCAACTCCATTCAATTTGGACCAGTCTAAAGTTATGCCATCTAGTAAAGGGTTAAGAAACAGACTTTTTTCATTGAACTATAAAAAATTACTGAAATGAAAAGAAAATTCTTTACATTTCTTAAATTCTATTTTCATTAAGGCAATAACCCTCAAAAGATGTCAGATAAGCTAAGATTTTACCAGATGACAGTATTTTAGACAAGTTCAAATTCAAAGACATTGCAGAAGACAATTTTCAATGAATGAGATTAACAAAATCTTCATCTTTTCAGGTGGAAAACATTATGGACAATGAAAAAATTGATTGTAGCAATCAATTTTATTTTTCAAAATTTTTTCAAAAGCTCTTTTCTCGAAGGGGTAAAAATGTATGATTGATGGAATTGATTCACCTATCCTGCACAGTAAGGCTTTTTGACATACGTAAAGAAAAACAATTGACCAGTCACAGGTGTCAATCAAATATCAAGTCATCCAATGAAATCATTCATTGAGACCATAAATGAGTTTTGAATTCAGACATTGGCCGACATTTTTGATTACCTGTTTTGTTGGTTTAATGTCTTAAATGTCTTAACTACAGCTTTTCCAAGCTGTAGTTACGACATTTAGGTTGCCAACCAACTATTCTAATTTTCATTTCATTCTCCTGGCCATAAATTCTGCAAAATAACTTTTGTTGGGAGTCAAAGGCCTATGCAGTAAATTGGCGTGGCCAGCGATTGGTCAATTAGGTGAAATGAAGAAAAAGCATTATTGTGTGGGAATAGATAAATGACACTAGGAATTCTTTCAGTTAAGAAAGTTTTGATTTTTCGGAGATTTGATACCCAAATCAAATCATTACTAGTTTACCTTTTGGAAAGTGATTAGCTTGAAATAAAAGAGATATAAGTGGTATTATCAATTTACGGTCAATCAAAATTGGATTGACCAATCAATTCATTCGTTTAGATTGGAGGTGAACTTTGAACTCCTACAATTGGCTGACATTTATTTGAGGTGTAATGATTCAAGCTGTAGTTATGACGTTTAGGATACCAACCAACAATTTTGCTTTTTGTTACTTACTATTGGCCATAGGTTTTGCCAAGTAACACCACTTAATACGGAGGTGTATCTTCAGGTCAGAATCAGTTCGCATGATCATCAGAGTCGGATGGCAGGGCCAGCTATCAGTTATTTGGTAATCTGTCCCCCTTGTACATGTCAATGTTCAGTTGAAGATAAACTATTACAGCACTACAGAATATGATGAATTGGCACTTACAATGGTCTCAAAGCCCAACCTTGTTGTAGTTCAAACTGTTGGCTCGTCTATTTTTATAGAAAACCCAAAATATTGCTATAGCCAGGTTGTCTGTGTCTACGTCTGTTTCTTTCTAAAACTTTGACATTTTGTAAAGAACCTGGTATTACTCAACATATCGATGGCTGTTATAGGCAGTTACAATTGTTTTGCGCTGAACCATTGATATTCATCTGAAATTCGGGATATATGTTTCACTATCTAAAGAGCAATTTATACCAACAAGGGGGATAACTAAAATGTATTTTTGAATGAATTATGCCCCCTTTTAGACCTAAGAACCTCAGTTGATTCCTTGATTTACGGCCGTGATTGGTCAATTGAACAGCTGAGAGTTGTTTGTTATACTGGCTAGTTTATTGAAGGACAGGTGTTTATGTTAACATGTGTTTTGGAGCCAGGATCTGTAATAATGCTAATGTGCAAAGATGAGTTCTTTTAATTTGTAGGTTCAATATTGTTTTAAGTACCAATGAAGTAAAATGGAACTTAAAATGGTATAGCAATGATTCACAGTTTTTTTGCACATCTTGCATGGGCAATCTGGTAGAATCTATATTTTGTGAGTTTTCTGTGTATTGAAATGCATATATTATTGACCTTCATCTAAACCTAAAGAGTCAGTTATTTTAATATGAATTGTTATATAACTAGGATATTTTGTGGCTTGTAATGCGAAATGGAATTCAATGGAACTCTGTGAACAGATATCTAGAAAAGAGATAAGATCCATTAGAGGTCAATCAAACATGGCTTTTTGACAGTAAATATCTACTGAGGTAGAATGACCATTCCAAATATAGAAAATCGTCCAAGTGTGAAAAATCTTGACCCTGGTTTGCTTCACAGTATGAGCAGCCTGTTCAGGAATAGATGATTTAAACCATTACCAGACGGCAAAATTTTAGACTGATCCAGATTAAAAGGAATTGCAGACAATGATCTAAAGTCGGTGAAATTGTAGATTTTTCAACTTTCTGTTTAGAAAACATGTGGAAAATGAAGAATTTGCTTGCTTCAAGCAATTTCTTCATTTTACACAATGTTTTCTTGAGAGGCATCAAAAGATGTCATTGTGTGGGAATGGGTTAACCTTTTTGACGCTTTGAGGAAATTTTGTATCGTGGAAAACTTTGAAGAAAAGGAGAAACTTATTGCAATTTCTCCTCTTCTCACAATGTTTTCTACCCTTTTTGGCAGTTATTTCCAATTTTAGCGCAATTTGAAACGTGGTGTGCAACTTCTTTCAACTTTGACTGTCCTGAATTTTTTTGAGTCGTAATGGGGAAACATTTACCAGGTCCCTATTCTACTGATTTATTACATCTAATCCATTCCCATTCAATGACGCTTTTAGACGCCCCAAAGAAAAAAGCTTGGGAAAACACTGTTGAAAATGAAGAAATTGCTTGTTACAAGCAATTTCTTCATTATCCACAATGTTTTCTACCTAAAAAGTCAAGAAAATCCAAATTTGGACTGGTTTAGAATTTTGCTATCTGGTAATGGATTAAAAGATGAAGAGAATATTTTTGTTTGCATGAAGGTATGAAAAGAAAAAAACTAGTTGCACTGTATGAATACGCAAAGCGGGCTCATACATAAGTGTGATTATTTTTTATGTTTCATACCTCCATGAAAACCAAAATAATTCTCTTCATTTCTTATAATTCAATGACATCTAGCAAAGAAAACAAATATTTGACAAATTTTTATACATTTTGATTAGAACTATTTTGTGGGCAAGCATACAAAATATCTGAGTGCTCAAAATTTTATTCATTGAGGTATGGTGGTTTTATTTTTCCCAACATCAGAATGCTGTTTTTTTTTTTAAGACAAAATTAAAAATTAAATTTTAATTAAATAAAAATTCAAGCCAGGCAGTGTATAGTTAACATGAGTAAATATGCTTGTCTTTATGTCCGAGTTAGTTTGAATTATTTGTACATTTATTGAAGGATTGTAGATATTTAGTTTCCTATACCCATCTTCACAACAATTAGGCTTAACCCTTTACTGGACTAACCTGGTTTCTTACGCTGCCATGAACCTTTACTTGAGAAAATATTGTGGAAAAGGAGAAATTGCTTGTGACAAGCAATTTCTCCTTTTCCACAAGATTTTGTGTACCTCATAGGATGAATTCATTTCAACTTGCATCCAATTTTCATTGTTGACAGCAATCTGTTTTAATTTGGACCAGTCTAAAATTTCAAAAAATGGGAAAGGGTTAACTCTTTCCTGATTTTCAAGCTTTTATACCAGTTCAAATTTCAGGGTTTTATAGACGAAATTTAAAGTGGCTTTAAATTCAAAAATAACCATTCATTATGGTGGAAAATATTGTAGGAAAAGCTCCTTCATGTTCAATCTAATCATATCTCGTGTTTGACTTGTAAACCAGGAATTTGACCTGTAAGAATATGAAAATACCCTGTTTTGACCCATAGAAATTTCTGGGGGGGGGTGTCATTTAGTCCCTTAAGCTCTTCAGTTAACCATCATAATTCACAATTGTAAACAATTATCATTATAGATTTTAAAATGGTCAGATGGGCTAGTCCAAATCACAAGGAGTTGCAGACAACAAAAGTTAATGAAATTTTAGCTTTTATCAATTCTCTGGGTAGAAAAGATTGTGGAAAATGAGGAAATTGCTTGTTACAAGCATTTTCATCAGTGTACACAATTTTTTCCCCATTGTTTTTCTTCAGGGGCATCATAAAGTGTCAGTGTGAGTAAATGGGTTAACACCTATACTTTCTCTAGTTTGAAGATATTTTCCTCTAAACGATTTTTTCATTGATAGTTTAGGGAAAATAATCTTCAAATTAGAGGGGGAAATTAGATGATTATTTCTTTCTTAACTATCATTTCAATGAAAATGATGTTCAGATTAGAGGGGGTAAAACAAAACGAAAAAAAGCAAAAATATTCAATAGACCGAATTATGGCTAGAAGAAAAGGGTACGAAATAAAGACTACCTTTTGTATAGCTCCCAGGAGGATATTAGATGAAATATGTAGAAGTGTTTTCTGTGTCTAGTACACTTTTAACCCATTCCCACACAACAAAGTTTTAGACTGGTCCAAATTTAAAGAAGTTGCAGATGACAATTTCAAGTTGATGGATTTTGATTTTTTTGTCTTTTTTGATAGAAAACATGGTAGAAAATGAAGAAATTGCTTGTAACAAGCAGTTTCTTCATTTCCACAATGTTTTCCGAAGCTTTTTTCTCTTGGGGTGTCTAAAAACGTCACTGAGCGGGAAAGGGTTAATTGGGAAATGCATTTATAAGAATATGGCATACTTGTTTTGTTAGGTCATTTTATTAGTTTTATCTTCTCATGTTTCATACTATGAATTGTGAATAAATTTGTGTGTCTGGTATAAACATCTTGTTCGATTTTTCTCTTTTTTTAGCCCTTTCAACCCATTACAATATTATTATGTTTTGACATTTTTTTCTATCTGGTATATTTTCTGCTTTGGCGATATATTAACCTATTTCCAGATGGCAGACTTTAAGACTGGTCCAAATTGAAAGAAGTTGTAGACAAAAATTTAAAGTTTGTGGAATTCAAATTAATTTCAACTTTATAGGTAGAAATCATTGTGTCAAATGAAGCAAACAATTTCTTCCAGCAAGCAATTTCTTCATTTAACACAATTTTTTCCAATTTGTTTTTCTAGAGGGACCTCAAAAAACGTGACTGTCAGGGATTAGTTAAGTGCGTCATTTGAAGTTGACCTTTTGTAAGTGCCTACCAAGTAGAATTTTATTTCTGCAGAGTCCAAATTCTGCAGATCATCACAAACACACCCCACCAAAAAAAAAACCCTAATAGATAGTAGGCTTTATTTTCTGTTGAGCTTACTTCTTCTGTAGTAACTCTGATTTTGGCTTTTATTTCTGCAGCCATTTTGAGAAGAATTCAACTACCATTTAAAACAAAATACTGATAATTTTCCCCCTGAAAACCAAGTTTTGGGGAGGTATATTCGAATCATTGTGTGGGTTGGTTGGTTTGCCAGGACAACTCCTGCTACAGTTTCAGATGCCGCCTTCATAGTGCAGTTGGTAGCGTGTCGGACTGTCAATCTAGAGGTACTGGGTTCAATCCCCGACGGCGGCACTCAGCCTTTCCGACTAATTGAAAGATTGTTGAAAGCGGCGTAAAACCCCATTCAAACAAAACAAAGCTACAGTTTCAGTCTTGTTTGCCTCATACTTTGCAGAAGTGTTCATTAGAAGCTGTAGATGAGGAAGACACAACTTTTGTGAAAACTCCATAAAAAAACTATTTAGTTCTTATACTTTTTGGACAACTCCTCCAAAGGTTTCTGTCTGATTTCCTTTAAACTTGGCAGAAGTGAGCATTAGGTGCATAAGGAGTTGTAGATGTGAAAGACTCAACTTTTGTGAAACTTCCAATACAAATTACTGAAATATTATACCACCCCAAACTATGTTTGGGGTATATAGGAGTCAACTTGTTGGTCATTCGGTCAGTCATTCCATCCGTCCATCTGTCTGTAGCATTTTTGTGTCCACTCAATTTCTCTGCAACTATTGGACGGATTTTATTCAAACTTCACTGATATAATCATTATCAAGCATAGATGTTTGGTTACGGTCCATTGATTTTTTGACGGAGTTATGGCCCATGGTGAAAATCGTGTCCACTGAATTTCTCAGCAACCATTGGACAGATTCATGCTTAAACCTTTCCATTCAATCCCTGGTTTTTACAACCATGAGATTTTATTTTTGAGAAAACATTGTAGAAAAAGAAGAAATTGCTTGTAACAAGCAAGCATTGTAACAAGCAATTTTTCTTTATCCACAATGTTTTCTACCCTACTGAATGGTTATTTCTTAAATTAAATCCACTTTGAATTTTTGTCTGCAAAGCCTTTGAATTTGGAATGGTCTAAAATTTTGTAAAACGGGAAATGGACTAACTTAAATAATTAGCAGCCGCCGTCATAGCGCAGTTGGTAGCGCGTCGGACTGTCAATCTAGAGGTCCCGGGTTCGATTCCCGACGGCGGCATTCATCCTTTCCGACTATTTGTCTCTCACCAATGGGTCAATAATCGTAGACCTATGTGGGATAGCAGCTGGAGGCTAGGAAAGGGTGTAATGGTAGTACTGGTGTGAGAAATACCAGGAATCCATTGTTAGGTGCTCCAGCCGCCGCGATATGACTGAAAGATTGTTAAAAGCGGCGTAAAACCCCATTCAAACAAACAAACAAACAAATAAATAATTAATTTACAGCCATGTCAGGTAATTCTGTGCCACATTTTCACCTTAGATAAAGTTGTTCAATCGAGAAAAATGGTGATAAAATTGTGAGGCCAAACACATTTTCTTTTCTTTATAAAAAATTCAAATGTTTGCCATAGTCTTTAACCCTTTCCCACACAGCAAAATTTGAGTCTGGTCCAAATTGAAAGGAGTTTCAGACAACAATTTAAAGTTTATTAAATTTTAGATTTTTTCAACTTTCTGGATAGAAAATGATGTGTAAAATGAAGAAATTGCTTGTAACAAGCAATTTCTTCATTTTACACAATGTTTTCCCAATGTTTTTTTTCTGGGGGCAATCAAAAGCGTCACTGAGTGGGATAGGAATAGATTTCTGATATTGTGGTCATGTTTTCCTAATCTTTAGTTAATGGGCACTGCGCAGTTTAACCTGACAAAATTGATGTTTAAGCATCATGACTATTTTTTGTAATCTTACTGATCTTTTGGTCCAGCTATATATATATAAAAAAGTGAAATGGTTGATGGCATAAGTTGCATATTAATTTTTTTTGTGTACATGAAATGTCTACACTAATTTTGTTTACTAAAGTGTGTACATACTTCCCAGATCGTCCATATTCAGTGACATTTTGTCTGTCTGACATAGCGTTTTCCTCCATCCTGCTATAACCCAAAACATGTATTTTACTAGATTGACCCATTCCTGGTTAATCCCTGGTTTTCATTCCCTGTGATTTTATGATTGAGAAAACATTGTTACAAGCAATTTCTTCTTTTTCAACAATATTTTCTATCCTACTGAATGGTTATATTTCAAATAAGTTGGACTTTGAATTGTCGTCTGAAAAACATTTCAATTTGGACCAGTCTAAAATTTAAAAAAACAGGACAGGGTTAAAATATTTTAAACTTGTCCAAACCAAAATACCATTTGCTTACAGATAACAATAACATGACTGGGAAAAAGGGTATCTTACAGGAATTGTGACATTTTAGGATCAATAAAAAAAAATCAACCCATGTTCACACACACAGTAGTGTCGTGTATATTTCAAGATGTAGACAAGGCACAATAAGATATGTCCAATAATAATTTCGTGTCTGTGGCAAGTTTTTAAGCCTTGTCATGCTGAATCCAGAATACCACTGTTTTAGCAGGAGGTAAAGACAAAGATTGGTCAGCACATGCTGTCATATCTTAGTTTACACCATCTACTTGTCCCTTTTATAACAGAGTTTTAGCTCCACTGACTGAAAGCCAGCGTGCTATTGTCATGGCCTTTTGTCTTGCATCCATCTGCCCATCCATCCATTTGGGCTAATTTCCATATAAGGTGAAACCTTAAAAATCATCTCAGAAAACAGGGGATGGATTTCAACCAAATTTTACAGGAATGATCATTAGGTGACCCTTTATTAGATTCCTTCAAAGAAATTTGATGGGATGATAACTGTGGCTTTTAGGGGCAGGGCTAATTATACCCCCAACAACGAAGTTGGGGGGGGTATTACTGGAATCAGGTTTTCCTGAACATAATTTTGTGTCATCATCTTCTCCCACATTTCCAGACCAATTTTGCTGAAACTTTACCAAAATCATCCTTGCAATGGGAACTTGTGCATCTGCAATTTTCATAATGATTAATCAGCTGTTTCAGGAGTTATGCCCCTTTAATTTATTTTCTTTCATACAATATATAGAGAATAAATCATAACTCCTGAACAGGTTGACAGATTAGAAAATAAAAGTAGTTCACATGTACGAAGTTATGGGGGGGGGTATACTGGAATTAGGTTGTCTGTCCGTCTGTCTGTCTATCCTTTTGTCTGTCAGTGGGTGGACATAATTTTGTGTCCTAATCTCCTACTACATTTCCAGACCAATTTTGCTGAAACTTTACCAAATCATCCTTGCAATTGGAACTTGTGCACCTTCAATTTTCATAATGATTAATCAACTAGTTCAGGAGTTATGCCCCTTTGATTTACTTTCTTTCACTCAATATCAGGTTGTCCATCCATCTGATCATCTGTCCATCCATCCATCTGTCCGTCTGTTTGTTGACATAATTTTGTGTCATCATCTCCTCCCACATTTCCAGACCAATTTTGCTAAACTTTACCAAAATCTTCCTTGCAATGGGAACCTGTGCACCTGCAATTTTCATAATGATTAATCAGCTGTTTCAGGAGTTATGTCTCTTTGATTTATTTTCTTTCATACAATATATAGAGAATTAATCATAACTCCTGAACAGGTTGACAGATTAAAAAAAAAATGTGGTTCACATGTACGAAGTTATGGGGGGGGGGTATTACCGGACTAAGGTTGACCATTTGTCTGTCCATCCATTTGTTTTTTCATGGACATAATATTGTGTCCTCAACTCCTCCCACATTTCTAGACCAATTTTGCTGAAACTTTACCAAAATGTTCCTTGCAATGGGAACTTGTGCATCTGCAATTTTTATAATGATTAATCAACTGTTTCAGGAGTTATGCCCTTTGATTTATTTTCTTTCATACAATATAAAGAGAATAAATCATAACTCCTTAACAGGTTGACAGATTAAAGAAATAAAAGTGGTTCACATGTTTATTCCAGAACATAAACTCCATCTTCGACCTTGCACGAAATCCATAATTTCCATCTTTAATGTTGAACAAATCCCTACACAGTCAGTTACACAGTCATTGCCCTTCATTGACTTAAAATTTGTTAAAAAAAATTGTCCACTTGATAGATCATGAATGGTCAACATTTCAATGGTTACAATATGGCCTCGTTTAAAAAGAGGTGGCAGTGGGGGGTATTCGTCAGCCCGAACAGGCAACAGTTCTAGTTTCCATATAGGGTAAATTGAGTTTTGATTTTTTTTCTCAGAAACCAGTTGATTGATTTCAACCAAATTTCACTGGAATTATCTCTGGTGAGTCTTTTCCAGATTCCATAAATTAATTTTGATTGGTGGGAAAAATGGCTTTTATGGTCATATCTTATGTCCGTATATTGTATCTAGTGATTTTTTTTGAAAAAATTGTTAATACCTTTTTCATCTGACTCAGTAAATCAATTAACTTTTGTAAAACAATGAAATGTTTGAAATATTAAAAGATTTCATTCACGAGATTTATTTGCCACACATGGTGAATATGATTAGGTTTATATTGAATTCCTCAAAAGCTATTTGCTAATAATCAGTACAATCAGGCCTGTGGAGCATTACAGGCGCTCAAGCCCCTCTGGTTTGTAAATCATTTGTAAAAAATCAGATGTGATAAAATGTATACTTCCAATGCTTTCAGCAGTTTGATTTTTATACATGTCTGAAAGGAAGTTTATTAATCATGACAAGGGTTAAAAATCATCAGAATCATATGCAACATAATCCCGTTCGATACCGGGTGTTACCGACTTTTTGTACCGGTCTATAACAATCTCGGAAACGAAAACGAGGCAAGGTTTTCTGACGGTCAACGGAGCATCTGAGCTCCTGTCAAAAAATGTTTCGCTCAGCCATTGCAGCCCGGAATGTTGTACACAGATCTCTCCAGAGACGCACATTGATCACACTTACAAGATGTACATGTAACAAAGTCCGATCAAATCGCACTATAAAGTAAGCTTACTGCTTGCAAAATTGTCATTGGTTTTCGTCAGCCCATTTGTCAATGTTTACAGTATCACTGAGTTACTCTGATTTATTGTTGTCTGCAACCTAATTCATATGTTTGTGAAAGGAATTTTTTGAAATGCCGGTGTCAGAGTTAATTAATATATATAACCGTTTATCTTTAATTTCATATTTTTACTTACGCTCAGATGCAGGCTCCTGTCAAGAAATTGCCATTGGACTTCTGCTCAAATACAAATCTTCTATCAAGATTTTTTTTTGCAAGTTGAATATTTCATTGCTTTTCGTTTGCCTGCTCAGTGTACATTGAGAAGCCGATTTTTAAAATTTCTAAGCCTGTTGCAAGATGAGTGACAGTTTTAAGGTATTTCTCTCTGTATTCATCCTGAAATTAATTATTCAGTGTGTTTATTATCCCCCGCCGTTTCGGCCAAGGGGATATAGTAATGGTCTCCGTCCGTCATTCTATCCTTCCGTTCTTCCATCACTAAACTTGTCTGGAGCATATCTCTGAAAGTATAATTGCTATCAACTTGAAACTTCATAGGTTGATACATCTCATCGAGGAGAAGTGCAGTGCACAAGAACCACAACTCATGCTTGCATAATTCTGGAGTTATTGCCCTTTGTTGTTCTAAAGACTAAGCTTTTGTCCCGGGCATAGCCCTAAAGGTATAATCGCAATCAACCTGAAACTTCATAGGTGGATACATCTCATTGACGAGAAGTGCAGTGCACAAGAACCACAACTCTTGCTTTCTTAATTTTGGAGTTATTGCCTTTTGTTGTTTTAAACGCTTACATATTGTCCGGGGCATATCTCTGAAAGTATAATTGCTATCAACTTGAAACTTCATAGGCTGATACATCTCATTGACAAGAAGTGCATTGCACAAGAATCACAACTCTTGCTTGCATAATTTTGGAGTTATTGCCTTTTGTTGTTTTAAAGACCAAGATTTTCTCTGAAAGTATAATAGCTATCAACTTGAAACTTCATAGGTGAATAGATGTTGTTTAGGAGAAGTGCAGTGCACAAGAACCACAACTCTTGCTTGCATAATTTTGGAGTTATTGCCCTTTGTTTTAAAGACTTAGATTTTGTCCTGAGCATATAATTGAAAGTATAATAGCTATTATTGCACTGAAGAAATGCAGTGCACAAGAATCCTAAATCTAACTGGCTTGAGTTTACTATCAAGCTTTTACGGCAGGGGATGGCCAAGTCCGACATGGCTCTTGTTTTTAATTGGACCGGGTAGACGACTGCCTCTGAATTTTCATTTGTCCTCCGGGATTTCCTACTCATAATTACAAGCAGACAAGTGGATTGTTTGGACACTGCAAAGCTATGTACAACACAGGGTTCTCCCCGGATCCTTATGGCCTATCGGCCCCGATTCACCTTCATAAATCAAGAGAGGTTGCCGATACGCCTTCAGATCGCTGATACACTTAAATTTGGTCACCGAAGAAAGATGAAGAAAGGGTCAAGCAAAACATTTAATTGGTTGCAGAAGTACGGACACGACAGGCTCTTTATCTGTAGTGCTGTATACCACGTTTTACAAAATATCTATTGTTATTGGTGATTATTGATCATATCTCGCATTTATCATTGGTACCGTGCTCTCAGTCACCAAGGATGACAAGTACCGATATGTAAACAGTCAATTCAAAATGGCGACCCAGTTTTGGTAAACTGTCATGTCCACTGAGATTGGCCAAGTAAAAGTAGAAGATAATGTAATTCAGCGTGACAACTATCAAACTAAAGCTATAATGGTTTGAAATTTGAATTTCTGAAGGAAAGATTAAATGAGTCAGTTTATTCATGCATAGATTGATGAAAACATGCACTTTGATGAAGTATATTATTCAAGAATAACTCTAAATAAAAAGCAAGATGTCAATAAACAAGCTACAAAGCACTTTTGATAACCTTTATTATGTACATGTATAGTCATATCAAGGTGTTAACATACTGTGAAAGCGCGTATTTGCCACTACGCCTTCCAAATTTCTGGGGAAAACCCTGCGCTATGTAAAGCTGTGTAAACTAGATTGTAGACAGTAAAAAACTTATTGCCTAATAAAATCTACTGCAATGGATTTTGAAATTCAACTCATGCAATTTAAATTTTATCTTTAGTCAGAATCTTCCGAGAAAATAGCTACCAAAAGATGTGACATTCTTCAAATGCCCAAAGAAAACTGAGAATAGAAATTAATAAGTAGTTAAAATAGATAAATGGCTTCTCTTTTCAAAGACAAGGCCTGATTTAACCCATTCCCACACAACTGAATTTTTAAACAGCTCCAAATAGAATGTTGTTACAGATAACAATTTAAAGTTTCTAAGATATTACAAGTAATTTTTTTCCAAGCCTATCTTCTTTAGGGGCATTAACCCAATTCCCGGTTTTGGAAATTTTAGACTAGTCCAAATTGAAAGAGGTTGAAGACAACAATGACAAGTGGATGCTATTTGAAATGAACCCATCCTATGTGGTAGAAAATATTGTGGAAAAAGGAGAAATTGCTTGTTACAAGCAATTTCTTCTTTTTCCACAATGTTCTCTCAAGTATAAAATCAAAGGAACGTACACAGGAACGGGAAAGGGTTAAAGAGCATGATTGTGTGGGAATGACTTACCCACGGATCACCCAGGCCATGACTAGGGGCAAGTCTGCTCGGAGGGGAGAGTAATGTAACGGTTCCAGGGGAGGTAATTTGCTGTGATATGCAAATTTGGGAACCTTCAGTAAATCAAGGGACTTTTTCGATGGTTCAGCGCGAAACAGTTGTAACTGCCTTTATGTTTATAGGCAGTTACAACTGTTTTGCGCTGAACCATCAATTTGCAGTTATATATAGACAAGGTCGACCCATTTAGGGTTGAGGATCCTTATCTGTGAATGGATAGGCTTTGTCTATGTGCTCGGAACATTACAATACCTTTTTGTTTCAGACATGATCAACACAGAGTAGAGTTGCCCACACTGAAACAATCACCATGGTCAATGCACACAAGATGGTACTCAGGTATGAAATAATATCAACATAGTCTAAATCTTTTTATGGATTTTAGGGTATAAACAGTAAATCCCATTATTGTGATCACCTTCGAAATATTGGCTCTCCCTATTACAACCAAATTTGGCAGAGCAGATATTTTTAGTCTTTGTTTCATTGGTGGCAAACCTATGCAAAAATGGTATCCCAGCATTCCTAACAGCCAGTAAAGAAGTACAAATCTTGTAGACTGGTGCTGCAATTGACTTACCTTTTTAAGATTTCTTATTGTATTGGATGAAAATCCTGTTAATGTCCAAATTTATCAACAAAAGTATCTGTGCTTTGATAAGCTTTGTTTAAGATTTTCGAAATGTAAGGGCCAGGTTTCTTTTGTACATACCATTAAATAGATGTATACCTGTCGGTTATGAACCTTGGACCATGGATGAAACGACCAGAAACATCACACCTCCAAACTGACCGTCAGAATTTTACACTTCAGTGTTCATTCTGACCAAAATAAAAGAAGAATACCGGCCCCTTTCGCCTTTTCCTGGAATGTATATTTCGCCCTCTGTTGGTTGAAAAATTTCCTTGGTGAAATTTTTGAAAGTATCAAAATAATCTTTGTAAAATTGGACATATTGAAAGGAAATGGTTCAGTTTTTAAGAGATGTAATATCTGATATTTTTGTCATTTTTAGCTGCACTGGCTGAAAGCCAGCGTGCTATTGTCATAGTGTTGTGTCTGTCTGTGTGTGCGTCCATCTGCCCGTAAACTTTTAGTTGAAAAATATTTTGCTTAGAACTGAAGAGAATTCAACCAAATTTCACAATTGTCACAAAAATCTTCTTCACAGAAACCATTTCAGTGATTTCAACCAAATTTCACAGAAATGATCCTTGGGTGATTCTTGCTTTCCCAAATAATGACGCTTTTTGACACCCCCCAAGAAAACAGTGTGGAAAACATTATGAAAAGTAAACTTCTTTCATTTTGGACCAGTCTAAAATTTTGCGGTCTTGCACTCTCTGTCCCTACTTAAATAGATCAGGGGTATATTGTTTAATTTCACTGGTGTCCATTTGTCTGCCTATTGAAAATCTAATCTGTGAACTTAACATTTTTCTATAACTTCCATACTATTCAAGTAATAATGGTAATTATTTATATGATATAGTGGATACAGTTTAACCTGACCCTGACCCCTGTCATCTAAATAAATAAGAAATTGATGATTTCCCCTTGACATAGTACATATTGCTTTTGGAATCCACATGATAAGCATTTTTCTTTTGCACATAATATCAAACTCATTATCTGTGTTCTAAATTCGGCATTGCAGTCATGGAAATAGACTAGTCGATTAACTCTTAAAAATGTTGTTTGAAATGTGTATATTGGAGACTTATATCAGAGCTGAAAAATAGTGGGCGTAATTTGTATTTTAGATTTGAATATCTTACCAATACTGCAATAAACTCTATGTTGTGGGTACTCATTTGAATTGTCTCAACGAGACAATTCAATCATTCAAATTAGTACCCACAACAAATGGTTTCATGTACGGCATACAATGATTTTGTTGTAGATTTACCAAATCACTACAAAGTCACTCTACCTGCACTTTCACCTACTATGGAAATGGGAACAATTATCAATTGGCAGAAAGAGGAGGGAGATCCTGTCAAAGAAGGAGACTTGTTAGCTGAGATAGAGACAGACAAGGCAACTATGGGCTTCGAGTCCTCAGAAGAAGGGTTTCTGGCCAAAATTATTGTGCCTGCAGGAAGTAAAGATATACCTATTGGAAAAGTAATGTTTTTCTCCTGAATCTTTTACTATATTTTAACCTTTGTCATGCTGAATAATTCCATTTTGGATTGGCATTAAAATCGAAAGAATGAAAGCATTGGTGGTACTTGTTGTTCAATCATCAATATTTCTTAGGAAATTTAATTTCATAACCAACTCTGGCATGAAAAAGATAAACAGGAGGTGTAGACTAAGATCAGACTGCACTTATGTGCAGGCTGATCTTTGTCTATATCTCCTACCAACAACTGGAATATTCCGGGTTTAGCTTGACAAGGGTTTAATGAGCTCTGAAGCTGAACCCTTTTCATGCTGAACCTAGAATATTTCTGCTTTGGCAGAAAGTATATACAAAGATCAGCCTGCACCTATGTGAAGCTGGATCGTAATCTACACAATCTGTTTGTTGTATTCAAGCCAGGTTGCCAGATTTGTGTTTAACCCTTGTCATGCTGAATAAAACCCTTGTTCAGAAGTTCATGAAAATCGGGTTGGAAGTATTGAAAGGCCTTAATTGAGGTTTACATTTCTTTTGTAAAGTTATCTTTTAAACTTTTCCGACTCAAAAAGCCAACAGGGGGCATAGACTAACCATCAGGTCATCCTGTGCCTTCAACCCTTTTATTTTTAATGGCATACTGAAAAATATTTATTCAACTTGACAAGAGTTGAGTAATTTCATAATGTCTTTAACCCTTGTCATGCTGAGTAATATCCTTTCAGAATGTCCATAAAATCAAAGGAATGAAAGCACTGAACAGTATATGTGGACAATTTATGAGCGTAGCTGTTTCTTACTGTATTTGTGACCAAAACCATTTTTTGTCTGAGGCATATTCCCCATTTCAATATTCTGCAAAATGTATGGTCAGTAATACATTACAAAAAAAGTAATATGGTTGGTTAGTATAATCTAAATAAGCTGTAGTACGACAATTGAATTTCCACACCAACTATAATGTTTCACAAAAAATGTTGCCCAATGTGGGAGTTCAAAGTTCAGTTTTAGTCTTAACCCATTCCCACACAATGACACTTTTTGAGGCCCCTCAAGATAAAAGATTTGGAAAACATTGGGGGGTTTGTAACAAGTAATATCTTCATTTTCCACAATGTTTTCTACCTAGAAAGTTGAAAAAGTCTAAAATTTCATAAACTTGAAATTTCTGTCTGCAACTCCTTTTATTTTGGATCAGTCTAAAAAATTGTCATCTGGTAATGGGTTAAAGAATAATTTGATTGGTCCATTGTTCTTTGATTCACAGCTGTGATAGGTCACTTACATGTAATTAGGAATTCCCTCCTACCTGGTGTCTTGTTTATCCTTGTAAGCCCATTACTAGACGACAAAATTTTATACTGGTCCAAAGTGGAAGAAGTTTCAGGTAATAATGTCAAGTTGGTGGAATTAAGAAAATCTTTGCCTTTTAGAGTAGAAAACATTGTAGACATTGAAGAAATTTCTTGTTACAAAAAAAAATTCTTCATCGTCCACAATGTTTTCCTAAGCCTTTTTCGTGAAAGCAGGTTTGTGTGGGAATTGGTGAAGACTTGAATGCAGTTCATACATAATGGCAAAATTTTAGACTAGTCCAAATAGAAAAAAGTTGCAGAGGACAATTAAAATTGCATTTAACTTTGAAAAGTAAGTCACAAATAGGTTTGAAAACATTGCTTGTTACAAGCGATTTCTCCTTTTCTCACAAAGTTTTCCATGATCCTTTCATTTGACATTTGCCTCTCACCAATGGGTAGATAATTGTAAACCTAAGTGGGATGGCAGCTTGAAGGCTAGAAAAGGATGAAGTGGTAGTACTGGTGTGAGAAATACCAGGAATCCATTGTTAGGTGCTCGAGTCGCCACAATATGACTGAAATACTGTTAAAAGTGATGTTAAACCCCATTCAATCAATCAATTTCTATGATCTTAATCCAAGAGGGCATACAAAAATGTCAATGTGTAGTAATGGATTAACCATTTCTATTTCAGTTATTATGTATTATAGTAGAGGAGAAAGATGGTGTTGAAGCGTTCAAAGATTTTGTTGCTACAGCAGCTGATGATCAGCTTCCAGACTCTGGACCTCCAAAACAGGAACCAGCTAAATCAGCACCTCCTCCACCTCCTCCCCCTCCTCAAGCTGTAGCTCCTCCCCTATCACCTCCCAAACCAGCCACACCCACTCCAGTAACTCCACCTCCTGCTCCAAGTGGTGATAGAAGAGTATTTGCAACTCCATATGCAAGAACACTAGCGGCTGAAAAGGGAATAGACTTAAATGTGAGTGAATAAAGAACCTTCAGTTATGTTCATGACAGGGCTAGTGTTTGACACTTAAACCAGAGTTTATGACCCTCAAAAATCTGTAGATATCCTATTTTAAACCTCAGAATTTCTCCAAAGGGGGTCATGTTGACCCCCTGGAGAGAAATTTCTAAGGCTTTCGAGCCCTCTATTTTACAGTGATGTATTGAAAATTATGCAGATCAATTGCTTATTTCAAAATTGTACAAGAAAAGATCTCTGAGGACTTAAATCTTCAAATTTATACTCCTATTTTGCTATTTTATTGTTTTGACCCCTAGAATTTCATAGTTAACCCATTCCCACTCAATCCCTCCTTTTTACGCCCCTCAACGAAAAAGCTTTGAAAAACATTGTGGATAATGAAGAAATTGCTTGGATCAAGCAATTTCTTCATTATCCACAATGTTTTCTATCCAAACAGACAAAAAAGTTCAAAATACCATCAACTTGGAATTGTATTCTGCAGCTTCTTTCAATTTGGACCGGTCTAAAATTCCACTGTGTTGGAATGGGTTAAGGAGTCAATGACTCCTCACTTTATAACACTAGCACGAACCCTGCATGTATTTAAAAAAATACTGCAACATGATCGGTTGCTTTTCTTTCAACTTCATTGGAATGAATTAAATATTAAAGGGTCCACTTAAAGAAGATATAGACAACACTTTAAATTGTTTTACCTAAAATCAGACAATGAAAATGTTTACCTGTTCAGGTTAAAAGAAGTCAATGGCAATATTCAAAATTATGTGTAAAATGAAAAAAAAAGTTCTACAATGGCTAGAAGTCATTGTGAGAAAAAAAGAAATTGTGTAGAAATTATAGAATGTTTTCCAATTATTTTTCCTGATCATGGTTAGTCGTGTATTTTGATGTCGCAATGAAAAAAAAATCTTGGGGGAAAAAAAAGATGTCAGAATCCTACAAGATTGTTTATTAGTAATGATGGGTCTGCGTGAAACAGTATTAACTGCCCATATGTTTATAGGCAGTAACAACTGTTTTTGTGCTGATCAATCGACATGTTGCTTAATCTAAGAAATGTAAAGGTAGAGAGATTTATTTTAAAATCGAAACTGGGGCACAAAAACATCAGAGGTGATCCTGTCATGAGATTCTACATTAACAAATAAGGCAATCTTTATCAAGTGACAATAATTTTTTTTTTTGGGGGGGGGGGGATAAACATGTTATAGGGTCCTATAGATACAGTGATTAGCATGTAATGAACATACACCTGATCAACAGGTCAATGATAATGGACAATATACCAAAGCAAACTAGTTGAAATGAAAAATTTAGCTTGTATGAAATACATTATAACACTTGAAAGACAGGCTTGTGAATTGTGTGATAAAGGGTCAATCAGGTGTGGTAGAATTTTTACTTTCAGATGGTGATGGGGACAGGTCCAGATGGTCAAATAAGAGCTGATGATGTCATGAACTTTACCCCTACTATGGCAGCCCCTACACCTGGCATGGCCCCTTCTGCTGCCCCTGGTGCTTTTGTAGATATACCATTAACTGGAATGAGAAAGGTTAGTAGTCACTTCATGCTGTTTTTGTATTTATCTAGTGTCAATATTTTAGCTTTCAAACACCCCCTCCTCCTTTAGAGAAAAGCTTTGGAAAACTTTGTGGAAAATCAAGATATTGTCTGTTACAAACAATTTCTTCCTCATTCACATTTTTTTTCCAAAAAAAGATAAAGCTTTTTAAAATTTCAACTACTAAAAATTATCATCTGAAACCTCTTTGAAATTTGATTTGTCTAAAGTTTTGTCTGGCGGTGATAGGTTAAGAAGAATTCTTTATATTCAGATTAGTTAGTTGAAAACCTTTATGAAATTGCTGTGCTTGTTGAAATGATAGTAATGCGTCAATTTGGTCTTATTATGCCCTACATTGAAAAAGTGCAATTATTGTTTGTTCAAACTGTTTTCTACCCCACAGAAATATTCAAATTTATCCTATATTGTACTGTTTTCTTGAGATTTCTTTTATGAAGGGTTAGTCTACAAATTTGTCATTTGGGAAAAAAAAACCTGTTTTTTATATTTCAGACTATAGCCAAAAGATTAACAGAATCCAAACAGACTATTCCTCATTATTATTTAACCATAGATGTCAACTTAGATAAAACTTTAAGGTAAGCTCAGAACTCTTGTCCTTCTTATTCTGTGATTTGCAAGTAGGATGGACAAAGATTGGCCTATTTATGCCAGGGATGTGGAAATACAGATTTTCTGTCCCCACTTGTGACATGTGTCATTTGTCTCTCACAAATGGACAAAAGATAAATGGTTAGTCTAAGAGGTATAAGCAGCTCAAGAATTAATACAAGACTGTTTGTAAGTGCCATTACATTGACTCTTAGAACAATAATGCAATTAACCCTAGAGATGGTGGCTTGGATTGAATGTTGTAGTTGTACAGATGTACTGGTGAGCATTTTACAATCAGTCACTGAGACCATGCATTTTGAAGGGAATAGAGATTATATTGCACTTTTTGGCTTGATTGATTGATTGATTGATTGCCTATCCACAGACTCTGCTAGCAATGCCCACTGACTCCGACAGGAAGTACAACTTGGATATTTAATGTCATTATTTTTCAAAATCTATGGCCAGTGACATGCAAAAAATGTCAAATGGTTGAATGTCTTGAACAACCTCTAAATTGCCAAACCTACAGAATATTTCACAATAATGTTGGCCAATGTCAGCGTTCAGAGTTCACATCCAGTCCAAATGAATGATTTGATTGGTCATTGATTATTTGATTAGCAACCATAGTTGATCCACTACCTTAAGTGACATAACCTTCTTGTTCCAGTTTACGGAAACAGTTAAATGAAGTATTATCCAAAGATGGAAAGAAAATCTCGGTGAATGACTTTTTAATCAAAGCTAGCGCATTAGCATGTAAACAGATACCAGAAGCCAACTCATCGTGGCAGGATACTTTTGTTAGGCAGTAAGTAAAAGTTAGTGCCATTTTGGACAATGACTATTCATATATTATATTACTTGTCATCTGCAATTTTGTCAAATTTAGGCTTTCCTCAATTTTGTCGCCTGATAATAGGTTAAAGGAGATAGAACAAAATAAGAAGAAAGAACCTTATTTAACATTACTATTTAAAACAATTTCAATTTGAAAGAGGTTACAGACAATTTTCTGTAGTGCTTTTAATTTACAAACTAACCACTGAATGGGTAGAAAACATTGTGAGAAAAAAAGAAATTTCTTTTCCAAAACCATTTCTCCTTCTCTCGCTATGTTTTCCATCACAATTTTTCTTCAGCATATCAAAATGTGATTATTTGGTAATTTTTTGTCTTCTATCAATAAAGCTAGTGCCATTTCAACACAGCAGGAGATGTTTTTAAGACTGAGAATTTTACCAAGGTTGAACTAGATTTATTTGGAATTGAAAGAAGTTGCAAACAACACTTCAAACTGTATGTCATTTGTAAAATAAGTAGCTATTACGGTATAAAACATGAAGGAAATGCTAAGCTATTTTTTAGGGCGTCAAAGGCCATGGCTTTAGCACAGTGGATACCTGTAGGACTGCTAGTCCTGGGGTCCTGGATGCAGCAATTATCCTTGATGTCATTTGACTCCCACCAATGAGTGGATGATCATAAACCTGTCTGGGATGAGCAGCTGGAGGAATATTTGGTGGTGCTTGGCTCATAACCTGGAGGTCACATGTTCCAGCCCCTTGTGTCTCTGGGTTGTGTTCATTGACAAGGGTTCGTTCCCCGGCGGCGGCACATATTCTTTCTGACATTTGTCTCTCACCAATGGGTGGATAATCGTAAACCTATGTGGGATAGCAGCTGGAGGCTAGGAAAGGATGAGGTGGTAGTATTGGTGCGAGAAATACCAGGAATCCATTGTTAGGTGCTCCAGCAGCCACAATATGACTGAAATACTGTTTACTGTTAAAAGTGGTGTTAAACCCCATTCAATCAATCAATAAAATTATGGGCAAGTCCCAATCTTCCCAGCTTTAAAAGTGGGTAACATAGGGTGAAGCCATGGTCTCTCTCTCAGAGACATGAAAACCTCTGAATTAAGTAGCTTAGAGCTTTAGTTACAATTATACCAACATAAATTAGTATATACTAAGAGGGAATTTTGCCATTCTGAAATTGTTCATTCTCAAAAAGACGTTTGAATCATAACAAGAAGATGAATTCAATAAGTACCCACAATACAGCATTTAGGGTTGTTTTCATTTTTTGTGATTATGAAGTTCACATTGATAGATTTCAAAGAAGTCAAGTCCCTGCTTATCATTTGTTAACCCATTCTCACATGATCCTGCTTATCAACATCCATCAGGATAAAAGCTTTTAAAAACATTGTGCAATTTGTTTATTTCCATGAGGTTTTCTTTCCTAGAAAACAAAGATTTTCCAAATACTGTGGAATTCGAATTGTCTTTAGCAACTTCTTTCATTTAGGATAATTGATCAGCCTAAAATTTGATGTTTGTATCAGGCTTTAAAACTTGGAAACGTGCGGTAATGGGTTAAGATTATAAGGTATGATATATTCTTTCTAACTTTGTTCCAGATATAATACAGTCGATGTGAATGTAGCAGTAGCCACTGACAATGGGTTAATAACTCCCATAGTATTTAGAGCAGATTTAAAGGTAATGTTAATTAACCTGATACTACACAAGAAAATTTTAGACTGGTCCAAACAGAAAGAAGTTGCAGAAAAAAAAATTAAAGTTGGTGAAATTTTAAAAAATCTTTGTCTTTTGGGACTGAAACATTGTGGATATATGAATAAATAGCAATTTCTTCACTTTCCACAATGTTTTCCAAAGTCTTTTCTTAAGGGGCGTCAAAATGCCTGATTATGAGGGAATGGGTTAAATGATAAGTAATCTATAAATCTTTTAGTGTCATTGATTAACAGGGTTATGTGACAATCAAATTTGTGTTAATGTTTAGTTGGGAAATTTAGTATAAGGTACTATTTTAGACTGGTCATTTTCCTCTCTGATGCTCTAGGCAATTCGAACATTTAACCCATGACCACATCATAGTATTTTAGACTGGTCCAAATGAAAAAGTGGACAATTTTTAGTTGATGGAATTTAAAAGATATTTGTCTCTTTGGTTAGAAAACATCTTGGATAATGAAGAAATTGCTTTTAAGAAGATAAGACCATTGCTTCTAACAATTTCTTCATTTTCCACATTGTTTTCCCAAAGTTTTCATTCTTAAGGGGTGTCAATAAGTATCGGACAGAATGGCTTAAACTGACAATACTGGGTAGTTTGTATATTTAGCGTCACTTTCAAAGGCCTATGAAACTTTAATCCAACTTTTAACTTGAAGCAATGGTCTTACTTTCATTTCTCACATTGTTTTCTTCCCTTAGGGGCAAAAAATTTGAATTTTGTGAACTTAAAATTGTTGTTTGCATCTACTTTCAACTTAGAACTGTCTATTATTTTTATGTCAGGTAATGGGTTTATCATGGGACTGTTTCTTTGGTGCATCTGTATATTAATATTTTCTTAAAATATCTCACAAATTAAAACTGTATTTTGGCTAAAATTTATAAGAATGATCTGAATTTATTTTTCAAGAAATTTTGACCGTATTCATTTAATTCTCTGAAACCATGAACTGGATTTTCGTGAATTTTGTCATATAAAAACTTTCTTGAGATTTCTTTGAGACAAGCTGAACTTAAAGTAGAAGTTATTAAGGGACCCCTAGTGGGAAGCTTTTACATCTATTCTTTGAATTCAGGACAGTTGCAATAAGCTAAAATGACATCATTCAATTAAAGATTCTTCATAGACAAAGATATTTGTGATGGCTGTTAGCTAACCTCATTCCTACTCTATAATGCTTTATGATGCCCCTCAAGAAAAGATTCTGGAAAAATGAAAAAAAAACAAAAACGTTTTTACAAGCAATTTCATCATTATCCACAATGTGACAGACCCAAAATGACAGACTTTTAAAATTTCATGAATTATAGATTGTTGTTTGCAACTTCATTTAACTTGAACCAGTCTTAATTTTGGGTTGAAAATACAAAGAAAGCTATGTGTGAAAGGAATATTCTTTGGATGAATTTGAAATGAAAAAAAAAGAGAATGATAAAATCACCTTTATATGAATAAATTTCATTTTCATTTTCATAATTATTCATATTTTACACATATATATTTCAGGGTTTATCACAAATTTCTGAGGACGTTAATCTCTTAGCAGTAAAGGCACGAGAAGGCAAGCTTCAACCACAAGAATTTCAGGTCTGTCAGTACTTTATTGTTTACACTTGTTACAGCCCGGAAGTGAGCTTTGAATTTCATTTTACATGTATCTCTTCATTATCCAAAATTTTTTCTTGCTCAAAAGACAAAGATTTATATAATGCCATCAACAGTGAATAATTGTCAGCATCTTCACTTTATTTGGACCCGTCCAAAATTTTGTTGTCTGGTAATCTGTTTAAAAGTTCAAAAAATTTGCCTGTGGATTATGATTCATGACTCTTTTTTTGTTTTTCAGGGAGGTACATTTACCATATCTAATCTAGGAATGTTTGGAATTAAATCATTTTCTGCGGTCATAAATCCTCCACAAGCTTGCATATTGGCTGTAGGGGGAGCAGAGAAGAGGCTGGTTGTCGATGAAGAGTCAGAAAACGGGTGAGTTGTTTCTTACACATGGAGCTTAGGCAATATTCATCTGCTTTTCAAAATGATATCCTCTTGATATCTTTCTATTGTAGCCTATCTGTAGCTTAACCCATCCCCCACAATAACAGGCAACGGCCATAGCTCACTTGGTAGTGCATAGGACTCCTTGTCATGATGTCCATGGTAGATGCTACAGCCTCTGCAATATGACTGAAATACTGTTAAAAGCAGCATTAAAACCTTATTCAATCAATCAATCCCACATAATAACAATTTTTGCTGCCCCTAAGAAAGATGAAAAGAAAGGTTTAGAAAACATTGTGGAAAATGACGAAATTGTTTGTGACAAAAGACAAAAAACTTTAAAATTTCATCCACTAGAGACTGTCGTCTGCAACATCTTTGGACCACTCTGAAATATTGTTGTCTGGTGATAGTTTATAAAACATGATTTGTTTTTTGAAACACCATGCCCCTGTAACAGCTTTATTTCAGAAATGTGACTTTAACACGTAGCCTTGATCTCAATATATATCCTTGACCTGAAAACCAACTTATGCCTATTGATGCAAGGAACATTTTCCCCAAATATGAGCCATGTATCTTCAATTGTGTTTCAATAAGAGTAAAATGGTATGTTTTTGCATTAAGTGTACAACTAGCAGATAGACATACATTGGTAAAACAGTATTCCCCTGATCTTAGAGATACAGGGACAGTTTGATAGGTATGCCAAGTTTCACATTTTCAAATAGTGTGATTTAGTTTTTACTTTCATACCTCTATGCAAACACAAAATATTCACTTCATTTCTTACATGGGTTAAGTTTGATTACAAGTTATAACATGATAAAAAATGAAAGAAATATTGTCAAACAGGATCCTGTAGTGACTCTTCAGGTTATCATTTTTACCTCAAAATATACATATGTGGCACTCATTTGACCAAGTCACATAGTTTTAAACCCTTTCCTGTTTTATGAAATTTTAGTCTGGTCCAAACTGAAAGAGAATGCAGACGACAATGATAATTGGAAGCAATTTGAAATAAACCATTATATGTGGTAAAAAATATTGTGGGAAAAGGAGTAATTGCTTGTACAAAATTTGCTTGTTATAAAATCACAGCAACGTAAAATCCCAGGTTTATACAGGAAAGGGTTAAAACACTGTTAGGAAAGGAGATCTGTTTATTGCAAGAAAATTCACATTTAATAGCAATGCTTTCTTACCTTTTCATACGCCTGTTGAAAAACGGGACGTATTATGGGATCACCCATGGTGTTGAGGTGTCTGGCGGCAGGCGGCGTGCACTTTTTGTCCGGAGCATATCTCTAAAAGAATAACTCTACCTGGCTTATTTTTTGAGTTATTGCCCTTTGGTTTTTTTCTTACTTGGATCTTGTCCAGAGCATATATTTAAAAGTATTCAAGCAATGATTATGAATCTTCATGGGTAGATAGATCTCATCAAGGGGAATTGCAGTGCACAAGAACCATAAATCTACCTGGCTTATTTTTTGAGTTATGGCCCTTTGTTGTTTTTAGCTCACCTGAGCACGTAGTGCTCAAGTGAGCTATTGTGATCGCCTTTTGTCCGGCGTCCGTCCGTCGTCCGTCGTGCGTCGTGTGTCGTGCGTCGTGCGTCGTCCGTCAACAATTTCTTTAAACGACATCTCCTCCCAAACCACTGGGCCAATTTGAACCAAATTTGGCAGAAATGTTCCTTAGATGGTCCCCTTCAAAAATAGCTAAAAGAATTGAAATCCGTTGAAAACTCTGGTTGCCATGGCAACAAAAGTGAAATTTTAAAATAATCTTTAAAAATCTTCTTCTCCTGACCCAGAAGGCGTAGAGCCTTGATATTTTGCATGAAGCATCAGTATATTGACCTCTTTCAAAATAGCTAAAATCATGATCCTCGGGTCCCCAGGGGCGGAGCCCCAGGGGGGTGGGGTTTATATAGAAATAAAGAACGATTTTTTAAATGACATCTCCTCCCAAACCATTGGGCCAATTTGAACCAAATTTGGCAGAAATGTTCCTTAGGTGGTCCCCTTCAAAAATAGCTAAAAGAATTGAAATCCGTTAAAAACTCTTGTTGCCATGGCAACAAAAGTGAAATTTTAAAATAATCTTTAAAAATCTTCTCCTCCTGACCCAGAAGGCGTAGAGCCTTGATATTTTGCATGAAGCATCAGTATATTGACCTCTTTCAAAATAGCTAAAATCATGATCCTCGGGTCCCCAGGGGCGGAGCCCCAGGGGGGTGGGGTTTATATAGAAATAAAGAACGATTTTTTAAATGACATCTCCTCCCAAACCACTGGGCCAATTTGAACCAAATTTGGCAGAAATGTGCCTAAGGTGGTCCCCTTCAAAAATAGCTAAAAGAATTGAAATCCATTAAAAACTCTGGTTGCCATGGCAACAAAAGTAAAATTTAAGATAATCTTTAAAAATCTTCTCCTCCTGACCCAGAAGACGTAGAGCCTTGATATTTTGCATGAAGCATCAATATATTGACCTCTTTCAAAATAGCTAAAATCATGATCTTCGGGTCCCCAGGGGCAGAGCCCGGGGGGGGGGGGGGGGTATAGGCAAGAAGCATCAGTTCACAGACTTCTTTCTTATTTCTTAAATTATAACCCATGGAAAAAGTTTTTTCCTTCTTTCAAATCAGTACTAAAGCCTTGGAATTTGTAATTTAGACTTGGATCCCCAAGTTCATAGTGTTTATATGTAATTGTGGCCCACTTGTTTCATAATCCTAACCTTAACATGAAAATAGACTGTTGAAAGAAAAAGAGCCTTTATCTCAGGTGAGCGCCCCAGGGCCAACGGCCCTCTTGTTCATACTTGGATCTTGTCCAGAGCATATCTCTAAAAGTAAATAAGCTATGATAATGAAACTTCATGGGTAGATAGATCTCATCAAGAAGAAGTGCAGTGCACAAGAAACATAACTCTACATGGCTTATTTTTTGCGTTATTGCCCTTTGTTGTTTTTCATACTTTGATCTTGTCCGGAGCTTATCTCTAAAAGTATATAAGCTATGATCATGAAACTTCATGGGTAGATAGATCTCATAAAGAGGAAGTGCAGTGCACAAGAACCATAACTCTACCGGCTTTTTATTAGTTATTTCCTTTCGTTGCTTTTTATCCCCCGCCATTTGGCGAAGGGGATATAGTAATGGTCTCCGTAACTCATTCCGTCATTCCGTCCTTTCGTCACCAAACTTGTCTGGAGCATATCTCTAAAAGTATAATTGCTATCAACTTGAAACTTCATAGGTGGATAGATCTCATTGAGGAGAAGTGCAGTGCACAAGAACCACAACTCTTGCTTGCATAATTTTGGAGTTATTGCCCTTTGTTGTTTTAAAGCCTAAGATTTTGTCTGGGCCATATCTCTGTAAGTATAATAGCTATTAACTTGAAACTTCATAGGTGGATAGATCTCTTTGAGGAGAAGTGCAGTGCAAAAGAACCACAACTCTTGCTGGAGTTATTGCCCTTTATTGTTTTAAAGACTAATATTTTTTCCTGAGCATATCTCTGAAAGTATGATAGCTATTATCAAACTCATTTAGAAGAAATGCAGTGCAAAAGAAGCCTTAATCTAACTGGCTTCCGTTTACTACCAAGCTTTTACGGCGGGGGAATGGCCATGGCTCTTGTCATACTTGGATCTTGACCAGAGCATATCTCTTAACCCATTCCAACATAGTGGAATTTTAGACTGGTCCAAATTGAAAGAAGCTGCAGACGACAACTTCAAGTTGATAGAATTTTTAATTTTTTCGTCATTTTGGGTAGAAAACATTGTGGATAATGAAGAAATTGCTTGATGCAAGCAATTTCTTCATTTTCCACAATGTTTTCAAAAGCTTTTTTCTTGAGGGGAGTAAAAAGGAGGGATTGAGTTGTAATGGGTTAAAGGATATTAGCTATGATCTTGAAACTTAATAGGTATATAGATCTCATCAAGGAGAAGTGCAGGTCACACGAACCATAACTCTACCTGGCTTATTTTTTGAATTATTCCCCTTTGATGTTTTTCACATTTGATTTTGTTTCAAATTTCTTATACTGTGACAGTCTATGGTTTTCAAAACCTCATGATAACAAGACAAACACCAGAACCATAAGTTATTATTGTGAATTGTTACTCTTTCTTGAAATTAGACTTGAAATTTAATCCCCTTCCCCAGATAACAACCAGAAGTATTATGGGTGTATTTTGCTACCTTGTTAGAACATGTTTTAATTTGTATCCAGTTTGACTTTGGGCCTGTCCTTAATTTTGTTTTAAATTGTCTGCACTGCATAAAATGCTTCTTAAGTGTGTAGATTGATTATTTAACACATTCCCATACAATCCCACTTTTTGTGACCCTCAGATGTTTTGTTTGTTAAAATCGTGCAATTTCTTCTTTTTGCAATATATTTTTCACTTTGTGTTGGTTATTTTAAAGCCATTTTAAATTGTCGTCTGCAGTCTCTTTCAGTTTGAACCAGTCTATAATTTTGACGTCTGGCAATGGGTTAAGTTTAAAAAGTACCTTACATTACTCTGATATAATTATTGCAAATAAAGCAGTGATAATGTATAATTACAGATATTCAGAAGCCACAGTGATGTCGGTCACATTGAGCTGTGATCATCGCGTAGTAGATGGAGCAGTGGGAGCCCAATGGTTAGCACAGTTTAAGAAATTCCTCGAAGAGCCAGCAACAATGTTATTATAGTGGGGAAAATAAGGCTTACATTTTAGAATTATTTTCTCATTTTAAACTCAAGTTTGGGATACTGGTAGAAATAGATAAAACATCATTTCATTTAACACATTGCCAAACGACAAAATTCTAGATTGGTCCAAATTCTAAGAAGTTTGAGACGGACAATGGATTGTTGACTGAAATTTAAGAATTTGTCTTTTGAATTACAAACATTGGATAATGAAAAAATTACTTGTAGAAAATGTTTTCCAAAGCTTGTCTTTAGGGAGGAAGGGGACATAAGAAAGTGGGATTATGATGGAATGGGTATATCCATTATCACTTTTATTCGACACCAATGAAGAGAAATGTCTAGGACAGGAATGTTGGCATAGGAAATATTGTCACAAGGATTAACTCCTTTGATCTCAATTTTTTCTTCTCTAAAATTATATTTTAACACTTTCCCACATAATCCTACACATGCCATTTCTTTATTTCAACAAATTTTCTTCCTAAGTGACAAAGAAATTTGAAATTCCATCAGCAATGTTGTCTGTAACTTATATCAATTTGGAACATTCTTAAATTTTGTAGTCTTGTAGTCAATAATGTGATCTACAAATTGATTTTAAAAGTTTCAAACAAGACATCCCAAATGAATAGACCTTTGTTAGAAATAGCATTAACATTGTGAGAAAATTGAAGTTACAGTATGTTAGATGTGTTGATGGTATGTTGAAGTTCTTGTTTGTAAATGTATGAATGGAAATGACGTGAGACAGTGAGTATATATGTCTCATTTTGTGATAACTTACTGTAATTGTTTTTCTATAGAATAAATTTTACCCCAGTAATATGCGGAGAAATATAGTGACTGCGTGTTATGACATGTTCAGCTGAATTTCTAAGTAATATGATAATAATCTTTCGCCCAATGGACATAGTTTTCTAGTAATACATTTTGGAAAGAGTGAAATTGATAGTTTTGTCATGTATGGTAAAAACAACAATTAAGCATAAAATGATGGTCTGCATCATAGAAAATTGAGATGTCAGTATTTTTTTTTACAGTTTAAGAATAGTCACTTTATCTGTTTTACAATAGGTGAATGAACAAAATTTACATCACTGTGCTTATTTTTATTTCATTAAGCATCAAAAGTGCTATCTTTTCTATATAATAAACACGGGAAGATGAAGAAAGAATTGTACAGACTCTGTTAGTGTATTTATTTTATTGCAGAGATGTAATTTGTTGATTATGATTGTTAAACATGTGTCCTCTCATAGTTTAAATGTAGATCAAGGGTTTTGTGCAGAATAATTGATAGATAACTGCTTTAAGTAAAAGATTGATCTACCAATCAAATCATTCAATTAGACAAAAATCGAAATTTGACTATTTTGTTAAGTATTTTTGTTGGTTTGCAACTTAAATATTGTAACTAAACTTAAAAAAGCCGTAGTTATGCAAACCATCAATTTGTCTTCCACTCGATGTACCAGACCACAAACTTTTACAAAATAATGTTGTTAATTACATCAGTCAAAATGCCACATTGAAGATGAGTAGGCATTGCCAGTGATCCGTCAATGGTAACTGGATATTGTCGTTGGGCGTGCAAAAAGTTGTAACTACAGCTTTATTCAAGGTGTAGTTAAGACATTTTACACGCCCAAGGACAATATCTTCTTACAATAATTTTGCCCGAATCCCTTGAAGTATATGCACTGTAATTATCTACACCCTGATATTTGAAGTCAATACATCATCAATCAACAGATCTTTGTCGTCAATTTGAAAATATCATTCGACCAATCAAATCCTTTATTAAAACTAGAAGTGCAATGTTGACCTCTGACATTCATGCCAAACATTTTCATTATTTGGCATCTTAAACATCCTTTCGACATTTAGGTCTCAAAATGATAGTTATTTAAGCTGTAGTTTCAATGTTTTGTTAGCTTAGCAATAACACAACATCAGTTTATAGTGGTCATTTTATGCAGCTTAAAACAAGATTTGGTTACAAGGTAATTGAGATAAGTAAAAGAGTATGAAAAAGTATGATGTCAAACTGTTAGGAAATGATTAAATTCATACTTGTATTATATGAACTCTGGATGTGATTTTATAGGCAATTGTGATTACAGTAAAGAAAAATTTATTGAAAATGTCTTGTTTTTACTTCATTGTACCAGGCTGTTAGCATTACCATAGAGATTCTGGGTGAGGGGAAAGTGGGGGGGGGGCAATTATTTTGCTTGACCAAATTCAGAAAAGTTGCAGACAACAATTTCAAGTTAATATAATTTTAAATATCTGTCTTTCTAGATAGGAGAAATTACTTGTAACAAGTATTTTTTTTCATTTTCCACATTGTCTCCTTGATTTTTTTCTCTCTTTTTTTTTGGGGGGGGGGGGGGAGTTATTTATAACTCCATGAACAAAATTTTGAGCACGCAGTCATTTTGCATGCTTCCGCACAAAATAGTCCCATACGAAAAGGTATCAAAATTTGTTAAGTTGTTGCCTTTGTCGCTCAGTGCTATTAAATTACAAGAAATGAAAAGAATAATTTTTGTATTCATGGAGGTATGAACCAAAAAACCTAATCACACAATGTATGAATCCACTTCGCGTATTCAATCAGTGTGATTAGTTTTTAGCTCACCTGAGCACAAAGTGTGAGGTGAGCTATTGTCATTGGTTGTTGTCCATCGTCCGTCCGTCTGTCTGTCTGTCCACAATTTCTTTAAAAATCTTCTCCTCCTAAACCAGTAGGCCAATCAAGCTGAAATTTTGCAGGGATGTTAATTGGGGGAAGTTCTACAAAAGTTGTTAAAAGAATTTAATTCTGTCAAAACTCTGGTTGCCACGGCATTTGAAAATGGGAATCTTTAGTAATTCTTCAAATATCTTTAAAGATCTTCTCCTCCTAAACCAGTAGGCCAATCAAGCTGAAACTTTGCAGGGATGTTTCTTGGTTGAAGCTCTTCAAAAGTTGTTGAAAGAATTTCATTCCGTAAAAAACTCTTGTAACCGCGGCATATGAAAATGGGAAATTTTAGTAAATCTTTGTTGTTGTTTTTTTCAGACTACAAGGCCAAAGGTCTTATATTTTGTATAGAGCTTAATCATATGGTTCTCTACCAAGTTTTCAAATATTTAATCTCTGGGGTCAAAAAAGGCCCCGCCCCTGAGGTCCGAAGTTTGGAAAAATGCTTAATTAGAGCAATTTCAAAAGACTTCTCCTCTTAAACTATAAGGTCTAGGATATTCATATTTGGTATGTAGCATATCTAGATGGTTTTGTACTATATCACCAAAAGTTGTCCTCCTAGGATTTAAAACGGCCCTGTACTAGGGGTCCAAAATTGGAAAAACGCAAAATTTGAGTGTGAAAAAAAAAAAGAATCTTCATTTTAAGGTGGAGGGCATTTATATTTTGAGTGTAGCATAGCCAGGCTGTTATCTATCAATTTTGATTAAATTATGCCTGTAGGTTAAAAAACACCCCTTCCCTGGGTGTCCAAAGTTTGTAAAAATGCTCAATTAGACCATGTTCAACAGACTTCTCCTTCCAATCTACAAAGTCTAAGGCATTCATATTTGGTATTTAGCCAAACCAGATGGTTCTCTACCATGTAAGCTAAAATCTTAGTCCTGGGATAAAACATGGCATTACCCCACGAGGTCCAAAATTTTGGAAAACGCCCAATTAGAGCAATTTCAAAACTCTTCTCCTTCTGAAATATAAGGTGAAGGGCATTCATATTAGGTATGTAGCATGACTAAATAACTTTGTACTATGTAACAGGAAAATATGCTCTTAGGATAAAAAACGTCTTGCATAAATTGCATTGAAAGAATTCTTCTTCTAAAATAGAAATGGAGAAATTGCTTGTCACTCCCTTTCTCACAATGCTTTTTTCCTATTTTCCCTGAGGTTGAAAAATTCTGGGATAGTTTGGTAACGGATTAAACTATAAAGCCAAAGGCATTCATTTTTACTGTAATGCGTTACTTGATTGGTTTGTAGAAAGTCCAAAATCTTGTATTTGTTTTATTTAATTTGCTCAAGCTGTGTCTTTTTTATACAAAAAAAAAAAAGATGCCTTAGGTGAGCAATTTAGGAGCATCATGTTCCTCTTGTTTCGGTTCATACCTCTATGAAAAAATAAAATATTCTCTTCATTTCTTAATTAATGACAGCCATGATCCGTCAATTTAGAACAGCAAAAAAATGTTTTGCACCAGGTCACAAACTACGAGAACAATGTAAATATGAATGGCCAATGAGGAAGGAGGAATAACGTCACGAGTTCATTTGTGAAGTTTTATTTAATCATGCCCAGGTGTTGTTGAGAAATTGTTCCAGGCGTCCTGGCGAATTGACAAACGAAACGGCGGCTGTATGCTCCCCGAAACAGATGGTATGCAATATCAAATTGATTGTGGGAAGATGTTCAGAATTCATATGTATATAGTTAGCATCGGTTAGAAAAAATATATGAACAAGCAATGCTGAATATTTATTTAAGGATAAGGCAAAAAGTAGCCCATCAACACATACATAAAGGCAAATGTCTGTAGGAAAGGTTGCAACACAAACAACAAATTACTTCACAGACGGTTATTTACGGTTCAATTAAGCTTTTAGTTGTATTTATCGTCTCTACCGTAGCACATGCCCATATGAGTGATGCCCCCAGAAGACGGTTAGTTGTTACGAGGGATAGTGCAAGGATACAGGACGAAACAGCTGAGAGCTCCGCCTTTAACGTGCTCGGTGGATAGCACCGTCACACGGGGCCTCGGTTTAACGTCTCATCGCCAGACTCCCAACCTTCAATCATGGGATGTCATGGCTTCGATACCCGGCGGCGGCAAATATTCTTTCCGACACTTGTTTCTCTCCAATTGGTGTATAATCGTAAACCTAAGTTGGATATCAGCTGGAGGCTAGGAAAGGATGTCGTGGTAGTACTGGTGTTAGAAATACCAGGAATCCATTGTTAGGAGCTCCAGTCGCCCCGATATAACCGAAATACTGTTAAAAAGGCATTAAACCCCATTGAATCAATCAACCCTCTCTACTGCAAAGGTTCAGTTAACACCCCTGTTAACCCATTCACATACAGTGGTGCGTTTGGGCACCTCCCAAGAAAAACGATTGGGAAAACATTATGTAAAATGAAGATTTTGCTTGTAACAAGCAATTTCTTCATTTTCCACAATGTATTCTACACAGAAAGTTGAAATAATCTAAAATTCCATAAACTTTAAACTGTCGTCTGCAACTCCTTTCAATTTGGACCAGTCTAAAATTGTGCTGTCTGGTAATGGGTTAATCACTCGAAAAGATTTCTTAACAGTCTGTAATTAAACCGATTGTCGTCACGACTTTATTCTCCGTACCTATCGTGTTGTCAGGCAGATGTAACGTCATGAGACAGGCGAAGAACGGTAAATTTCAGATGTCCTTATAAAATTCTATGCCTAATACAATTAATTCATTCCAACACAAGAACGCTCTTTGACATCCCCAAGAATTTAAGCTGTGGAAAACGTTGTGGTAAAAATAAAACAAAACAAAAAACACCACTTTTTGTTGCAGGCAAATTTTCCATTATCCACAGTGATTCCTGTCCCAAAAGTAAAAATTTCATCAACTAAATTTGTCGTCTGCGACATCTTTGAATTTGTAACCGGTCTAAAATTCTGTTTTCTGGTAATGGGTTCAGTTGACAAAGTATGTACTTCTACAAACACATAGCAGACAAGAACATGAAGTTGAATGCATAAAAGTGCAGAACAAAATAAATTTAGAAGAAATAAGATTTTCCTCACCGAAACTTCATACTGAAGCAGAACACTTCAGCTCACAAAGAAGTCTTCACCTTTTGAATACTTGAATCCGACTCCCACAGAAATGCAATCTGTGGGCATTTCTATACAATCACACCGTGATCATTAATAACCTTTGTTATGTGATCCCGGAACATTCCGGTTTGGGCAGGACAAATGTACAGTCTGATCTTAGTCGACACCCCCTGCTTGTACTTTTCCTGCCAGAGTTGTCTATGAAATTGATTTCTAATAGAAATATTGATTTTTGAACAACTATTGTCAGTGCTTTAGTAAGGTAAGGCGAGGGTTAAAGCACGAATTGTGTGAACGTTTTTACACTATACATATTAGACATGTATAGCACCACCTTCATACTTCAAGAGTTAAGCAGTTACCATACAAGGAAATTTTAGACTCTTCCAAATTGAAAGAAGTTGCAGACAACATTTCAAAGTATTTCTAAAATATGGTGAAAACGTTGTTAAAAAAGGAGAATTGCTTGTTCCATGCAACTTCTCCTTTTCCTACAAAGTTTTCGATATGGCCCCAGAAGTGTCATGGTGTGGATACGGATTAATCCCTTGATAAATGTGTTTCAAGTAGATTGGCAGAGATTCTAACTCACAATCCTAGATTTCTGTCAGATTGCCAGTCCGCTTAACCAGTTGACCAATCGTGGCTGTAAATCAAATAACCAGTCGAGCAATGAAATCACTCATTTACACCAGATATGACTTTTGAACCGCGCCATTGGTCGCCATTTCTGTTAACTTTTGTTGGTTACGCGACTTAAACGTCGAAATGAAAGCCTTTTCATGCTGTAGTTAAAACGCTTAAGTCGCCAATAACCTATTCTACCTTTTGTTGCATGCTACTGGCCAAATTTTTTTTCAAAATAACGCCGTTTGAAATCGAAACGTTTTGCAGACGAAAATTTTGTAGTGATTTAATTTAAAAAATAACCATTCAGTATAGGTTAGAAAATATTGTGGAAAAGAAGAAATTGCTTTTTTAAAAACAATTTCATCTTTTTCTACAATGATTTTTTCAATTATAAAATCACAGAGACGTAGAAAAACCAGGGATTGAATAGCAGAGGGTTAAGACTTAAGACCCAAAAATGACCGAGTTACCTGGAATAAACGCATAATGTTGACGGGACGACAAACTGCTATATACAGATAAAACGAATATGATGCTCGCAGTCAGCCGTGCATTACTGACAGCTAGCGCTTTTAACCCATTCCCACTCAAGCCCTCCTTTTTACGCCCTTCAAGAAAAAAGCTTTGGAAAACATTGTGGAAAATGAAGAAATTGCTTGTATCAAGCAATTTCTTCATTATCCACATTGTTTTCTTTCCAAAAAGACAAAGAAAATTTAAATTCCATCAACTTGAAATTTTCGTCTGCAGCTCCTTTCAATTTGGACCAGTCTAAAAAAAATTTTGAGTTGGAATGGGTTAAACCTAAATCATCTCAAATAAACTTCAATACAAGCAGAAACAATGATATATATTAACCATTTTCATGCTGAACCCGGAATGTTCCTGTTTTGGCAGGAGATTTAGATAAAGATCAGCATGCTCTTACTTGCAATCTGATCTTGGTCTACACTTCCTGTTTGTCCCCTGTACACCAGCATTGTAATCAATTTTCAAACTTGCTTGACTCTACAAGTACAGACCCAGTACACTTACAAATATTCCGTTGGCTCAAAGCATTGCAGCTGTGAAATCTCTACAAGCTTGTATATACGTACACATAGAATTTCAATTGTTAAGTTCTGAAAAAATGTGTACAAGTGTGTGACAACGAGGAACAAATCCTCATCCTCGAAGGTTAAAGTAGTGTGCTAAAACGTCGTAACTACAGTTCATTCAAACTGTAGTTACGCCGATTGGGTCGCCAACCAACGGTCTGCCTTTTAGCAAAGGCATTTTACACAATAACGTCACGGTCCTTATATACCCCGTCTAATTGTAATGTCGGGGTTCAGTCATCTTGTACCAAGGGCGGCGAACGTTCTATTTAGGCCTATCTAATATTCTAGAGAAAAGGATGATCTCGATATCCCTTCACTGACTCGCGAGGATACGGTTCAGTGTAGTGACCTCCGATATGACAGTTCGACTTAACCCGTTCCTATTTTTCAAACTCTTAGACCCGCCCAAATTCAAAGGTTTTGCAGACGAAAATTTATGGTGGATTTGATTTGAAAAATAACAATTCAATATGGTAGAAAATATTGTAGAAAATGAAAAGTTGCTTGTTATAAGCAATTTCTTCTTTTTCTACAATGTTTTCTAAACTATATAGGTCTAATCACAGGGACGAATCCAGGGATTAAATAGGAAAGGGTTAAGCTATTTTGACAGCATGTTTGTAAAATATATAGGCCGGGACGTGGAATAAAATGCGAATTGTTGTTTTGCGACGTAAAACTTCGTAACTACAGCTTGAATAAAGCGATTGCCTCCCATACAAAAAAGCTTCAACATGAATGCTGGAAATCAAAGTCACTTCCAGTCCAAATCAGTTATTTGATATGTCATTCGACCCGTCACTGTTTAGGCAGATAGCGTTTGGTAGTCTGTATGCCTAACCATTCCGTTTACTGGTCACAACTTGAGCGTGAGGCCGAGACAAATGATAGCCTACGTGGCAAATGTTGGAAAGTTTTTTTCCCGATCGAGATACGGACTCGATCATGACCCCAAGGCATGAGCGAACAGCACTGTATGCCTACCACGTGAGCAAACCGAGTTAAAACTTACAATGTGGTAACAAGTCCTCGTTAAGCGACTTAACCGCCGCGAAATTGGTTATCATCTACGTCCCCTAAAAGTGATTTTTTATTGTATATTCCGGAGTAATCTATCATGAAAAACCCAAAACACATTTTCGTACATCTTTTCTTATCTTGACAAAGAACTATTGATTAACGCTGAGTTCTGATTGAATAACCCGTTTACTATGATTATAATCTTCTACGAGTGAACTGCGCCGTAAAATAAACTACCAGTCCCATGGAAACGTTTACAAATGGCGGACGTTTGAGGATGCTTTGACCAACTTCTGCCTTTTCCTCTGCTAACACGATCTCATAAAATATGCCAGGAGGTAGGTCGAAAAAAAAATAAACATGTATAGATGATAAAGAAAATGTTACAAACTGGTTTTTATGATTTATAGAACCGACTGAATTTTAGACGGCGAGAATCCAAACGATTATCCATAATATGTGTTTTCAAATGTAAAGTTCAAAGTTGATATGTGCTGCTCAGGCCCGTAGGATGCATTGGGAAGCTTCTTATAATCTGAATTTTTCTACGTCAAATCTCAATGTTTTAAAAACAATAATGCAGGAGTGTGTAATATCGGTATCGGGTCCGTTCGCCCTAAATATACTTTCGCCCCGGGTCTGTTCGCCCTGGGTCCGTTCGCCCCAAAAGTGGGTCCGTTCGCCCTATTTTTTTGTTGTTTGCCCCCCATTTTTAAATGAGTATGATTTTGAGTAAATATGTAGTTTTTGTTCATAAAAAGTGAGTCTTGTGAATTATAGCCCATTCAAACCTGTGGGTAGCAATTTCTCCTTTACTCACAGTGCTTTCTACTGTTATTGGTATTTAGTCATATAATGTAGACAATACTTTCAAAAACTTTCTTATTCAACTGTGACTGTGTTGTAAAAAGTCTGATTGTGTTTCAATGATCTAAATTTCATGTTTTTTTTTTGGGGGGGGGGGGGATGGGTGGATGAGGGACTTAATAAATTCCAACTTGTGGCAAGCTGTCCTTCATTCACAATGCTTTAAAGCATATTTGGGATTCACTACTTTTAATTGTCATCTCCAGAAGCTTTTGATTTAGACCCATGCAGAATTTTGTGGTCTGGTAATGGGTTTATTTTATTAAACATTCATACTTCAATTTCCACACTTTTACCCATAATCTTTCTTCGAACGTCTTAAAGGTCTAGGACGGGGTTGTGTATTGTATATTTATTCATTGTTTTGATTAAAGGTAACTTGTAAATGATTCCTGTGATGTAATTAATTTTGATAACAAATAGATCGTTTCAAAAAATTATCTATCTTTAGCAAAAACAGTCTTGTAATATTAACCAAATTATTGTTAAACCGATAATTGTGGCAATTAAACATGATTGATAACTTATAATAACTTAATTAACGAAAATTCAATTCGGAATATTGAATTTGATACAACCACCTCCTTTTCAAATACATTTCTTTTTACCTTTTTATGTACTTTGAATCAATATACGTTCACTACAACTTTAGAGCAGTCTGAAATTTTGGCTGAATATGAGTTGAAAGAACTTAAACATCTCATAAAGAAAAAAAAAAATACGAGAATTTTTTATTGTGGAAAGCTATAATGTAATTGAAATATAGGGCGAACGGACCCGGGGCGAACAGGAATTAGGGCGAACGGACCCGGGGCGAACGGGAATAAGGGCGAAAAGTAATTAGGGCGAACGTGTATTAGGGCGAACGGACCCGGATTCTGTAATACCCATAACCGACTTTACCTACCAACGTGAGTTTTCTTACTTGTGGACAAGTATGGTCGCTTCCGCAAGTATGGTCGCTTCCGCAAGTATCGCGGTATCGGAAATCCCAATGGCGTAATAACAATGCGTCACCCTTTACCCGTTCTGGTCAATAGCTTCATAAATCAGGAATCAGAACTCTGTTGTATTTTATTCTACAACCAAAGTTTGATATATATTTTTTTTCATATCACTGAATTCAATTTTTAGAAAACATATTTGAAGTCCACTCCTTACAATTAATTTCGGTCTGCCAGTAATATCCGAAAGGGGAGTTGGGCAGTATATATATATCATCACGTGACGACGCTAGTTCTTGCATATGCGTCAGTCAAAATCAGGTCATATTTAAGGTTCCAAAATTTATTGCTGTGTTTACTCGGGCAAAAAATCTATGTGAATTGGTTGAGGTTTTGATAGCCTTTCACAAAAATTTTTCTATGCATGTTTTGTTTAGATATGTAAATCCGTTGCAGCAGCCCAATGAAGGCTAACACTTGCATTGATTGTAATTTTTCTTAAGTCAGCATTTTAAGTATCATAGTTAGGTGAGAAGTTTTATTTGTTCAATAACTTTAAGTGTTATATATTCATAAATCATAATGCTACAATCTGAGTGCTTATATCTTACAGCAGCAGTAATAGGTGTATCCCTTTGAAGGCCTGCTCTGATTACCATGATACTTAGATAATCTCCTTTGACGGACATTAATGTGTATGTCTTCAAGCTGATTCTGTTAAGGACTGATTCCCTAAGGAATTAATTGGTTTTCAGGCTTTGCCTAAGACACATAGAATTTATATACAATTTTACAGTATTCATTCTGTTTTACTTCATTCACAAAATATTAAAAGTTTTACTAATACCGCGATAGTAGGATAACCAAGGCTACGTTTTTAATTGCCACATGTTGAAAGCTAGAAAATATTGTTGTAACTTGTTAATGAAGAAAATGCAGGGTTCTGTGAGTAGAAAATCATGTCTAACTTGTCCATGAACAAGTGGAAAAAATCTGTGTTTCGACACCACTATTTAGTGGCTAGTGGATGTTTCCTGTACTACATTTCTTATCATGGGGGCTTCCCCTCCACTAAATTATGCAAATAAGAGGAAAAGAGATTGCTACCCTAAAAAAGAATCCCAACCTTTATATGGTAGGACATTAATTTTGCAATAGGCCTGTAGGACCGGTACAATCCATTTTATACAATTTCTCTTCTTTGATTTAAGGTCCTCCATTCAATTCTAGGTTCATTCCGTCAATCTTGCAACATAAAAGTACATATTATGTGAAGTCAAAAGAGTGCACTGCACATTATTTTAAAAAAATCCCACAGAAAACAGAATGGGAAATGAAGAAATACTACATGCAGAAATTTTCCACAGGTTAGGAGCCAGTCCTGCCCATAAATCTTGGACATTGAATTAGTGTAGACCCCTTCTAGACATCAACACTGCACAGGTGAATGTTTACAAAAAGAACATTTCCCTTAACTGCTAAACTGGAAAACTACCCAATTGTTGTTATAATATTTACCATATGGGACTTAAAACAACTACTCCATTTTCTAAATCTAGGTACAGTATCTGCCTCCTGTGATATCTACAGGTTCATTAAAAGTTGACTAGAATGTATTCATTAATGTGTGTCATTTTCTATTTATTTACAGAGACAGGTGAAGGTACAATGTGTTTGTTTTCCTTATTTTTGTTCCTGATTGTTTTAGTCCTTTACCAAAAATCCTTGTGAATTGAACAGTAGACATTAAACAACAACAACAAAAATAGAATAAATAAAAACGAAAAAAAATTAGGAGTTCAACTTAAGAGCGTTTTTTCAAACTGCAATATAAACTTTCAACAATGCTGTCATCCTTCATGAAATTGCCTTAATCTGTCATATCACCTTAGCTTACCTGAACTCAGAAATCTGCCAATGTCTAAGTTCTGAACCACGAATATTTTAGGTCATAATCATGTAAGGACCAAGAGTTAGGAACATGCAGTTAAATATAGTAAGGCAAGCTTTTCTGAAAACTGAAATATACATGTATAATTCTCCTATTGATTTGAGTCACAATGAATGGATGAAAGCTCTTGTAAGTATTCTGGTATAAAACCATAAAATGCCAAAAAATATTTATAATCATAAACAACTTGAGGTCTGGCTTAAAGGGAAAAGCAGGCAGTGATTGAGATTAAAATCAGACTGCATGTATGTGCTTAAAAACCATAGCCTATTGAGTATAAAACAAATGGAAGAGCAGTATTTATTAGTTATTTTAAATTACTCTGAAAATAAGTGTCAAATAAGGTAGAAAACGTTGTGAAAAAAAGAAGAAATTACCTGTTACATGCAAATTCTCTTTTTCCTACAATTGTTACTATTATGATATTGCTTCAGGGTGTCAAAAAAGCATCATTGTTTGGTAATGGATTACATTGAAGTTGTTAAGTAAATGGTAATTGGGATTTGACTAGTATACTAGTACATGTACTCGTATCTTTGATGTTTAACAGTTGAATTTGTATAAGTGTTAATCTTTCACATAGAGATAACCTCCCTTGTCAAAGGTCAGTGCTGAGTGGCCAGTAGATTAACTCTTTTAAGAAATACAGGATTTGAGATCACAAGAACTGAAAGTAATTCCAAATAAATACTTTTGATATATAATAGGGTACATTATAAAAGTTAGAACTGTAGTGAGGGCTGATTACATTTTTGTAAGCTTTTTTTTTTTTTAATTATCTTTGAGAAAGACTGTGTTCTCTTTCATCTTTTGAAATTCTGTTTCTGTAAAATGTACTACAGGTACGTAATCATTATCAAAATTTTTGAATTCTAACCCATTACTATAACAAAGGCTACAGAATTTTAGAATGATCCGAGTTGAAAAATGTAGGCAACATTTTAAAGTTCATAAAATTTCTCTGTCTTTCTGTGTAGAAAGCGATGTGGAATATGAGAAAATTGATTGTTACAAGCAATATTTTCATTTTCAATACTATTTTCGAGATCTTTTGTCATTAGAAGACTGGGATTGTGTGGGAATGGGTTTAACAAATAATGACATCAAATACTTTAACATAAGATTGGTCGTCATCCAAGATCTTGTATCTACAGCTTAGTTTTGAGGTTTTCAGTTGCCTACAGACAAAAGATACGACCAATGATATGGCGTAGAAGATGAAGTTTGTATCAGATGTTGGTGGAAGAAAATAATTAAGAGATGAAGAGAATATTTTTTGTTTTCATGGAGGTATGAACCGAAAAACCTAATCACACTGTATGAATACGCGAAGCGGATTCATACAGTGTGTGATTAGGTTTTTCGGTTCATACCTCCATGAAAACAAAAAGTATTCTCTTCATTTCTTATAATTTAATAGCATCGAGCGAAAAATGCAACAACTAATCAAATTTTGATACCTTTTTGTAGTGAACTATTTTGTGCGGAAGCATTCAAAATGGCTGCGTACTAAAAATTTTGTTCATGGAGGTATGAATTAAATTTTTCGACCAATCAGATCGCTCGTTTTTGATAGACGAAACTAACAATTAAATTATTCCTGGATAAAGAAAAAGCTGTGGCCATAGCACAGTTTGTAGCATGTCAGACTCTCATTCATGATGTCCAGGGTTCAATCCCAGGTTGCAGCAAATATCCTTTCTGACATTTATCTCCCACAAATCAGTGAATAATTGTAAAACCTAAGTAAGATTGGCAGCTGGAGGCTCGGAAAGGATCTTCTGGTAGTACTGGTGTGAAAAATACTTGGAATCCATGGTTGGGTGCTCCAGCCACCACAATATGACTGAAATACTGTTAAAAGAGGTGTAAAACCCCCTCTCGGCCAATTAATCAGTGGATAAAGAAAATGCTAAGAACCAGTACTTTATGATTTTCTGACAATATTTTCTGTGCCTTTTCTAGATAGCATCTTTTAACACTTTCCTTTACCATCCCTTGTGATATCATTCTTGAGAAAACATTGTAGGAAAAGAAGAAATTGCTTTTAACAATTTCTTCTTTTTCAACAATACTTTCTATCACTTAGGATGGCCACTTTTTGAACTGTACTATATAAATTGTCATCTGCTATCCCTTTGTAATTGGATAAGTCTAAAAGTTTTGAAATACAGGAAAGGGTTAAAAATAAAATTGTTGTTGAGACATTTGAATGTTTACACTTGTTTTTTATTGTCTTCACAACTTAACCCTTGTCATGCTGAACCCGGAATATTCCGGTTTTGGCAGGAGGTGTAGACTAAGATCGGACTGCACTGTGCAGGCTGATCTTAGTCTACACCTCCTGCTTGTACTTTTCCTGCCAAAGTTGTTTATGATGTTGATTTTTAAAAGAATTATTGATTTTTTTAACAACAAGTTCTATCAGTGCTTTCAGTGATTTGATTTTACAGCAATTCAGTAAGGTAATTAATACAGCATGACAAGGGTTAAAGTGAGTTACTAGGCACCAACATTCGGTGTGGTCTGTCTTCATCAACAATTTTTGTCAAGTCTGCTTGTGATGAGCAAGCCATAGTTGCCATGACTACACACTCATAAATGTGCTTGATTCTGTATTTTTGTCCATTTGATCAAGACTGTAACTCCTGTATTTATGCATAGATTTCAAATAATTTCACACAAATGACCTCCTCAATGAGTGAATGTGCCATTTGAAATATTCATTCCTTAAACTTGAGGGTCAAAGTCACACTCAAGATCAAGGTCTTTTTTTGTCAGGGTCATAACTTCTACATTTATTGATGATGGATTGTAAAATGATTTGGCACAGAAACTGATGTTTCACCCCAGGAGAAGAAGTGTATTTGAATCAGTTTTTACTGTAGTTTAAAGGTCACATTTGAATGTCAAAACTTTGCAGGCAGGGCATGAGATGTTCTATGACATTTGTTTTTATCTATCTTGTTTGCAGTTAGTGAGACTTAGATGTCTCTATGACAAGCAGGTGTAAGTGCATAAGTGTGCTAGTGCCTCAGCTTACATAACTCTGTAAACCAGACCTTTAAAAAAACATATAGCAGTCTGCATAGCCTGTGTGCTGCGGGCAAAGCGATGTTGGTAGTGTATAAGACTCCTAAATTTGCCTGCCGAAATGTGTCCCAGAGCATAATTATCTCCTACATTAATGGAGTGAATGGAAATGAACTTGGCACAATTGTTTTCCATAATGAGCAGATATGCTATTTGAAACAAATTTTTGGATAGCTCAAAGGTCAAGGTGATGGATTAAGGTCAAACCAGTAAATTGAGCTTGTCCAGAGCATATTGCCTACATTTTGGGATAGATTTCCAAAAAACTCAGCACAATTATTCTCCATCATGAAATGTTCCAGATAGCGTCCAGGTCACAGCTTTAAAACTCAATCATTCGAATTGAACTTGTCCAGTGAATATCTCCTAAATTTGTGCTTTGATTTCAAAATGATTTAGGACACTTGTTTTTCATCATGAGTAGATATGCCATTTCAAACAAATTTTCAGGTAGCTCAAAGGTCAAGGGCACTGCTCAAGGTCAAATATTTAGTGGGCTCGACTTGATAGCTCTAGACAACTTTCTAGTCTGATTTTTTCTCTATAAACCATCTTTTACAACTTCTTGTACACAATGTTAAGGGCCGATCATAACAAAGGTTTTCTCAGAACTTTGAAAACAAGACAACAGATTAACCAATTCCCACACAGTGGCGTTTTTTGACGCCCCTCAAGTAAAATACAATCTGGAAAACATTATGTAAAATTAAGAAATTGCTTGAGACAAGCCATTTCTTCATTTTACACAATGTTTTCTACCCAGGAAGTTGAAAAAATCTAAAATTCCCTAACCAATAAATTGTTGTCTGCAACTTCTTGCAATTGGGACGAGTCTTAAGTTTTTCTGTCTTGTAATGGGTTAAAAAATATATATTTTGCCTGTTCACAATGGCAACAGGCAAATTGGCAACACATGTAGGACTCCAAATCAAGGGGTCCAAGGGTTAGGTCCCTGGTAAGGGCCAACTTCCCTTCCTAAATTTTGTCTCCCACCAATCGGTGAATAATCATAACCCTAAATGGATTAGCAGCTTTAGGCTGGGAAAGGATGTTACATTAGTGCTAGTGTGAGAAATTACAGGGATCCATGACTAGGTGCTCCATCTTCTGGGATACAACTGAAAATACTTAAAAATGGCGTTTTGACCCTTTTTTGATTTAGATTTTACTGGTTTAGTGATTGTGTGCAAGACTTTGCAAATTGTGTTGTCTTTGTAATTACTCAAGCTTTTTCTTTGAAACTTTGCACATGTACTGGTATTTAGAGTTAGATTTAGGGTTATATATCAGCTCTCTAGGCAAAGATTCATTAATCTGAAATGCTTTTAAGTGGAATTTGATATCATTGCAATTAGAAATTTTTAAATTAACCCTTGTCATGCTGAACCTGGAATATTCCTGTTTTGGCAGGAGGTGTAGACTAAGATCAGCGTGCACATAAGTGCAGTCTGATCTTTGTCTACACCTCCTGCTTGAATTTTTCCTGTCAGAGTTGTTTATGAAGTTGATTTATAAAAGAAATATTGATTTGTGAACAACAAGATCTATCAGTGCTTTTAGAGCTTAGGTTTAACAGCAATTAAATAAGGCAATTTATACAGCATGACAAGGGTTAGGATGTGCATGAAAGATTTTTATACCTCTGTTAGTACAAGTTAGTACAAAAGTTTATGGTTTGAAACTTTGCACATACTCTTAACCCTTTCCCATTTTTCAAAATTTTAGACCAGTCCAATTTGAAAGAAGTTGCAGACAACAATCAAAAGTGGCCATAATTTGAAAAGTAATGAACCAACAGGTTAGAAAATATTGTGGGAAAAGAAGAAATTGCTTATGACAAGCAATTTCTTCTTTTCCCACAATGTTTTCTCAAGTACAGGGTTAATGTGGTATCAATTCTGTTGGAGAGTATTCATTATTCTGACAATCATTATCAGAATTATGCCAAATGAGAAATTTTGAAAGCTTGCATTTAAAAAAAAAGTAGTCAGAATTGGCTAATTTTCAATTAAACATTATTCATATATAACAGTTAAAACAGAATTGTTGCAAATATGTCAATATCAATAACGGGGAATGAATGAGGCTTTAACCTATTACCTGACGACAACATTTTAGACTTGTCCAAATTGAAAAGAGTTGCAGACAACAATTTCAAGTTTATGGAATATTAGATTTTTTCAACTGTCTGGTAAGAAAACATTGTGGAAAATGAAGAAATTGCTTGTAAAAAGCAATTTTTTCATTTTCGACAATGTTTTCCAAAGCTTTTTTCTGATGGGGCGTCATTGTGTTGGAATGGGTTAATGAAATTTTCAATGTCACCTCAAAACCTTTTCATTATTTCTATTTATAGAAAAGAAGGCCTCAAAGAAGGAGGATGCAGTCCCCACCATTCTAACAGGAGTATTTATGTTCCCGAATGGTGACAAATATGGTAAATAGGAGGTCTAAATATAACATATGCCCTAAAACTTAAACAAACTTAAAAAAAAGAAAGAAAATACAATCATTGCAACGTTACTTCACAAATTGGATGTCGAATATGACAGCAACAATTTTGGAAAATGTACTTTAACAAAATGAGAATTTTAATCAAAATAGCCTATTGAAAAGATTGCAAAATTTTGGAATGGTTCAATCAGGTTTTATTCCACCATAAACAAAGTGAGGTCCCAGTCAGTGTCATTACCCATACCCAGACAATGGCCCTTTTTTGATGCCCCACAAGAAAAATAATTTTGAAAACATTGTGTAAAGCGAAGAAATTGCTTACAATAAGCAATTTCTTCATTTTCCACAATACTTTCTACCCTGAAAGTTGAAATTTTGCCATCCGGTGATTGGTTAACCCATTCCAACACAAAAATAATTTAGACTTGTCAAAATTGAATGAGAAGCAGACGACAATTTCAAGTTTTTGAAATTCAAAAATTCTTTGTCTTTTTTGGTAGAAAACAATGTGCAAAATGATGAAATGGCTTGAAGAAATTTTTTTCTATTTTCATACTGTTTCCTTGATTGGTGGAAAAAGGCATTAATGTGTGGGAATGGGTTAAAGATCCTTGCTTAAATTTTAGGAGTCCGTGATTTCAACCCCCTACCTTTTTATCTTAACTGTCATCATATTTGTTTATTAAATAAAGTTATAGCGTAGTAATAGGCAAACAAAGTATTGAGCACCTATGACCTTCTAGGGCTAAACTTCAGTAAAGAATTTAAACGGTCTTCAATTCTTCACTAAAGTTTGCTTCAGAGCTTCTATGGGATCCATATCTGTTATTTGAGAATCCTTGCTACTTGTTTGTGAATCTTGGACTTGCAAAACATGCATCTGTGAACTCATCACCACACAGCAAGATTTTAGACTGGTCCAAATTGATAGGAGTTGCAGACTGGTCCAAATTGATAGGAGTTGCAGACTGGTCCAAATTGATAGGAGTTTCAGCCAACAATTTGAAAATTTTAAATTTTATTCGATTTATTTTACCTTTCAGTAGAAAACATTGTGTATAATGAAGAAATTGCTTGTAACAAGCAATTTCTTCATTTTCCACGATTATTTCCGAAGATTTTTTTCTTGGGGTGTTACTAGCAATTTCTTCATTATTCGCTATATTTTCTACCACAAAAGAGAGAAAAAAAATTGATTTGATAAAAATTGTGATCAGCAACATCTTTGAATCTGGACAAGTCTGAATTTCTGCTGTCTGGTAATTGGTGAGCATACAGTTCCATTGAAGTGCTGAAGAAAAATACTTAACAAGGTAATGGTTGAAAAAAGAAATATTGCTTGTATCTAGCTATTTAGAATTTCACCACTCTAATGTATCATAATAGAATATGGCAGAATTTATTTTAGTTTCATTTGTGTCACCAACATTCAAGTGATATGATATGTAAATTCGAGACTGAAAATGAACACTCAAAATATCTTTTTTTTCGTTTTTTGTTTAGAAGGAGAATATGTTGCAGTGGATGGAGGAATCATAAGACAAGGTCGTGGAGTACATACCTCCATAGAGGGGAGCGTTTACGAAGGAGAATGGTCTGAAGATAAAATGAATGGGATGGGAAAATTGTCACATACATCAGGGGCTTTCTACTATGGAGAGTTTGTAAATAATCAGTTCCATGGGAAAGGAAAATATACGTGGCCTAATGGTTCTGCATATGAAGGAGATTTTGCTGAAAACAAGTAAATATCCAAACTGATTTAGTTTGTGTAACATTCTAATAGCAAACTGTGAGTCTACTGGTGCAAGTCTACTGGGGCCACCGTCATAGCGCAGTTGGTAGCGCGTCGGACTGTCAATCTAGAGGTCCCGGGCTCGATTCCCGACGGCGGCATTCATCCTTTCCGACTATTTGTCTCTCACCAATGGGTCGATAATCGTAGACCTATGTGTGATAGCAGCTGGAGGCTAGGAAAGGTTGTAATGGTAGTACTGGTGTGAGAAATACCAGGATTCCCTTGTTAGGTGCTCCAGCCGCCGCAACATAACTAAATGATTGTTGAAAGCGGCGTAAAACCCCATTGAAACAAAGCAAGTCTACTGTAGATGCAATGTTTGAAACTAATTTTTTCTGCATGCATGCTGGACAAATTGGTTTTCATTTATACAGGAATTCCCCTATTATTAAAAGCCTTCCATATTTTAATATTTTAGTGAAGTAAACTATATGTACTACTGATTCTTTGATTGACACAAATCAAAATATTAGGTAAAAACAGTGTTGGAAAGGGAAAATTTTTTGCACTGTATTCCATATTTAGAACACATCTTTCTTGAATAATAGTATAGAGTGTTGTATACTTTTATTACATGAGAGAAGTGATAAGCAGGATTCAAACTAAACCCTTTCCTGTTTTATGAAATTTTAGACTGGTCCAATTTCAAAGAGGTTGCAGATGACAATGAAAAATGCATGCAATTTGAAATCTGACCATCCTATGAGGTAGAAAATATTTTTGGAAAAGGAGAAATTGCTTGTTACAAGCAATTTCTCCTTTTTCCGCAATGTTTTCTCAAGTATAAAATCACAGTGACGTAAAATCCCGGGTTTGTCCAGGAAAGGGTAAATGAGCACTACATGCCTTAAGGACCTGCTACATAGGAATTACTGCAAGTCCCGTGTAAAAATCATAGGCTTGGGGCCCAAGGACTGGTGATGGTGTCCACTTCTGGAGCACTTAGTTTAGTTTATACACAATTGTTTTAGTTCAATTTTGACGAATCTTTAAGCTCATATAATCACTCACAAGTTCAATCTAGATGTTTTCATGCCTCCTTGAGAGAGGTATGGGCTTCATTGTCCACAATGTTTTTCAAACCTTTCATCTTGAGAGGTGTCAAAAAGCAGGATTGTGTGGGAATTGGTTAAAGAAAATTTCTACCAGTAATTTCTGCTCTTTCTATGTTTGATATAAGTTTAGAACTCAGTGTAGTGAAAGCCTATGATTTATACAGGAAAGGACTGAACCAATTTATATCAAATATCTACTTCAGATTGGAAGGGCGAGGTAATTTTACAGACACAGAAAATCAAACATGGACAGGACAGTTTCGATACAAAGCGGCACCCGGTCTTCAATTTCAACTACGATTGGACTAATTCATTTGTATTTGAAATAATTAATAACATTATCATGATACCATTTAATCACTTTCATGTTCCATGATAGAAAAAAAAGTTAAATACTATGACTGTGTAGTTTTTGTTGAGCCTACTTACTGTGAGCTAATATAATTGTTATAATGACAGTTTGGTGTACATGCATAAGCGCTAGTTTGTCTGTCCAAATTTGTCCTGACTATAACATTCAAAGTGTAAATGGATTTCAAAATAATTTGGCAAAAATGATCTCATTCAAGAGTATAAGTGCACTTAGACATATACGTATATGGTCAGGTAAATTGAAGCTCAAGGTACTTAATCAAGCTTAACCCATTCAAAACAATAATGCATTTTGACTCCCCTCAGTAAAAAAAATTGATAAACATTATGTAAAATGAAGAAATTGCTGTAACAAGCAATTTCTTCATTTGACACGTTTTCTATCCGGAAAGTTGAAAAAATCTAAAATTTCATAACTTTTGAATTGTGGTCTGCAACTCCTTTCACTTTGGATCAGTCTAAAATTGTGTTGTCTGGTGATGGGTTAAACTTTTGCCCTTAGTTCCTTTATCTAAGATAACAATTTCAATATAAATTTACACATACATTCTGTGTCATGAGCTGCCATTTAATCCTTTACTGATTTTCAAAATTTTGGAATTGTCCAATTCCAAAGGTGTGGCAGATGACATTATAAGATGAGTACAATTAAAATCAAAGGACTGAAAGTCCTGAGAGCGGTTTTGCTGGTTTATTTGTAGCCGAGCTCAATAAAACAGGCATGTTTCATCAATATGAGTGAGTAAATCGTACACCTAAGTAGGAAGAGCAGCTGGAATCTCGATAAGGATGTAGTGGTAGTATTGGTGTGTGAACTACCAGGAATCCATTGTTAGGAGCTCCAGCCGCCCCGATATAACTGAAATACAATCAAAAGTTGCGTTGCAGCCTATTCAATCAATCATGACCAATTACAGTTTACCGAAATCACTATTTTGAATTAATTGCAACGTTTTCTTCTTAAGTGCGTGAAAATTTGTGGTTGGGTGGTAAAAGGTTAAATGATAAAAGGTCAAGAAATCAAAGCTAAAATTCAATTCTTTTTACGTTGAGCATATTATTATCACAATTGAAGTAGTTACGTTTCAAAGATTTAGTGGAATTCGAGAGGCTAAAGGGTATTTTATTCGATGGGGTTAATAGGCACTTCCATCGCCTCTATGACAGGGTTGTAACGTGTTACATATACTGTGTATACGGGGTGTAAATGTGCCCAGCCCTGCCAGGTAAAATCACTAACAGACAGTTTACATGTATTCCCCTACTCCACAAACCACTGACCTAGATTCTATCTTGAAACGCGAGGAATTTATTTCTCTCATTTTGACAATTCATTAGACAATATACCAAGGATATATTAAGTTTTAAACTATTTTCCTGGATATTCATGACTAAAAGGAGGCTGTTGGCATTCAACAAGAAAGTTATTTTCTTCATCAGTGATGAAACAAGATGGAGGCGATCACATAGATTTTCACTTCACGTTTATGAGCATGCCTGGAAAAGAGCGGGAATGTGTGAGAACTTGTTTCCGGTTGATCGATATGAAATACCGGTTTTTCCTAAAAAAAACGCTAAAAAGTAGACATATCATATGATAGAAAATATAGTGGGAAAATAAGAAATTGCTTCTTACAGTGTTTTCTTGATATAAGATCACAGGGATGTAAAAATCAGGGTTTATACAGATGAGAGTTAAACACTTGTTCAGGGTAGTTCAAGGTAGTTCAAGGTAAATGCCACTGCTTGAGGTCAACTTGCTATTGGCTTTATACAAGCTGTCCTATGAGAACTGATTCAGTCTTACCTCTTTACCCAACAACATTTTTTTTGGTTTAGTCTAGATTCAGAGGATATAGACCACAATTCCAGGGCTGGTATTAACTTATTTAGACTAAATCATATTTAGACTACAAATTTAGTTTGGGAGCCTTGATTGGACAGCATTTTTATTACAGAAAGAGTACTAATCAATCCATTACCAGACAACAAAATCTCAGAGGAAGTTGCATTCAACAATTTTTTGTTGGTAAAATTTTAAAATTCTTTGTCTTTTGGGAGTAGATTGCTTGTTACAAGCAATTTCTTCATTATCTGAAATATTTTCTACCCCAAAAGACAATAACTCTTAAAATCTCATCAACAGAGAATTGTTCTACAACTGCTTTGAATTTGGACCAGTCAGAAAATTTTGGTTAAGCCGCTAACCAAAGTGTGTGACAGGAACATCAACAAGTGTCGGAGTTCAAAGCTCACTTCCAGTTTAACCCACTCCTGTTCAATCCCTGGTTTTTATGTCTTTAGGACTTTATGATTGAGAAAACATTGTAGAAAAAGAAGAAATTGCTTGTAGCATGCAATTTCTTCTTGTTCCACAATACAAATGTATTTTCAACCCTACTGAATAGGGTTTTTTTTTTCGAATCAACTACACTTTATATTTTCGTCTGCATACCCTTTGATTTTGGACAGGTCTAAAATTTTGCCAAACATGCAAGTGTTAAGTAAATAATTTGATTGGTCAATCCATGTTTTATTTGACAGCCAAGTTCTATCAGGCAAGTATCATGCAGCTATTAAGATGGAAATAAGATACTGTGTATCAGGTTATTCACTGTGAAAGCAACTGAGTATCTGCAATATTATGTAAGGATTCTGATACGTTTTGCCTAGAACATGCCAATATTACTAACAATGTACCAAGGAATCAAACCTATGGCCTTTAATTCCAAAGTCAGATCTTATGCTTTAAACCTAAACCTAGCTTTAGTAACATATGATATCAAAAAAGTTTTTGCGGAACAACTAGGACAATTAATGGATTGCTGGCTCCGCCCACAGACTCGAATATCCCCACCCTCTGAACCAGAAAAGAAGTTCCACTTCAATATTGATTAGTGTTATTTTCCATAAGTCATGGCCAGAAAAATGTAACAAAAAGGTAAAATTGTTGGTTGGTGACCAAAATGTCGTAACTACAGCTTGAGTAAATGTTTAAGTCACCAAACCAACATAAAATGCTGCACATAAATGTCATCCAATGTCAGAGTTAGGACTTAATTAAAGTAATGAATTTATTACAAACGCAAACTCAAGCATGAAATAAATTGAAGTAAAAAGAAAAGTAAAAAAGATGTAATGAGAAAATGTTTTATTAAAACGCATATGATAAAAAAAAACTTGGCAAAGTGTTTTCTTTTAAAACATTCAACAGGGATGTTCAGTTAACCCATTACAACATGAGAAAATTTTAGACCAGTCCAAATTGAAAGGAGTTGCAGACGTCAATTTAAAGTTGATGAAATATTAGATTTTCTTAATTTTCTGGGTAGAAAACATTGTTGAAAATGAAGAAATTGCTTGGTTCAAGCAATTTCTTCATTTTACACAATATTTTCCCAATTGTTCTTCTTTAGAGGTATCAAAAGGCATCATTGTATTTTTTACAAGCAATTTCTTTTTTTCCACAATGTTTTCTAAAGTAATAATACAAGTGACATAAAATCCCAGGTTTGTACAGGGAAGGGTTAACAACTTTTTCCACAACAGTCCCTATTTCTGTATCAGTGAATCCCTCCTCCCCAGCAATCTTTCTATCTCTGCTCTGAAATACTCTTCTTCTTCTACTGCCACAATTTGTCGAATCTCCTGAAAACAGAAAAATATACTGTTATATCATGTAAGTTAATAGATAGACTACGTTTTTTGTAGTGCAGTGACCTTGTAGTTTACACATGTATTTAAGTGATGTATTTGTGTTACTGAAGAGCTTGGATTTCTCAATATTTTGACAGAAACTACATTCAGCAGTCTTACAGTCTTCTACATAGTTCAGGTACTGTTTACCTGATCTAGATGGGTCCTTGTTGGAAAAGTTGGTACGTAACCAAAGCAAGTAACCACTCTTGCAACAACAAGTCAAATCCTCTGAAGAGTTAAAATTCTTGAACGAAAGGATGTCTAATCAGCCAGAGAGTAGGTCTCCTGCTACCCTCCTGCAGTCAATTTCCTCGCATATATTCAAACAACAAAACCAACAAAATGCTTGACATGAATATGTGAGTTCTAAGTTAACTTCCTGTTTAAATGAATAATTGATTGGTCAATTGATTCTCTAATTGACAGCCATGTCAGTTCAGAATGTCAGCCCTTCAACCTCATGGCAGTATTTAGCCTCAGGCAACAGTTCATAACATCGTCCCCTCCAGCTCACCGTGATTGTAATTAAACTTGTTAAAAAAAAAATTGTTCAAAAAGAGCCATGTCGAACATGGCCATCCCCCGCCGTAAAAGCTTGATAGTAAACTGAAGCAAGTTTGATTTAGTCTTCTTGTGCACCGCATTTCTTCTCAATGAGTTTGATATTATACTTTCAGAGATATGCTCAGGACACCTCTAAGTTTTTAAAACAACAAAGGGCAATAACTCTAAAACTATGCAAGCAAGAGTTGTGGTTCTTGTGCACTGCACTTCTCCTCAATCAGATCTATCCACCTATGAAGTTTCAAGTTAATAGCAAATATACTTTCAGAGAAGTTTAGTGACGGAAGGATGGAAGGACTGAATGACGGACGGAGACCATTACTATATCCCTATCACCGAAACGGCGGGGGATAAAAAGAGCTTAATAATCTTCTAAGAATCTAAACAAGAGCACCATCTGCGGGTACCTACGCTTGGCTGTTGGGTGCTGGATAGTAGACAAAATGCACCTGGAGTTATCCTTGATAGTATAGGTTGCTCTTTTGATAGTGAACAAGTGTGCCAAGTTTCAAGTGAATGCCTTTAGTAGAACCAGAGATATCACAAAATGTCAAAGTTTTCGCACAACGACAATGACAACAACAATGACACCAAGGCTTGCGCAATACCTTGGGTTTTCTCCGAAAACAGCCAAGCTAAAAATGACAAATTGAGGATTTAATGTTTGTCTTTTACACAAATACCAAATTCATCATTATTGCTAAAAGATTACCAGAATTTTAGCTTATTTCAGAAACTCGTAAAAGTTAGTGACACTCTATAAATGTAGCACACATATTTATACCAGTCTATGACAAAATCAAAAATGCCAGAAAGAAATATTGTTAACAGAATAAGAATACATGTACTTTCAATTTTTAATAAAACACAACAGTCTGTATTAATGTCAATATCGGTGTTGCTTTTTCGGTTACTAACCCATTCCCACACAATGGTAATTCTTGATATCCCTCAAGATAAACAATTGTGATTACATTGTGTGAAATAAAGAATTTTTTACAACTAGCAATATCTTTATTTTCTACAATACTTTCCACCAAGAAAGTTGAAAAAATCTAACATTTCATAACTTTTAACCCTTCCCCGTTCAAATACGGGATTTTACGTTCCTGTGATTGTATACTTGAGAAAACATTGTGGAAAAAGAAGAAATTGCTTGTAACAAGCAATTTCTCCTTTTTCCACAATATTTTCTACCACAAAGGATGGGTTCATTTCAAATAGCATCCAGTTGTCATTGTTGTCTGCAACCTCTTTCAATTTGGACTACTCTAAAATTTCCAAAAACAGGAAAGGGTTAAATTGTTGTCTGCAACTTCTTTCAATTTTGACCAGTCAAAAATTTTGTCGTCTGGTAATGGGTTAATACAAATTTTCACAGTTATATAACTAAATGTATGGTGAGTAATGTAGAAAAGCATTGTTTGGCTTTTTGTTAATACAGTAAAATTGAACTTTCACAAAACAGTGGGATAATCAAAATTTTTACCTGAGGTCTAAGAGAATTGGTGGCTGATCCATATCTATAGTAACATTTATCATCCTGCGTCGTATAGGTAACTCCTCGAGCTGCTTTGGCATGAATCTCTGAAATAAAGAAACATCAAACCTTTACCAAACAACTTGAATTTTCACCTGCTCATAATTTGCAATTTGTTACTAAAAGGCTCTTGTGTCATTAAATCTGTGCTAAAAGTAAGATGTCCAGTTCACTAGTACTCTTTTCAATAAGTAATCCGATATGTTTAATGTTACCCATTCCAATGCAACAATATTTTAGACTGGTCCAAAAAAATCAAAGGAGTTGCAGATGACTGTTTTTAGTCTATGAAATTAAATAACCTTGGTCTTTTTGGGTGGAAAACATTGTAGATAATGAAGAATTTACTTGTAATGAGCAATTGCTTGATTTTCTACAATATTTTCTTCAGCTTTTTTCTTGATGGACATAAAAAAGGATTGTGTGGAAATAGGTTAATAGTTTCTGGTTGAAAATATAATTCATTAAATCTGAAAATTTGCTGCTTAGGACTCTTTCCTAGGAAACCAAGGTGCATACAATAACACATCATAACCGTACATAAGATTATGAAAGATATCATTTTCAGATAGAGCCATTTTTAAGAAACCTTTATCAAAGTTTTTTAGATTTATTACTTAGCAAATTTACCAATTACCAAATAATAAATTTCTACAGTTTTTCTAAGTTTCTTTCAAGAGGGTGGTTTAAAGTGGGTTTGTGTGAGAATCAGTTTAACTATAAAAACCTTCTTCTTTATGCTTCTCAAGATAAAAGCTTGGGAAAACATTGAGGAAAATGAAGAAATTGTTTGTAACAAGCAATATCTTCATTTTCCAAGAAAATTTTCTATCCATCTAGACATAGATTTTTTGAAATTTCATCAACTTGAGATTGTTGTCAGCAAATTCTTTGATTTTGGACTGGTCAGAAATATTATCACCTGGTAACATGATAAACTTTACCCATTACCACAAATTCCTTCATTCTAAGTGCTGAAGAAAAAATGAAGATCAAAGGAGAAATTGGTTTTAAGCAATTTCTCTTTTTTTTCACCATGTTTTCTAACTCATTTGGTGCTTGCTTTATAAATAAAAACATTTTTGAATTGTCGTCAGCATCATCTTTAAATTTGGGTCAGTCTGCAATATTGTCTAGTAATATGGTTAAGCCATTCCAACACAGTGGAATTTTAGACAGGTCCAAATTGAAAGGAGCTGCAGACAACAATTTCAAGTTGATTGAATTTTATTTTTTTTTGTCTTTTTGGATAGAAAACATTGTGGATAATGAAGAAATTGCTTGATCCAAGCAATTTCTTCATTTTCCACAATGTTTTCCAAAGCTTTTTCGTTGAGGGGCGTAAAAAAGAGGGATTGAGTGGGAACGGGTTAAATAGGTAGTTTAAACTTTATCTCCATTCAAGGCTCAATCATCAATTACACACCTATAACATACAAATCTGGTATAAATTCTTGCTGTTGTTTATCAAATACTGGTAAGGCTTTGAACTCGAAGTTGGAATGTAGGAGGAATGGGTTAAGCTTCAACTGGTCGACTCCTAGACGGAAACGATCTTTCTCATCTCTTGACAATTCTAGGCCAAATATGATCCCATCTTTGTCTATGCCACAGTAAACGGTGCCACATCGACCTAGAAGTGAACAAGTATGTAAGCAAAATTATTTCAGGTTAAAATTGATCCATCTTTAAAGGGATGTATCAATATTTCTGAAACCTAGAAAAAAAAAGTCCCGATTGCCCCAAAAAACTGTGGTAAGTGTTTATGTATATTCCTATAAACTCTTACATTGGTTTTTGACTGAATTTTACAGAGTTGAAAACCTGCTAGGGAACATAACTCCTGATGACGTAACAATAATGTTTGAGTGAATTTCAACTGAATGTAGGATTCCAATGTTTATATTCACCACATGGATGACCCAATATTCATTGCAACTGTCTCGGTGTAATCTAACAATAGATTAACAGCCTACATAGGCTTTCAGGGAAATACCCTGGTTTATTTTGATAAACCATCTCTGATTTTTGCAAAACTAATTTTCTGAATATTGTATTCAAAAAGCATATGAGAGGGAATAAAAAGAATTAAAATCTCTGACATGAAAAAAAACGTTGTTACCTACCTTTAATTGAATGAACAACAAAATCTATATTTTCAGGAATGGTAGAAAGAGAGTATGGATTTTCTTGTTCTTAACCCTTGTCATGCTGAATTAAAAATCCTATACAGAATTGTTCAATTATCAAGGGACTGACAGCACTGGGAGGTCTTAACGAGTGTCAATATTACTTTTGAAAATTGATTATTTTAACAAATTTGGCTGAAAGGGGATAAAAAGGAGGTGTAGAAAAAGATCAGACTGCACTTATGTGCAGGCTGATCTTTGTCTATACCTCCTCCCAAAACAGGAATATTTTGGGTTCAGCATGACAAGTGTTAATATAAAAATTTGTTTCACGTGGCACATCTAATGATGATGGAGAACAATTGTGCAATGTAATTTTGAAATCCTTCGATAAATGTAGGAATTATGGCCTTAAAGTCATTACCAGATAGCAAAATTTTAGACTGATCCAAATTAAAAGAAGTTACAGACAACCCTTTAGATTTGGATAAATTTAGAAAATAGGTGCCAAGCAAGGTAGAAAACATTGTAAGGAAAGAAGAAATTGCTTCTCACAAGCAATTATTCTTTTACCACAATGTTTTCCAAGACTGTTTTTCACTGGAGCATCAGAAAGCGTCATTGTGTGGTAATTGTTTAAGATGTGGACATGTGAACACACCAACGCGAATTCACTTACTTGTCATAGTGACAAGAACATATCGGTCATTACAAGCAATCCTGACCAAAACAGTTGACTTGCTCCATGGCCGAGTTTCATAGGTGCTTGACTAATGATCTGAACATCACAGGTTTTAGCCCCCTTGTCAACGGAATGTTTTCATGGGCAAGACACTTAATAGTCAGCCCCCAGTAATCTGGGTAGCAGTGGGTTCAGGCCACTGCTCTATTTCAAGGAAGTGAAATCATGAGTGAGTGATTGAGGGTGACTTTATCAGCTTAAAGCTTTTGTTGCAACAAAACTAAAATAAATTGGTATAAACTCAAGACAGGTTGCCTTCAAACTTCACAGCAAGGGCTATGATTTCCCAATTAATAGCCCTTGTCCATGCACAGCCCTCTTTATGAAAGTCTTTGATTGATATTTAACCCATTGCCAGACAGAAAAATTTTAGACTAGTACAAATTGAAAAAAGCTGTAGGAGACAATTCAACTTCATGTAATTATAAAAATCTTTGTCTTTCCACATAAAAAACAATATGGGAAATGAAGAAAATGCATGTTACAAGCAATTTTTTTCATATTGACAATGTTTTCCCAAGCATTTTTGGGGGGCGGGGGGCATAAAATTGATTGATTGAATGGGGTTTAACACTTCTTTTAACAGTTTAACTGTATTTCCGTCATATCGCGGCAGCTGGAGCATCTAACAATGGATTCCTGGTATTTTTTCACACAAGTGTTACCACTACATCCTCTCCGTGCCTCCAGCTGCTTATCCCACTTAGGTGTATGATTATCCATCCATTTCCGAGAGACAAATGTTAGACAGGATATTTTCTATGACAGAGATCAAACCCAGGACCTCATGATTTAGAGACTTAGGGCATAAAAAAGCAGCATTATGTGGGAACGGGTCATATATTAAATGATTAAGGACACAGAACAGACAATATTTATACTAGAAAGAGAACTTTCTCTACTTGAATATTTTTCTTAACCATATTTCAACACAATTCTGCTTTATTACACCCCTCTGGAAAATCACTAGGGAAACATTGAAGAAATGAAGAAATTCTTTAACACATGCCCATACAATGACGCCTTGAGCCCTTAGGAAAAAAGCTTTTGAAAACATTTTGGAAAATGAAGAAATTGCTCCTCATAAAAGGGGTAAACGGTTTAATCTGTTACATCAAATGTTCTACTCACCTGAGTTCAACATGCCACAGATAGTCTTGGATATGGCGGAGGTTGTGATGTTGGTGACAGAGGTAGCAGGGAAGAGTTCATGTTTTTGATCATCACAAATATACACACAACTACCAAATACATAGTGTTCCGAACCGTCATCAAGTTGCCTTTTTTGTGACCTTAGCACTGAAATTTATCATTTTATGTGAAATGTGAAAATCAAATTACTTACTACTCTAAAACATTCACCATTATCAGTATTCAACCTGTTTGAAGACAACAATGTTTTAGACTTTCCCAACTGGGAAATAAATTTGCAGATGACAATCTCAGATTTATGAAATTTGAATTTTTTCAGGTAAGAAAACATAATGGGTCATGAAGAAATTGTGTGTTACATTTCCACAATGTTTTCAAAAGCATTTTTCTTGAGTGTTGTAAAAAGCTTTATTGTGTAGGAATTGGTTAGATTTTGTTTTCCGAAAATTTGACATTAAAATATGAAAGCTGATTTTAATATTAGCCCTACAGAAAATATTTTGGGTAAAGAAGAAATTGATCTTTATAAGCAATTTCTTTTTTTTTTTCCTCAATGTTTTCTCAAGTAAAATATCAAATCAGAGATTATACAAGAAAGATTTAAACTTGGTAAGAAAATAAAGGTCTTACCAGAAAAATATACATGCACAACAAGAATGCCTTACAATTATCTATTCAAAAGTTTTGACTAATGTTAACTGTTATCATGCTGAATAAATTTCATTTTCATGACGCCTATATGTAGAAGGTGAATTTTTATTTCTAAAATTAAATCAATAAAGACCACAGACTTTCAAGGAGCAAACAGGTTATTTTGACGCAGAACAGACTGCACACATATGTAGGCTGACCTTTGTCTATATCTCTCGCAAACAGAAATATTCTGGGTTCACCAAGATGAGGTTTAGAAGGCAATTTTTTTATTTTGAACCACAGCATCACATGCAGGTGCCAACACTTGACTGTTTAAGTGCCTGATAGTGGGTAAAATTTCTAAGTCCAAAAAGGGGAACAACTTGTTCAAAAATTCATTAAGAGTTATCCATTTTGATGTTTTAGATTGCTCGTTTGATATTGAACATACATCTTAAGTTTCAAGTGTTCAGTAATACCAGAGGTAATACAATATGTTAAAATTTTGGACAACGCAGACATGGACAACCTAGCCATACTAATACCCCAAGTTTTCTCTGAAAAAAAGCCAAGCTAATAGCTTTATCCTTGAAACCTAGATGACCTAATCTATGTAAGGAATATAAGAATTAAGCCATTACCAGACAACAAAATTTAGACTGGTACAAATTCAAAGAATTAGCAGATATCTCTGCATTTTTGGGTAGAAAACAATGTGGGAAATGAAGAAATAGGTTCTATAAAGCAATTTCTTAATTTTCAACATTGTTCTCATGAACCTCTTTCTTAACCCTTTCCTGTTCAACCCCTTGTTTTTATGCCCCTGTGAATTTTATACTTGAGAATATATTGTAGAAAAAGAAGAAATTGCTTGTCACAAGCAATTTCTTCTTTTTCCACAATATTTTCTACTCTACTGAATGGTTAATTTTCAAATTAAATCCACTTTGAATTTTTGTCTGCAAAACTTTGATTTTGGGCAGGTCTAAAATTTTGCATAAGAGGAAAAGGTTAAGCATTTAAAAAAAAAAGATTATGTGGGCTAAGAATGCTCTACCTTAAAAAATCTCATGTGAATTAGGAAAGCCCTATCAATTTCCGTTCATTATATCTCCCTTATGAAAATTTTGTAAGCCTTTTACCATACTGGTCTAAATTGAAATTGAGTTGCAGATGACAAAACATGATTGGAACTGAATACAAATGACCATCATGGGTAGAAAACATTGTGAGAAAAAGAAAATTCCTTGTTACTAGCAACTTCTCCTTTTCTCACAGTGTTTCCCTTGCTATTTATGTAGCCCATCAATGTTTGTTTGTTTGAATGGGGTTTTACACCACTTTCAACAATGTAGCCCATCAAATTGCAGGGTTTCAGGAACAGGTTAACAGTTAATTTCTTACCTAGTTTACCTAGTTTATCAGTTTCTGGTTGAGATTCAACTTCTGATGTCGCATCATAATGAGCCTGATGAAAAAAGTAAAATTTTATTAACTCTTGTCCTGCTGAATAAAACCCTTGTTCAAAGTTCCACTAAAACCAAATGGCTGAAAGTACCCTTATAGTGGGTCAGCTTTCCTTAACGTTATGTGAAAAGCATCCCTTTTAAAAAAGTCAGACATTTGGTTTAGACTATGACTTTTGTGTTTAAATTCTGCAGGCCAGCCTCACCATTCACACCAAAAAACTAGGAAGTTGCACGGGGCCTGCCCAATATTTGACCTTGAGCTGTGACCTTGACCTTGAAGCTATCCAAAAATTTGTTTCAAATGGCACATGTACTCATGATGGAGAACAATTGTTGCAAATTATTTTGATGTCCATCCATAAATCTATCAGACATGCTCTGGACGAATTCAGTTGGCCTGACACACTAACTTGTCATACTGACAACTAAATCTCGCTCACTACAAGTGGGATCTGAGAACTACATATGCTTTGTACCCTTTTACTCAATTTTATCCCTTTCCTGTTCAATCCCTGGTTGTTACGTTCCTGTGAATTTATAGCTGAGAAAATGTAGAAAATGAAGAAATTGCTAGTAACAAGCAGATTCTTCTTTTTCCATAATATTTTCTACCACACTGAACGGTTATTTTTCAAATTAAAGCCAAATAAAATTTTGGTCTGCAAAACTTTGAATTTGGACAAGGTCAAAAATCTTGCAAAAAAAGGATTAAAGACTCTTGTACATATCTGGAGGTCTGGTCACTTATGGTGACTTAAATATCATAACTACAGCTTATTCAAGCAGCATTTATGATGTTAAAAAACATTTACTTAAAATTTTTGTCAGATGATATTGACCATAAAGTTGTCACGTAAATCTGTTTAATCCATTCCCACGCAATTCCTTCTTTTTACGACCCTCAAGAAAAAAGCTTTGGAAAACAAAGTAGACTTGGATGAAATTACTTGTTTCAAGCAATATCTTCAATGTCCACAAAGTTTTCTACCCAAAAAGACAAAGAATTTTAGAATTTCATCAACCCGAAACTGTTTTTTGCATCATCTTTCAATTTAGACCAGTCTAAAATTTTCTCATGTGGGAATGGGTTAACCCATTACCAGATGGCAACATTTTAGACTGGTACAAATTGAAACGAATTAGAGACAGCAATTTAAAGCTTATGAAATTTTAGATTTTTTCAACTTTCTGAGTAGACAACTTTGGGTCAAATGAAGAAATTGCTTATTACAAGCAATTTCTTCATTTTGCACAATGTTTTCCCCAATTGCTTTTCTTGAGGGTCGTCAAAAAGCGTCTGTGTGTGGGATTGGGTTAATATCTTAGTCTAACTTCCTGTGGGAGTTCAGGAGGCGGGGCCAGCAATCAGTCAATTTAGACCAGTCAAAAATATTATCTACTGATAACAATTAGTACAAAGGTGAATGTAAATACCTGTACATTTCTGATCTGTCTCCCAGACGAACTAATTGAATGATCTCCAGTTGATGAGTCTGCTGGTTCTAGTATTCTGTCTCTCCTGTTGAAGAATGGAAGAAATATTTTACTTGATGTTAGAGGATTTCGGCAAATAATCCCTTTCAGAACAATTTTTTTGACTATTCTATATTTGAGAATGTTGCAGATGATACTGGTAATCTAAAGTTGGTGAAATTTAAAAAATCAAGAAATTACTTATAATAAGTAATTTTCTTCATTTTCCACAATGTTTTCCAAAGCTTTCATCTTGAGGGGTGTCAAAGAGAGGGATCGTGCTGAAACCCATTCCCACACAAAGATGCTTTTGGACCTCCCTCAAGAAACATTCGAGAAAACATAGTGTAAAATGAAGAAATTGCTTATAGCAACCAATTTCTTCATTTTCATCAAAGTTTCCTACCAGAAAATTGAAAAAATCTGAAATTTTGTAAACTTTTGATTTTTGCCTGCAACTCCTTTGAATTTGGACCAGTCTAAAATTTTGCTGTCTGGTAATAGGTTATCCTTTATAGATGCATGCACATATACACTGATGAAAACATACACCCCTTGGCTGGTGGAGCTAATAATTAGTCCATAATGAATGGACTTCTTAGGTGGTGTAGACTAAGATCAGCCTGCCCTTTTTGTCTATACCTCCTGCTTAAACAGGAATACTCCGGGGTTCAGCATGACTAGGGTTTAATGAACCTTTTGAATTCATTTGAACTATTGCTGTATGCTGGTTCAAAAGTAAACTAATAAATACCTTGGTGACAACGTTGACACAGTATTTTTTGGTTTGGGCCCTTTCTTCTGACAGTCTGTATTGTTAATTGCACTTCCAACAAACACTTTCAGTAGTTTTAGAGTACTTATATACAGTGATGAATTCACCTTTACTCTCTTAATCAAGAATTTCAGAGTTATGTCTAAACCTGAAATAAATTGAGTTACAGGCTCAAAAATTTTAGTTGTGTATAAACCTGAAATAAATTGGATTCAGACTCAAAAATTTCAGAGTTATGTCTAAACCTAAAATAAATTGAACACAGGCTCAAGAATTTCTGAGTTATGTCTAAACCTGAAATAAATTGAGTACAGGTTCAGGACAAAGTAAGTAGACCTAATTAGCCTATCAAACACAATTTTTGGTATACCTATCATAATCTTGCCATCATGAACATACCAGTGAGTGCTAACAACATAGGGTTTGGAAGTGAAATAACTGATTTATATAGTCATTACCTCTCTTGACCCATTTGCAGTCAACAAAATTTTAGACTGATGCAAATTCAAGATGTTGCAGACAATACATGTAGTTTTTTGTTGATTAGATTCTAAAAATCTTTGCCTTATTTGGTAGAACACATTGTGGATAATAAATATATTGTTTGTAACAAGCAATTTTTCATTTTCCACAATGGTCTCAAAGCTTTTTTGCTTGGTAGCATCAAAATGCATGATTGTGTGGGAATGGGTTAAATCACATACACTAGTTGGCTGATTCACTAATTGTTCATTAGAAGTCAGGGTCTAGTGTGCAACTTTAAATCTTGTCATCCTGTTTTGGAAGGAGGTATAGACAAAGACCAGTCTGCACATATTTTAGTGTTCACTTTCTGCTTGTCCCTTATTTAAGCTGTAGTTAGATGTCTTAGTTGTCAACCAATCATTCCAATTCTTTTTACATGATACTGACCATCAATATCGCAAATAACACTGTTTAAAGTCCAAGTCAAACTTCCTGTCCAAGCTAAGTGGGCAAGGTCTGTCAACTGACCAATCCCAGCTGTCAATCAAATAATCAAACAATGAAATCATTCGTTTAGACTGGAAGTTCAGTTTGAGCTTAGACATTGGCTGCCATTTTTGTGAATCATTTTTGTAGGTTTGGTGATTTAAACGTCGTAACTACAGCTTGTTCAAGCTATAATTACGATGTTTAGGTCGCCAACCAATCATTCTACTTATTTGTAACATGCTGCTGGCCATAATTTTTGCAAAATAACACCATTAAAAATCGAAGCGGAACTTCCTGTCGGAGCCAATAGGCGGGGCCAGAGATTGGTCAATTATGCAAACTTAACATTGTTTGATATGAGCGCATGTGTGACATTTCAAACCATTACACATTTGCTCCGAGTAAAGACTCAGATCAGCCTATGCATCCGCACAGTCTGATCAGAGTCTTCACTCTGCGCTCTGTAGATAGATACTGACCCAAAGCTTCTTTAAACAATCTGTGAATAATCTAATTGGCCCGAATGGCTGTCCAGGGTGCTCAATGTATGCGAGTCATGCACATGCGAAATGGTTGGAAATGTCACACATAAGCTCATTTATCTCAGTCAAACTGTCTCGTGGAGGGCCAGTGGGAGTGGCCAGCAATCTGTCAATTTGACACCAATAATTGACCAATCACGGCTGTGGATCAAAGAATCAATTGACCAATCAAATCATTCATTTAGACAAGAAGAGAACTTTGATCTCAAACATCGGTTGATATTCATTTGGTTTGGAGACTTGAATGTCGTAACTTCAGCTTATTCAAGCTGTAGTTATGATGCTTAGGTCACCAACAAACCATTTATTTTTTTGTTACAGGTTACTGGCCAAAATATTTGCAAAATAACGCTGTTAAATATCAAAGTGCAACTTACTGCCAGAGTTCTGTGGGAGTCTCCAACGATCCTTTTATTACAGAAACAACATAACAATCTAACCTTGACATTGATAGAATTGTTCCCGTAAGTCCTTGTTTCTGAACATCATGTTTGTCAAACATACCACACAACTCTCTAAGTACTCATCCTTGTGTATTTGTTCTTCGTCTTCAGATTTAGCACATTCATTTAGTTTTTCTGGAAACAAGAGCACTATATGAGGATGACAAGGCTCAGCTGTAGAAACTTTATAACTAAAGCAACAACAAGCAATTTCTTCTTTTCTCACAATATTTTCTACCACAAAGCATGGTTTCTTTTCAAATTTCACTTTCTTTTTATTTATGTCCGCAATGTCTTTCAAATTGGACCAGTCTAAAATTTCAACAAACAGGAATGGGTTAAAATCAAAGACAATATCATTTAGTGAAAACCTGTAACCTGATGAAGTTCTGCATGAAAAATCAAGATGTTAGAAAGAAAGCCTATTAGGTACCTATCAGAGTTCTCTTTGACATATACTAATTCCTTCTTTTCTGAGAATGTTTTTCTACATAATAAAATGGTTATTTCTCAATTGAAAATCAATTCAACTTTCTTCTTCAACCTTTTCAATTTCAACCAGAAATATTCAGTAAATAGAACCTCTGATACTGAGTGTGAAGTAGTCTCAGATAGCTTTACATGTGTTTTTGAATATCTTTTTGGCAGAATTTTTGGGTAGCGCAGGGGGTGAGGATGTTAGTCAATGCAACACAGGGTAGTGCTGCCGTATCTGCATGGGTTCGAAACCCCGTAAATAATATCAATTCTCCAATTAAGGTGGAAAAAAAGGTAGGAGTCACTGCCACAGTTGGAAAAATTCAATATATAAATAGATTTTCTAAAAACAGAACCCTTTCTACGGAGTGTGATGTAGTGTCAGATAGCTTTATATGTGTTATTTGAACATCTTTTCAGGGATGTCTCGTTAACGTAGTAGTGGGTAAGGATATCCTTTCAGTGCTGTTTCCGTTTGGGTTTAAATCCTCTAAAGTTATAAATTTCTGATCAAGTATGGGGTAGAGCAACTCTTATTCTTTAATTGAATACCATCAGGGGATGCCATAACCTGCTGCAATGAAAAGTTTGTAAAGGCAACAAAATGTGTATAGATATCCATTGAGCAAAATTGATGTCACACCTCAATTCAAAACACATACCTAGTAGCAAGGGAATGGTTTCAGACTCCATAAACTCTCCAATAAGTTTCTTTCCACGCCCAAGATTGGCCAGAAGTGACAAGAGGCGTGTTGCAATGTCTGAACTGTCTGTGATCTTCAGTAGATTTACTACAATGTTCAAACCACCAAGTTGACACAAACTTTCACCAGCTGCGGAAAAAGTAGAGAATAATTGTTTGTTTCAGTGTAAAAGTGCAAAGTATCTTTCATTACATAAACAACATAAGCTTTCTTTTAACAAGTGGCATACCAATAGGTCAAGATATTGACTCTTTTCTGTAATCTTTCCTGTTTTGCAAAATTTTAGACCTGTCCAAATTAAAAGGTTTTGCAGATGAAACTTGAAACTGGATTTGATTTGAAAAATAATCATTCAGGAGGGTAGAAAATATGGTGGAAAAAGAAGAAATTGCTTGTTACAAGCAATTTCTTCTTTTTCTACAATGTTTTCTGAATTACAGAAATCACAGAGATGTTAAAACCAGGGATTGAACAGGAAAGGGTTTTGATTTATTGATCTCACATGAAAAACAAATGATTATTCTATTTCTTTATTACAAAGAAGAGACAAAATATGAATTTTAAAAATCATACTAAATGGTTGTCCCTGGACAACTGCTGCTGAGCTCACAAAGTTTTGACCATCAACTTTACCTTGAGCATTAATTTTAGTGTTTGACCTCGAGCTTTGACCTTGAACTTTAAGCCATCCAAAAATTTCTCTCAAATGGCACATCTACTCATGATGGCAAATAATTGTGCCAATTTATTTTGAAATCCATCCATAATAGAAGGAGAAATGCTCTTGACAATCACAATTTCAGTGGTTGACCTTGAGCTGTGACCTTGACATTAGAACTATCCCAAAAATTCTTTCATATGTGACATCTACTCATGATGGAGAATAATTGTGCCAAGTTCTTTTGAAATCCATCCCTAAATGTAGGAGTAATTGTCTGGACAAATTTCGGACAGGCTAACACACATACACCGACTTATCAAAGTGACAACTATGTCTACTAACTGGAAGCGGGCTTGACAAGAAAGCAGGTCGACACAAATTACATGGCAATGTGATAAAGTTATCTATGGCCTTAGAATTGATGGACCACACCTGTCAATCAAATAATCAACCAATAAAATAATTTTTCCGACCAGAAGTGAACTTTGAACTCGAATAATGGCTAACAATTACATGAAGCATCTTTGTTATTTTGTTGTCTTGATTATCTAGCTACAACCTATTTAACTCTTTCCTATTTTGCAAATTTTAGACCTGTCAAAAATTAAACAAGAGCTTTGCAGAGAGGCCAATATACGCCCAAAAGGGCTTGTCAGTAACCTTGGCTTTTCAGTAACCTGAGCTTGAATGATAGCTAAAGATTTTTGTCAAAAAAAAAAAGATCTTATCACCTGAATAATACTGTTTACACTTGAGAAACAAGACAGCTTTATAATAACTTATCCTTCAACATTATGTACAATAGTTAAATTCTATAATTTGAATACAATTGACATAAAAAAATGTCCTTGACCAATGACCTTGAAACAAGTTCAAGGGAAAGTAATCACCATAAGCAATAAAATATAACCTTGAAAAACTGATCTTGACAAATAAATTACAATGGTTCAGTTTAGGTTTTCAGAGCTCAAAATGACCTTGACATTTGAATTCAATCAATTCCAGGGCAGATAATTCACAAAAGACCAAAAGTTTTTGAATTTCTGAAGGTAGTCTTATGCTCAACTAAATATCAGAGATACATTATGGCAAGATTCAGTTGATTCCAATAGAAATTTTAGGAGTTGTGCATACACACACACAAAACTCCCTGTAATTTTAAGCTATATTGTTAAGTAAAGGGCAGATAATTCAGTAACAACTGACATATCAACAAATTTTAGTCCTAAGCACAACTAGAAATCATACAGAGTAATTGTGGCAAGTTTCAGTTCATTCCCATTCAAAATGTAGGAGAAATAAAGCTCACAAGAAATAAAGTTTTTTTTTTGTTCGATTCAAGGGCAGATTATTCAAGATAACTCAAGATGGACTGGAGCGATTAGCATTTCAAAGGTCTAATGCACAACTAGACATCATAGGGAGTAATTGTGCCAAGTCTCAGCTTATTCCAATTGATATTTTTGAAGGAGATGCACACACAATAAACAGTGATTTTTGTTCATTTTAAGGGTAGATAATTCAAGATAACTCAAGAATGACTGGAACAATTTTTCGTGTGCGCAACTCCTTCTTAACTATCAATGGGGTTGAGCTGAAACTTGGCACAATTACTCCCTATGATGTCTAGTTGTGCATTAGACCTTTGAAATTCAAATTGAACGGACGGACAGACAGTCCTTTGGGTGTATAAAAAGGTTTAGGAGATAAAAATTTAAAGTAGATTTAATTATAAAAATATCATTCAATAGGATAGAAAATATTGTGGAAAAAGGATTATATTTAAGTCAAACTTCCTGTAAGAGTCAGTATGCTTTGCCAGTGATCCATTAATTACATTCAATAGCGCAAAATAAATGAAATCTAGCTAGAAATGTCAAAACAATGGTTTTATTTAACCTATCACCATATGGTGAGATTTTAGACTGGTCCAAATTGAAAGGAGTTGCAGACGACAATTTAAAGTATATGAATTTTTTCAACTCTCAGGATAGAAAACAATGTGTAAAATGAAGAAATTGTTTGTGATAAGCAATTTCTTGATTTTTCACAATATTTTCTCAATTGTTTTTCTTGAGAGGCGTCCAAAAGTGTCATTGTGTAGGAATGGGTTTATACATTCTACAATAGGTTCATGAAATTTAGAGATTATATTAATTAATTGTTACTTGAAACAGGTAATATGCAGTGGAAGATGAAATATTTAATGAATTAAAAAAAAATGAGAGCTAAAAGATGTATAATCTAGAGTCCCAATTTGTAACGGACAGATCGTGGCTGTCAGACAAAAAATTTACGGACCAATCAAATCATACATTTTTACTGGAAGTGAACTTTGAACTCTGACATTGGCCGATATTGATCTGAATTATGTTTGTTTGTTTGGCAATTTAAACATCGTAACTACAGCTTTATTCATGCTGTAGTTATGACATTTGAGTGGCCAACCAAACCATTTTACTTTTATGTTACCAGTTACTTGCCATTAATCAACAAAATAACACGGTTTAACCCATCCCACACAATGACGATTTTAATTGCCCCACAATATGAAAACTTTGGAAAACATTGTGGAGAATGAAGAACTTGCTTGCTACAAGCAATTTCTTCATTATCCACAATGTTTTCTACCTAAAAAGACAAAGATAATGAAGATTTTATCAACTTAAAATTGTCGTCTGCAACTTCTTTGAATTGGACTGGTCCAAAATTTTATCGTGTTGGAATGGGTTAATATTTAACCGGAACTTCCCATTTGAGGTCGGTGGGTGTTGCAAACGGTTCGTTAATCAACAGATCATTATCAACACCTATCGACTTCTAACAAATCAATTTGACAGAGATAACTAACAGTTAGTTTATAAAACATGAGGTCAGCGACATAGAATAAAAGGCAAATTGTTGGTTGGTGACCCAAACGTCATAACTTCAGCTTGAAAAAGCAGTAGTTACAGTGTTCGATGCTTGTTAGACCGCAAAGTTCAATACCAGTCAATACGAATGATTACTTAACCCATTCCCACACAATGACGCTTTTAAACGCCTTTTAATCTGAAAGCGTTGGAAAATATTGTTGAAAATGAAGAAATTGCTTGTCACAAGCAATTTCTTCATTATCAACAATGTTTTCTACCCCAAAAGACAAAGATTTTAAAGATTTCATCAAAGTAAAATTGTCTTCTGCAACTTCTTTGAATTTGGAGTGGTCTAAAATTTTACCAAGTGGGAATGGGTTAATTGACGGGGCCAATCCCTCAATTAAAATATACATATAAATTTCAATAAAGTAACGATTCTCTAAAATACAGAAGAACTGTATTACAAAATTAGAGTTACATATAGAGGGCATAATTTGGTTTTCAGATTCATATATTTCACGAATACTGTCAAAAACCCTATATTGTAGATACTCATTTGAATTGTCTCAACGAGACGATTCAAATGAGTACCCACAATATAGGGTTCCATTGTGAAATAAAGGTTTTAGAATGCTGTTACGCTCTCTTATCTAGACCTTTGCAAAATGTTTATGATAATTATCATCTATACATTCAATATGGTCTCAAGGGTATTGCTCAAACCAGAGTTTATAAAATAGCAGAGAGTGCAGAAATTGGAGAAAATAAAAGCCAACAGCACTCTTTGTTTGTCACATAATGTTTTCAAAGCAGTTTTTCTCAGACATTTGGAATTGCTAAGTCCTTACCATGAGGGAATCCTTGTTTCACAATATTTGTCAATATGGCAGCTGCATTGGCTGTCAAGTCTTTGTCTTTCGGAGGGGCTTGTATACCTTCAAAATAACCTTTAGCTGTTTACCATACATAAAGACATCATACTTCTCCAAAATGAATCATACTGCAGACAATAATTTCATGTTTATAAAATTAAAATTTCTCTGTCATGGAGGAAAACATTGAAGAGAATGAAAAAAAAAAAAATGCTTATTACTAGCAATTCATCCATTTTCCAAACATTTTCAAAACCTGTTTAAGGGTTGTAAAACTGAGGAATTGTGTCAGCAAGGATTAATTCTCATATCAAAATTATCAAATACTTATAAATTTTAGCAAATGACCATCATTCATTTACAAATGAAATAGATTATACTTTAAATAAAGAAAATGGTACTTTTTTCTGGGAAATAAAAACAAAGGCACCACATGAAGATGCCTGAAGCTGGGTGTTTGATATTGAACAAAAATTTAATCCGAACAAGAAGCATAATTCATGTAAAAATACTGTTAAGAGTTACCTCTTTTAACCCTTTCCCATTTTTAGAAATTTTAGACTGGTGTAAATTGAAACAAGAGGCCCAGTGGGCCTTAACAGTCACCTGAGTAAAAGAGCACCAAGACAAGTGATTTTGTTTGAAAGAATTAGAAAAAGGTTTGGTTGAAATCCCCTCAGTAGTTCTTGAGAAGAAGATGAAAATGTTTAAAAGTTACCAAAAATGACCCCCTTTTGGTCCCCATTTTAGGCACCCCTGACCTCCAGCCTTTTAATTTTCACAAATCTGTAAAATCAGTACCCAATGATGCTTTTCACCAAGTAAGTTTGAAATTGGCTTAGTACTTCATCAGAAGAAGGTGAAAATGTGAATTTTTTAACATGATGAACTTTGACCTCTGGGTGTGGCCCCATACATGACCCCAGGGACATGAATTTCACAATTTATAATATACCTGTCCTAGTTGTCATGCACACAGAATATTTAAGCCCTGGCATTAACGGTTTATTAGAAGAAGATTTTTAAAGAAGTACCAAAAATTACCCCTTTTTGCCCCCTATTTGGGCCCCTTTGACCCCCAGAACCCCTATTTTCACAAACTTGAATTGGCATCCCCCAATCATGCTTTCTACCAAGTTGGGTTGAAATCCGCCCAGTAGTTCTTGAGAAAAAGATGAAATATTTAAAAGTTACCAAAAATTACCCCCTTTTGGTCCCCATTTTAGGGCCCCCTGAACCCCAAGCCTTTTATTTTTCACAAATCCGTATAATCATTACCAAATGATGCTTTTCACCAAGTTTCTTTGAAATTGGCTCTGTACTTCATCAGAAGAAGATGAAAATGTGAATTTTTTAACATGATGAACTTTGACCTCTGGGTGTGGCCCCATACATGACCCCAGGGGCATGAATTTCACAATTTATAATATACCTGTCCTAGTTGTCATGCACACAAAATATTTAAGCTCTGGCATTAACAGTTTATTAGAAGAAGATTTTTAAAGAAGTACCAAAAATTACCCCTTTTTGGCCCCTATTTCCCCCAGAACCCCTATTTTCACAAACTTGAATTGGCATCCCCCAATCATGCTTTCTACCAAGTTGGGTTGAAATCCGCCCAGTAGTTCTTGAGAAGAAGATGAAATATTTAAAAGTTACCAAAAATTACCCCCTTTTGGTCCCCATTTTAGGGCCCCCTGACCCCACAGCCTTTTTATTTTCACAAATCTGAATAACCATTACCAAATGATGCTTTTCACCAAGTTTATATGAAATTGGCTTTGTACTTCATCAAAAGAAGATGAAAATGTGAATTTTTTAACATGATGAACTTTGACCTCTGGGTGTGGCCCCATACATGACCCCAGGGGCATGAATTTCACAATTTATAATATACCTGTCCTAGTTGTCATGCACACAGAATATTTAAGCTCTGGCATTAACGGTTAATTAGAAGAAGATTTTTAAAGAAGTACCAAAAATTACCCCTTTTTGGCCCCTATTTGGGCCCCTTTGACCCCCAGAACCCCTATTTTCACAAACTTGAATTGGCATCCCCCAATTATGCTTTCTACCAAGTTTGGTTGAAATCCGCCCAGTAGTTCTTGAGAAGAAGATGAAAATGTTTAAAAGTTAACGGACGACGGACGACACACGACGGACGACGACGGACAAACGATGATTGCAATAGGTCACCATGACCATTCGGTCAGGTGACCTAAAAAGGTTGCAAACGATAATGAAAATTAGATGCAATTTAAATTGGAGCCATCCTATGTGGGAGAAAATATTGTGGAAAAAGGAGAAATTGCTTGTTAAAAGCACTCTCTTCTTTAACCATAATGTTTTCTCAAGTATAAAATAACTGCAAAATAAAAACATGGGTTTGTACAGGAAAGGGTTTATAGTATAGACTGCACTTTTAATAGTGGAAATTGATTCCAAGTTTTTAGTAATAACAGATATAACAAAATGTTGAAGTTTTTGCACCATGACAAAAATGCAAATTGTAGAAAATGAATTAATTTCTTGTTACAAGCAATTTCTTACATTTATTGAACTATTTTTCATGTGTGGGAATGTGTTAAAAGCATTTTTTTCTTTACTTGCATTGTTTTCATAATCATATTTCCTAAGAATATTAAAGGGAGGAATTGTATGGTAATAGGTACTCGAAGACTAAAAAATCCATTACCTTTTTTTTAACCCATCCCCACGAAATCCCTCCTGTTAACGCCCCTCAAGAAAAAAGCTTTGGAAAACATTGTGGATATTGAAGAAATTGTTTGTCACAAGCAATTATTCTATTACCCACAATGTTTTCTGCCCCAAAAGACTTTTAAAATTCCATCAACTTGAAATTGTCATCTGCAACTTCTCTCAATTTGGACCAGTCTAAAATTTTCTTTTGTGGGAATGGGGTTAAGACACCAAATAATTTATACCAAATCAAATGTAAGTTATCTTACCATCCAGAGAACATAATGAGACTTTCTGTGGAATCTTTTTAAGTTGGTCTGGCATCACAAAGATCTCCGAATTTGGCACGATCAGAATATGTCCATAATCAATCAAAAACACATCAATCATCCTTCCTCTGTGACCTGCAGTTGAAATCACCTGTAGTAAAAAAGTACCACATTGTCAGTGTTAAAACGCTGGCCCCAAAACAAACAAGAGGGTCCAAATGGCCCTAGATCACTCACCTGAATTCTTAATTCAACAACAAAACATAAAATTACAATCCTTGTTTTAATTGTGAAGACACAGCAGTGCACAAAGCTTATAAACCTCATAAATATTTATCCATTCCCACACAATCCTACTTTTTTTCAAGCCCTTTGAGAAAAAAGCTGCAAAAATCATAGTGAAAAATGAAGAAACTGATTCATTTCCCAAATTTTTTCTACCCCTAGTCTCGCCAGAATCTAAAGAGGTTGAAGAGAACAATTCAAATTTGTCTAGAATTGATGACCTTCGATGGTGAGCTTGAATTCGGGAGTATCCAAAACAATGCAATGCATGACACTTGTACTTTTCAAGAGCAACATCTAGTCATCTTAACCCTTGTCATGCTGAATAATATTCTTTTCAGAAGTGTATAAAGTCAAAGGGCTGAAAGCACTGGTAGCACTTGATGTTCAGCTATCAATACTTCTTTTAAAAATGAATTTCATAAAAAACTCTGGTTTAAAAAAGGACAGACAGGAGGTGTAGACTAAGATCAGACTGCACATAAGTGCAGTCTGATCTTTGTCTATACCTCCTGCCGAAACCAAAATATGCCGGGTTCAGCATGACAAGAGTTAATAAAAAGAAAAAAAACTCAGCAAAGGCGTGTTTTTATCTGTTTACAGATGACTCATTTCAAAGATTCATTATTTCATGACCAGTCTTTCAATAACCTCTTTTTTCCCCCTTTTGCATGATGAGTTATAAATAGTACATACCTGAGCTCTGAGATTAGACTTGGTACCCTGTAACTCTGCAAGTACAACAACAAGTTCTCCAGAAGTGCATACATGCTGTTTTTGGAGGTCAAGGTCACAATTTAGTTGTTTTTGTATGTGACATACATCCTTTAAAAAAAAAGCACAATGAATATAAGATTGCTCACTTGAGTTCTTAATCGAACAATAAACATGAAACTAACAATCATCCTGCCAAGGTTTCATCAAAATCAACGTCCCTTTTCCCTTGTTTTCAAACGGAACTTCTCCATTTTTATTGAGTTCAGCCTTATGACCTTAAAAACATTCAGACTAAGTTTCATCAAGATTAAGCCAAAATTGCAGCCCTTGGAGCTTCAACACTTAAATTGCCGAGGATGCATGACGGACAAGGTATGATAGACAACAGAGATCCATGCTCACTATGAGCATGTTTTGCTCAACAGATCTAAAAACTAAAGAGTTGTATAGTATCAGTATTGAAAATCAAAGGCCTGAACGGCCTGAAATGCAGTCAGGACTATATATTAACAATTTTCATGATAGTTGAAATCATTCTCTGATTTGTCTGTTAAGTTTTCCTTATTATGAAATAACATTTGAAGACTTCTAACTCCCCCCCCCCCTACAGAATCCCAACCATGTTTTCTCGCTCATAACTGACTTGATCAACAGCGTAATTGTTGAATTCAAACAAAATATACGAAGGATAGCTAAAGGAGCATCACCCGCCTATATTTAGAAAGATAACAACTGTAGTTTCGAGATTTTAGCAGAAACCAACGAAATTCAGCCATTACCTTCCCGGTCTATCGGAATTGAATAATCCATAAATTTCTACAGTTCTACAAATTGTGGTTCTCTTTCGGTCCGCGCCAATATTTAAAAGCTAGAATTTTCACTCGAGACACGTTTTATTATCATTGATAGTTGTCGGAATTAATCTGATTGAATTTAGCTTATCACCGATGTAAATATTCCATCCTTAGACAAAAGGGATAAAACCTAAGTATCCTGCAATGCGACATCTCCTTGGAGACTGACGAGTTGTTGAACTCCTGGGGTAACTGACGCGTTGAGAAAATGTCACATGGATCGACCTTCGAAACTCTTTCGCGGTAATGGACTTGGTCTAATTTCTTTACCATTGTTAAAAATACGGTAACAGTAAATCAACAAAGAGCTCTATTTTACGAATCGAGAATTTACACCAAACAGATAAATGTATACAAAACTGAATTAAACTTTGTAGCCGGTAACTTTTAAAATCGTAAATCCGAGCTGGCGGAATGTCTAGTTTCACTTTCGACTAAGTCTAAGATCGACCAATCGTTGAACACCGAGGCCTATCATACCCAATTTTTGTTAAATGAAATCCATAATGATGGTAAGTTAGCGCAGTCGATTAAATGATGTCAGACACATAGATATACATCATTCTATGTCTCTGATGATGTTAACTTTTGACATAACAATATCTATCAAGGGCACGGTTTAAGATTGTATAAATAGAAGTACCTGTAGAGGTCATGACCTTAATCACTGTGCTCAATCAGTGATTTGGCATTTAGTGGTCATTCTTTATGAACGGGCTTACATTTTCAGATAGCATACTACAAGAAATTATGAATCACTTCATGAGCAAGGAAAAATTTTCAGGTCGTTGTCAGGTTCATAGAAGCAAAGAGTGGATTAAGGCCATTCCAAGATTACAGTCTGTATCCTGACTGCAATAAAAAGCACTGCATGTAACCTTTCATATGTATGCAAAGTATCAAATTAAATGCTTAAGTACCAGTAGTTACAAATGCATAATATTATCCACAGAATTTTAACCATGAGTTTCTAAATCAAACATGGTCAAAAATGATATCAGCATACTAAATCTTGTATTAGCCAGTTTAATCATAAATCCCAAATGCATGTATCAAATTTCTAATAATGTGCTTAGGATTTCATATAAAACTTTAATCAGAATTTTCAAACAAGTGATCAATAGGTAAATTTTCACTCAGTGATCTGCCAAGGTTTGGAAGCACAGGGATAATGTCCCAGTTGTCTAAATTGATGGATCATACTAACAATCCAGCTGTCAGACCTCTGGAACCAAGAGGATAGTGTCATCATGGTCCTAAAAATAAGATTTATTACTTTTTGGAAACAATGGTGCAAAAAAGCAGCCTTTGCAGATCACTGTTCACTAAAATGAAAAACAGCAATCAATCTTTGACCAGAATTGAATTATGACTTAACACGCAAAGATGTAACAAGTAATTTCTTTATTTCCCATATATTTTTCTACCCCTAAAGACATTTTTTTAAAACATTTTATCAACTACTAGAAAGTAATTCAGGGACAACATCTTGACCCTCCCAATATTTGACACTTGAGATTTGACTTTGACCTTGGAGTATTATATGGACCAACTCAATTGAGGTCCACAAGAAACATCCCTGTCACGTTTCATGAAGATTTGACCACTGGTTCAAGTGAAGATACTTCAAAAATTGTTGACAGATTCAGGACGGCAATTGACATTTTGCAATCATCATAGCTTACCCTGAGCACTTTGTGCCCAGAAATATTAAAAAGATGTCTAATAACAGATATTACCAGTTTGTGTCATTTGCTTTACGTATTTTGTTGGCGAGCATAAAGAGTGATGCTGTACTGAATTTTTTTTTCACAGAGGTATTAAACAAATTTATTGACAAAACAGATAGAATAGGTTTTAACGCCACTTTCATCAGTATTTCAGTCATATTGCGGCCCACCTGTATCTCAATAGACTAAATAACAATTGCATTATATGTATTTAAGAAGTGACGAGATTATTTTTTGTTTTCATTTAGGTATGAAGCTAAAAACTTAATCTCACTGTATGAAAAATTTAAGTGGGTTCATACATAACTTTGATTAAGTTTTTATTTTTGTTTGCAAAATAATTGTGCTCAAAATTTTCTTCATAGAAGTAATGAAAAAAATTCAGCCAATCAAAATGCTCAAATCTATAATTGAATTATTCAACCATCACTACCTTGATAGTCTGTTCCCCAATCTGTGCCCAGAACAGTCCACCATCGATTACCTTAGTTACCAGGATATCTTGCCATGCTTCACTAGATGTTGTCGCACTGGTCCCTTCATGAGCAAGATATAAATTGTTGAACACATTATAATCCAACAGCAACAAGTTCATGAACAGAGGTACAATAACAAATAAGTGTTACAAAATACATGCATATAGTGAGAACACTTTCAATGCTACATTTCCCACACAATGACCCTTTTAAATGCCCCTCAATTTTAAATGCCCCTAAATATAGAAGCTTTGGAAAACATTGTTACAAGCAATTTCTTCATTATCCACAATGTTTTCTACCCTATAAGACAAAGATTTTGAAGATTTTATCAACATTAGATTGTTGTCTGCAACTTCTTTGAATTTGGACTGGTCTAAAATGTTGTTGTGTCGGAATGGGTTAAACACTAATTAGTTGGAACAACCATGTTGCAAATGCTATGACTGTAGAATTGTTTTATTTGTAAACAAGTGATAGGTAGTTTTTGTTGGTAAACAAGGGATATTTTATCTGTTATTATTTACCAAACAATACTGAGCAATTCAATGATAAGTTACATTTTAAATTCAGGTAAAATAGCTTTTTTCAGCTTTCATCAGATCAGTAACATGCCATTTCTCCTTTTCCAACAATATTTCTTTAGGATAATCAGTTTACAGGGGTGTCAAAAAGTGTTATTGAGTGGCAGTGGGTTTCAATTTTGAACGGTGTTAAATATATGTGTACTAAGTCTTAAAAGCTCGCTTATGTTTTTGTGAATCATAAACTTAGGATTTGTGAATACTATTACACCTCATGCATTGACAGGATTAAACAATGTCCTTTAAAATGAAAAGTAAGCTAGCCAAATTACGATATGGCTTAGCCACACCCTATGAGGTAAAAAATTATACACAATGTTCCCAGAGAAGTATACAATATAGCCCTTGTATTCAAACTGTAAAGAAATATTGCTACGGAAAACACCTATAGAAAACTAGAAAATACTTGTGATTCCCGATTTTTTTTCCTTCCCACAATACAATATATTTCCAACCATTTATTAATAAATTGAAATTTAAATTCATTACCACAAAAACCCATATTTTGAGGCCCTCATGAAAAATAGATTTTCTGAAAACATTGTGAGAAAAGGAGAAATTGCTTATTACAGACATTTCTCCTTTTCTCACTCTTTTTTCTATTCCGTATGATACTTTTGATTTTAAAAGCAACTTCCATTATCTCTCTCTTTCTCTTGTCAACCTCTTTCAATTTCAGTCATTAAAATAAATTGTCATCTGGTAATAAGTCAAAGAACTTACCTTTCCAGACCAAATTTTGCTGTAACATAAATTGTGAGAGATTGACTTCCTCTTCTTGACTAGTATCATATAGATTACAAATTGTCATCGAGCATGGCAACTTGTACAATCTGAAATTGAATGAAGGATGTAAGGCATAGGACCTGAAATACTGTAAAATAGACAATACTGAGAGGCCACCATTTTTGTAAGGCATTAATCCATTCCAACACAACAAAATTTTAGACTGGTCCAAATTGAAAGAAGTTGCAGACAACAGTTTCAAGTTGAAGGAATTAAAAAACAAATTGTATTATTGGGTAGAAAACATTGTGGATAATGAAGAAATTGCTTGATACAAGCAATTTCTTCATTTTCCACAATGTTTTCCAAAGCTCTTTAAATGAGGGGCGTAAAAAAGAGTGGGAATGGAATAAAAGTTGCCTATTTTCCCGATTGTTTTTTTTTTGAGGGACATCTAAAAGCATCATCACTGTGAGGGAGTGGGTTAAGTGCAGGTGGACGTTTTCATTGCAGAACTTTACGATATGAACTTCATAAGATTAAACAAACAGGCTATCCAACTTCCTTCTTTTCCTTAAAACGTATGCTTAAATATTTAGACTAGTCAGTCATTAAATCTCATTGTTAATGGATCCAAGCAATTTCTTCATTGTCCACAATGTATTTCTACCCTAAAAGGCAAAATCTTTCTAGAATTCAACCGACTCAAAATTTTTTCCTGAAACTTACCCCATTTGGACAAGTCTAAAATTTTGTCCTATGGTAATGGTTAAAACAACTAAGAGATAACAAAATTTTTTAGACATAAAATACTTGTGAAAATAAACCATTGTTAAAATTATTTCCCTAAATGAAAAGCACCCAAAATTTGTTCCTTTCAAGTCCCTCTAAGTTCTTCAGGAAGTCTCAAAATTTTCCCCCCATTCTGGAACTTCTCATGGTTCTCAGACTAGGTAGAAGTCACTTCTTGTCAAAATCTGAGAGTCTGTGAAGAAATTATAGTGTTTTTGTTTAATCCATTTCCTCATAGCGACACTTTCATACGCCCCAAAGAAAAAAAGCTTTGGAAAACATTGTGGAAAATGAAAAAATTGCTTGTTATATGCAGTTTCCTCATAAAGCGGTACACAATATTTTCTACCCCAATAGTAAAAAATTCCAAATTTCATAACCTTTTAAATTGTCTTCTGCAACTCCTTTCAATTTAGACCAGTCTAAAATTTTGCCATCTGGTAATGGGAAATTCAAAGGATTAATGATCCTGAATTTCGCAATGATCCAGATGCTTTATGATTTTTATAAACCAGTCTTCTCAATAAATCAAAGGCCTAGGACTAGTACTAGTGTCATTCCCTGCTCACCTCTTTAATTTTCCTTTAGAGTGTCTATGAATAAATTCTATTGGCTCAGCTGCCATCCCAATGTCCTTTACCTTCCCAATCAGCTGTCTATTTTCACATTTCTCTTTCATCATGAGTGTTAATTTATCAGGAAAGACAAAGAAATCACTCTGCAGGTCCAAGAACATCAACAAACGCCGAATAACAATGTCAGAAAATAGACACTGAATTAAGTGTGTTGGTAAACAGGACAACCGCCACATGATTTCCATGGCAACAGAAATATAAACAAAGTCTGAAGGTTCACAATTTGGACAAAATGCTACATCCATGGTCATGAATAAAGTGGAAATGATATTTTCCTTTAAACAACGAGCTTGGACTTCATAGTTGAGGTCAGTGGAAAACAGTCTGTTGAGCACCGTTAGTGCTGCTAGTTTTGCCATATGGCTGGTTCTCTCATCCTGGGCGACCTCCAATAAATAGTTGAGAACTGTTGGCATTTCACTCATTTTTCCAGTCCATGTGTCTGTAAAGAAAATCATATCAATGCATAGATAATTCTTGTTTATTAATCCTTTCCCATTCAATCCCTCTTTCACACACCCAAGGGAAAATCTTGTAGATTTTCAAAGTTTTGACTGGACATTTAATCCATTTCCACATGATCCTGCTTTTGGACACCCCCTCCCCCATAGAAAAAATTATTAAAACAGGAAAATGACAGGATAATGAAGAAATTACTTGTAAAAAGCAATTTCTTCATTTACCAAATTTTTTTTACTACTGCAAAAGACAACGATTTTTAAAATTTCATCAACTAATATTATGTATGGATCTTAAGTTTTGCTTTGTGGTATTGGGTTAATAACTGTCTTTTTCTGATAGTCATAGCCTATCTATGTTTTAAGCCGTTCATTGTCATTATGCTATCTTATATCTGGGACCATGTCTTCAATTTCAGGCATATTGAAGCATTTATCATGTCTGTACCATGTCTATACCATTCTTATTTCAATATAAGAGAGTACTTGGTTTGTTTCCTAAATTTTTGACTTGCACAGCACATACATGTGATATCTTCAGATCTCGTTGTATTCTCCTGATGTTTTTTATTTTTCCTCGCAACTGACCAATCTAATAATCAATTCTCACGATCTCTAGTAAAATTAAGATGAAAAAAAAGTGGGTACAGATTTAGGCATTTGTGAGCAGGGAAAAGTCGTCGGGTAATGGGTGGTCTCGCAGGAGTATTTTTGATTGCTTATTTCCTGTATATTCCCTTCAGAGTGCACCCAGTTGTATGGTATTATTGATTTTCTCGCTAGAATTACTATACACCCTTTACTGTTGATAATTTGACCCTAATACACTTTCGTGTCATTTGATTCTAATACAATATCATATAAAACTCTACATCGGTCAAATAGAAAATTTGGGTTATTTTGCCACAATTACTTCATATACCTGTACTAAATAAATTATCAACATACCAATGATTCATGTGCTAAATCATCGATCCTTCTTTCATGTGATCTGACTCAATATAATATTTGAGTAACAGATTCAATCTGTTTCTGTAATCAAAGCAATAAAAGTGCTTGCAGAAGATAGTTAAAAACAAAATATTATTTATTTATTATTGATAAATTTATGTAAAGATGTACCCTTAATAATACTAATGGGTCAACCTAAATCCAAAGTACTGAAAGCACAAAGAGAAAAGTTCTGATCACTATTTTTTGCCTGAACCCTCCCCCCCCCCCCCCAAAAAAAAAGCCAATAACTCAATTTATTAAATAGGAGATATCTTTTTCAACACCATTACATGATTGAAGTCAAAAAATGATAGAAACAATAAAAACAACAACACCCTGATTTATTAAAAATGCAAGAACAATGACAAGTTTGTGAAATTTTAAGTGACTCTTGAGGCATGCTAAAATCTCCCTATTTGGGACCCCAATCTCCCTACCAAAACTTTCAAATCTCCATTATGAGCCTGAATATCACATTTATGACAACAAGTTTATTATGTTTATCCTAAAGAGAACTTAACTAGATCATAACTTTTTTAAAACCAGGAAGCCAGAAGGGCTGTTAGATAGCTTAGACTAACCCCTTTAACACATTACCAGTAACAAAATTTAGACTGTTTCAAATTCAAACATGTTGCTTACTACAATTTTCATTTTCATGGGTCTTTATAGGTAGAATACATTGTGGATAATGATGCTTAAAACAGTTTTCCACAATTACTCTATTACGACATCTAAAAGCGTTATTTTGTGGGAATGGATAAAATTGTCAAGGGATCCTTTATTGCCTGATATACCTTTATCTTTAAAGTTCAATGATCTGACACAATACCAGACTTCAAGAAATACCCAAATTTTTACAGGACAGTGCTTCTGGTAAACCTTATAATTTTACAAACCAAACTCAATTTTACCAGACAAATGCATTGTGTATGTGGCTAAATTTTGCCTGTCAGTCAGTCGGTCCTGTGTTCTTGTGCTTATGCATCAGACCAGTATGATTTTTATGTGACATGTTTGTGGGACCGGCGATATTTCATGAAGTCTGCAATTCCAGTGTTTACAGAAATTACAGCATACTCATTCACTAGAATTAGATAGTAGTTTTTTTACCACTGTGAAATGGAGCAGTTTCAGATTAATCCATTAAGTCAACACTATTTTCTGAATTTTCATATGAAAAACTGTCATCTCCGTTCATGTTTTGGTATGAGTTCAGGTGGTAGTCTATACTCATACTATGTTTCACAAAGCATAATAATGCTCTTTCCAGGACAGTTTGTGATTTAGAAGCTTGTGAGAACTTTAAATATGAGCATGTACAGCAACCTGATATTGCAGCATTCAAAAAGAGTCTTGATTCTTTTCAGGTAGTGAGCCGTCCCTGAATGACCAAAATATGTTTTATCAGCTCTTTTAATCTAACACTCACAATACTTTTAAAATTTTGCACCCTAACAAATGTCTAACAGTTTTTATTCCAGCACAGACGCGCACCTGCCAGTAATACCCGAAAGGGGAGTTGGGCAGTATATATAGATAGATAGATAGCATGACTTGGATGACTTTTTTCTTTTTTTACATCTTTACAATTGTCCAACTGCTCAAAATTTTTGATCAGCGAGCTTTATTTTGCCTATATATTCGCATAGACATAACTGTTGCTTTCATAAAAAGAAGACATTCCAGATAAAATAAAGAATATTGGAATGAATGAGAAGCGCCATACAAATTGTAGCGAACAATTTTTGGACGAAATGCCATTGTTAAAATTTTCTTGAAGTAAACATATGTACCTTAGAGATTTTGAGCTTCTTATTTCCAAGTAATTAAACAACAATACTATTTAATGCAAACAACATTACGAAATAGAAATTCAAGGTAATCAGAACTAAACAGGACGTTCGCTCAAAAGTCTGTGTAAGTTGTTTCCCTTCGCGAATTTGGTTTCCTTCCCATGAGAACCAGCTGTGTTTGTAGCAAATGTAAACAAAATTCGATGTGTGTAATTTTAGCAGAAATTCATTCTTATTATTCTTTAAGGTGACAGTAACAAATGTTGTAATCGCAAGTGATAAATACTTAAGTCTCAATATAAAAACCATTTGGTCAAATACCTTGAATTTTGTTGTTTTCGCACCCGAATACTTTCGTCCAAAGAACGTTTGCGTTTTCTTCTTCGGACCCATAAACCGGTAAAACACCGATTATTGACACGGAAAAAAAATTTGTGCGTAACGAGCAATTACTTCTTTTCCAAAACGCTTTATAGTCAGAAAGGGCATGATTTTTAAAATTTCATCAAGTGGACTTGTTCAAAGTCGCCAAAAATCTTTTTAGCTAATAAAATTATAAACAAAACAGAATCTTTGCCTTTTCTTAATTTTCCACCATATTTTTAAAGGCATTTCCCTCAAGGCTTGTTAAAAGGCAGGATCATGTGGAAACAGGTTAAGATGCAGTTACAGTTTTTCTATAGTGCTGGACATTAGAGAACCTTGGTCTTACTCACAGGGCTTTTTTTGTTCTTTAACAGGGTTTTCATTAGTACCCAAAAGTCAAGAGTCATTGACACTTGGGCCAAAATTTCCAAGAGTCAAAATTGAAATCCCAAGAGTCAAAATGCCATGTGCCCACCCCCCGGAGCAGATTAGAATAAAAAGTTTATAACTTTTTTAGCAATGATGCTTTGAAAGTGTTTATATTTTTTTAGCAATGGTGCCTTAGAATTAACAAGATGTCTCAGATTGAAACATTTCTCCAATCTGAGAGTATTCTATTTTCAATAGTAGATAAATTTGAATCAGTTTTAGAAATTCTCAAGAGTACTAAGAAGATCAAATTATTTCTATTTTTCATAAAAAGAAGTGCCGATTTTATGCACACAAAAACCAATGACATTTACTTGCACAACATTTTGTTTGGTTTCATTTTACTTCTTGATTATAGAAAAAGCAAATAAGTAAATTTCAGTAGGACTAGAACTCTGAAAATGAGTTTCATCATTAATTTCACAGGTGTCAAGTACCTGTCAATTACGATCGCCATTGCATATCAATCACTCGAGTGTGTTAATTACCAACCAAGCTTGGCGTTATCCTTGATAGGGGTGTATATTTTCATAATCAATTAAACATTTTCCAATAATTTTGGCACACTTATGATGACCCTTGACACATGGTTGCTAATTTTCGAGAGTCAAAATGACGCACAGTTGCAAATTTTTGAGCATCAAAATTGCTTCTTTTTGAATTTCTCTACAAGGTCTCGGGTCAAACAAAAACCCTGCTTTAACAAAGGCTACTTCCCAATTAAAAAAACCCTATTTTTCCCACGTGTGGCAGAGAAATTTCCCAAAATTACAGCTTATTTATGCATTATATGGATTGATTTTCTTCAAAATTTGTTTTGTTTAATGTTTCTATTTATTTTATTGCTGATTAGACCCTTATAAATATTTATTTATCATTGAATCTTGAAAATGATGCAGGAATCTTGACTCAATTGAGTATTTATCAAAATTCCAAGTTTACTACTTGAATATTTACATTGTTACCCTGTTATAATGCTGTTTGTGAGGGTCCAATAAATGAAAAGGTAGAAGTGGTGTTATTATGCTATAACGTTTTACCCTCCCTACCTCCTGGCACCCCCACCCCATACCTGACCTGGTGTAACTCAATTAGACCTGTGGATTGGGACCAGACACCTGATAAATTGTGATAACCTTCAAATTTGACTAAAATGGAAAAAGTTTGATTACCCCAACAAACTTCACAGATGTTATAAATGGATAATGAAATCAAATTTGTAGTTACAAGGTTTGCGCAGAAAACTGACAGAATTCAGTATAATCAGAGTTTGTTATGTCCCCCCCAGTTTGTGGAAACTAAATAATCCATAAAATTCTACCTACAAACTATTTTACTATAGGTCCTTTCAGGTCCCCCATTATCAAAAAGCTGGACAATTCATTGTACTATTTCACTGTTCCATTTTAAGTAATTGATAATAATATTTATCTTGCTGTAGAATTGGATAGAAGAGAGTGGTTTGATTCATGTCCCTCTCTCTAGAATGACAAAAATTGAATTAATAAAAGCATTAGGGTTACTTTCACTAGTAGCAGTACATTGGTAATGCTTCTTGTACTTTGTATAAGGAAAATCAAACTTTTATTGAATAGATATATGTCATCGAAAATGTGGAAGTTAGTTTTTTCTTTATTTTCCAGTACCACATGCCAACATGACGTCTCCTGCAAAATTATCAAACATAGCAAAACTTGTGTGTGTTGATTCATTACTATTTGGAAATGACTACCAAACTTCATCAGATATTCAAAGTTTAGTTGACAATGTCAAAAGTTTTAATGTCAAAGAGGCATGGCCAGAAAATATTGCACAGAGTCAGCGGGCAGTGATTTCTGATACTGTACAGAGTCAGAAGGGGGAGCTTACAGAAATTATTCAAAGCCAAGAGGAGGAGTTCAATAATGACTTACCGGTACTTAAGGAGGAGGTGGGGCCTACAGATGTCATCCAACAAAAAGAGGCGGGGTCTACTTGTTCCTATTCAGTACAAGAATATTTGACCCAGCTGCTAGAAACTGGATTTTTCTCTGCAGTGTCAGAAGAAATTTTGATCAGACTAGTTGAACATTACCCTTTCCGACTGACTAACAGACTGCTGCTTGCACTGTTACCTCCTTATGCAAGGGAGATAAATCTATTCAACTGCACTGAAAGACTTACTCTGATGGGTCTTGTTGAAGGTTTAAAAAAGTAAGTATACAAGACAACAATTTAAGGGATTTTTAGCTCAGCTGTTTTGGAGCAAAGAGTGGAGCTATTGTCAAGTATTCTTGGCATCTTTGCTGATGTTGTCGTGACAAACTTCAACCTTAATCATATCTGTTTTTTGTAACCCATGCCATGCTGAGCCTGGAATATTCCTGTTTTGGCAAGTGCAGTCTGATCTTTGTCTATACCTTTAAGTCAGAGGTGAGTGTAAAATTTAATTGTCAAATCAAATACTGACATACGACTACAAGTAGTACGTTCAGTGCTTTTAGCCCTTTGATAAATACAGTTTTGTCAGTGGATTTATTCAGCATGATAAGCGTTAAGATAATTAGTTGAAACATTGCATGTGTATTCACAATCACCAAACTATAAAGGGCTATCACTCTAATAGCATTATTGTAATAAAATTATGCCCCTTTTACAACTTAAATTTTTTAAACCTTTCCTGTTTTGCAAAATCTTAGACCTGACCAAATTCAAAGGTTTTGCAGGCGAAAATTGAAAGTAGATCAAATTTGAAAGATATACATTCTGTAGGGTAGAAAATATTGTGGATAAAGAAGAAATTGCTTGTTACAAGCAATTTCTTCTTTTTCTACAATATTTTCTTAATTGAAAAATAACAGGGACGCAAAAACCAGGGATTGTACTGGAAAGGGTTAAGGTATTCAGTATCTGGACATGAACAGGTGATGGTCTTTTTAGTTCCCCTGACAATTGGTATATTGTCTTACTGTCTGTGTATCCCTCCTTCTTTTCATGTGTCCATAAGTTGGTTAACTTTTCTTTTAAAAACTCTCATCAAAACTACTGGTTGGATTTTAACCCAATTCCACAAAATTAATCCCTTAGTGACTTTTATCTCTAGCACCTCTAATTCCATGTTGGTATGTAGATTTCATATTACACGATAACAGAATCTAAGACTGGCCCTAATTCAAAGACTTTGCGTAATACAATTCAATAGATTAATTCAGAAATTAAGTGTCAAATCTTAGAAAATTGAAGAAAATATTTTTGCAAAAGGAGAAAATGCTTTTAACATAGAATGCCTTAACATGTTTGATGGTACATGATGGCAATGGGCTAATAAAATAGTGTATATGCTTAACAAGCTAGGGATTTGAACTCTCTCCCCATAATTGATTTAACAGTAACAAATGTTCAGAGAAATACACAGACGTTTTCTTAAAAAAGAATATGGCCATGATCTTAACTCAGTACAAAAGAATAAAGTCTGTTTGCAGATTTAAAGGGGTTCCAGGGCTTCGTTTTATAAGCTGCTGCAGCATAGTTATTTTATTTACCTAAGGAAATTCAAGAAAAATTTAGTAATAATAGATCAGAAGTAAGTTCTCCTTTTTCAACAATGTTTTCTCAAGTATGAAATCACAGTGATGTTAAAATTCCAGGTTTGTTCAAGAAAGGGTTTATAAATTTCCAGATGCAGCCATCTTCATAGATTGAACCTTCAGAACTGCTCACAACTGCTTCATTCTGACCTTTTCACCTTGATGGGCCTGATGAACAATCAACTCGGTACTTTGATTCTGGAAGGAAACAGCAATGTAACAGATGAAATTGTACAGGTATTTTTACTGCAAAAAAACATTTATGAAATGAAGTAATTACTTGTATCAAGTAATTTCTTTATTTCCAACAATGTTTTCTACCCTAAAAGACAAAAAAGTAAAAAAAATATCTTGATGAAATTTTGTCTTTAGCTTCTTTCAATTTGGACAAAATTTTGTTGTCTAGAAATGAGTTAAATTTTGACTGATTAATGAACCTTTATTTGATTTGTAAATAAGCTTTTGACTAAATATGTTGATTAGTTAGATAACAAATTTATAAGCCCTACTCTATTTGAACATAAGGCAGATTATTAGTCATCACCTTTATGTAGTTGACTTTGGTAGCACAGGCAGTTATGCTAGTAGCATAGGCATTGCTAGTAGCATAGGCATTGGTGTTGTTTGGAAAGATATTGGTTTCGGTTGCATAGGTATGGTATTGGCGGTATGGGCATTTGTGTTGTTGTCATAGTAATTAGTGAGGGTGGCATAGGTTTTGGTGTGGGTGACATAGGTGTTAATGATTATAGCACAGACATTGGAATTAGTGGCACAGGTATTTGATGTTGGTGGCACAGGTGTAGGTGCTGGTGGCACAGGCATATGTCTTATATGCACAGGCATAGGTGTTGGCATCATAGGTTTTGATGTTGGTGGCATTATCATAGGTATTTGAAGCATAGACATTGGTATAAGTGACTTAAGAGTTTAGTGTTGGTGGCCCTTATTTTGGTGTTGGTGATCCATGATTGGCATTGGTGGCACAGGTTTTTGGATTGGTGGCATTTGCATTTGTGCTTGTGGCACAGGCACTTGTGTAGGTAGATTTGGTGTTGGTTGCACCAACTTTTGCAACACTGGATTTTGTAACACAGACATTGGTATTGGTAACACTGGAATTGTAGTTGCTAGCACAGATTTTTGTCCTAGTGACATAGGTTTTAGGTCTGGTGACTGAGGCATTTGTGTTTGTGGCACAGACACTGGCATAGGTAGATTTGGTGATGGTTGCCCCAGATTAAGCAACATTGGTTTTAGTGGCACAGGTATTGTAGTTGGTGGCACAAGTGTTTGTCTTGGTTGCACAGGTTTTCGTCTAGGTGGTTCAGACATTTGTGTTTATGGCACACATTTGGATGTGTAGAATTGGTTTTGGTTGTACTAGAGTTTCGATCATCGATGTAAGTAGCACATACATGGTATTAGTGGCACAGACATTGGTGTTGGCAACACTGTCATCGGTATTGATGGCACAGACATTGGTGTTGGCAACACTGTCATTGGTATTGGTGGCACAGACATGTGTGTTGGCAACACTGTCATTGGTGTTGGCAACACTGTCATTGTAATTGGTGGCCAAGATATTGGTGTTGGCAACACTGTCATTGGTGTTGGTGGCACTGTCATTGTAATTGGTGGCACAGATATTGGTGTTGGTATGACAAACTATATTCTTGCATTAATCTCAATCATTACTTAAGATATTTGCTTGAAACCTGACAAGGGAACACTATCAAAAAATAAAATGTGTGACTTATTTTGTAAAACCCTGATTTGTCTGTTAATTTATATCAATGGGAGTTTATTTGGCAAAATTATAATTTGATACCTCATTCAAATTATCTTGTTGAAGGTCAATCAGTACAGCTAGCAATCTTTTAACTATTCCTATTTTCCAAAATTTTAGTCTTGTCCAATTTGAAATAAGTTGCAGACAACAATAAAAAAGAGTGCAATATGAAAAGTAGCCAACATACAGGGTAGAAAATATTGTGTGAAAAGAAGGAATTGCTTGTTACATGCAATTTCTTATTTTCCAACAATATTTTCTCAGGTATAAATCACATGGATATAAAAATATGGATTGTACAGGAAAGGGTTAAATTTGGATTCTCCCTGATATGCCTTTTTCCAGACTGCTATAAGGGCCCTACCAAATCTCACTTCATTGAACATCTCTTGTTGCGGCTCGGTCACAGATGATGTCTTCTTGTTGGATCCAGTTTTACAGCTAAAGAGGGAAACCAGCCAAAAGGTAGGGATTATGATAAATTCATATCTTTCTTTCATAAGATATGCCCACTCTGTTATCTGAACTATTACAATGGCACAGAATTGTTACAACTATGATAATTGTTCCTCTCTTAACCCATTTCCATACAGTGATGGCACTTTTGGATACTCGTAAAGAAAAGCAATTGGGAAAACATGTTGCAAAATGAAGAAATTCCTTGTATTTGTATATCCGTTTATTTATCGTCGCTACCCTAGCACATGCCTATATGAGCGACGCCCCCAGAAGACGGAGAGTTGTTACGGGGGATAGTGCAAGGATACAGGAAGAAACTGCTGCGAGCTCCGCCTGGTTCTTTAATGTGCTCGGTGGATAGCACGTCACACTGGGCCTCGGTTTAACGTCTCATCTGAAAGACAATTAGTTTGTTAGTTGATATGGCCAGCCCAGGGCTCGAACCCGTGACTTTGAGGTTTGAAGTTAAGTGCTCTAGTCTACCAACTGAGCTAATCGGGCTGACTAAAAATAACAAGCAATTTCTTCATTTTACTCAACGTTTTCTATCCAGAAAGTTTAAAAAATCTTTATTTTGATTTCAAAACCTCTGCATCAATAAGATGCATATTGTTACTGATGTCCATCTGTCTGTAAGCAGTGAACTTAATTTCAGGTAGAATGCAAAGAATGATGTAGGGAAAATAGTTGTTGCTTCCCTTTAACAAAATTGAAATAAAAGTGTTTTTTTTCTAAATTAATTCGAACCTTAAAACATACATGTAATTACCAATATCATAAGTTTGTCAGGCTGGTAGTGCCAATCAGGTTCTCAAGCTCCTCTAGTCTTTTAGTATCCATAACACAGTTAATTAAACAAAGATTTTTATTGTGCTCTCCTCAAAATTTTATTGCGTAGAACTATTATGTCATTTCAAGGATCTTTTGTTTTGATATGGGCTAAATTCCAATGATAAACAAGGCAGAAATAATGGATTGATATTTTATCGAAATGATATCCTTCTAAACCCATTCCCAAACACCCTGCTTTTTGAAACCCAAAACAAAAATGCTGTGGAAAACATTGTAAAATATGAATATATCAGTCTAAAATTACATCGTCTAGTTCAGTAGTTTAATGTTCAGTATATCAAGATAATGATATAATAATGAAATCTCGTACCTGTTTTTCAGCCTGTAAGGGGAGAGTATCCGTACAAACTTTCCAACGTTGACATGTCAGGTATCTCCAGCATATCGTCTGTGGCTGTACGTCATCTATCTTCACTGTGTGGTCCAAATCTGCGACAACTCAACCTGGCGTGGTCAACAGTATGTTTCATTTTACACAATCTATTTCAGGGGTTCTGCATGACCCAGTGGTTTGGGCAGCAGACTCATAACCTAACAGAAGTTATGGGTTATGAGTTTGAATTCTGGCTGCGTGACTGGTCACATTGGTATGTCCTTGGGCAAGATATTTCAAAGTACCAGCCTTGCACTGGTGATAATCCGTAAGCAAATGAACAAATGAAGGTCTCCTTGATATAAGTAAAAGATCTTTAAAGATGTTTTAAATTCTGTACAATTAATTAATGTTTCTAAATTTGTATCCATTATACATCATTTACAGCATGATCTCATAATTTGAGGCCATGAATAAGGTAAGCTATGAAAGGTTTGAAATTTCCCCTTTTCTGTCAATGTTTTCTTCCCTATAAAACGGTAATAGTTTTCAGTTTTAACCCATTCCCACAAAACTTTAGACTGATCAATATAGAATGAAGCTGCAGTCAATGATTTCAAATTGATGGAACTTTGGGATGATGAAGAAATTGCGTGTTTCAAGCAAGTTCTTTATTTTCCACCATATTTTCCAAAGCTTTTTTTCTTGAGGGGTGTAAAAAGGAGGATTGTGTGGGAATGGGTTAAGCCATTTTGATATGTTGTCTGAAATCTCTATCAATTATGAAAGGCCTAAAACACTTGTTATCTGGTAACTAGTCAAACAATCAATGCTTTATTTTTTACTCTTTTCTTTTGGATTAGAAATTCCTGAGTGCAAGTTTTTACCAAATACATGTACTATGTCTTTGTAACAACTCAAGTTTTCTTAAAAACTTTGCGCATGTATAAAGGTTGATAATCAATCTGATCCATTACTCTGATATAGATTTTAGTGGAATATGACATCTTTTGACTGAAGAATTCTTCGGGTTTTTTTACTTGGAAGATGTCACATCTCTGTTACTACACAAGGTAATGGTTTGAACCCTTGCATATGTGTTTTATGTCATTATTTAAACAAGTATTCATTACTCTGATATTCATTCAGTGAATTTTAACTTACGTAAACATTGATTTACTGAAACTATCCAACATTTAGAATTGCCAAGTGATAATATCCATTTCCAGGGTTGTTTTCTAATCCAGCACTTGCATCCAAAAGTGTCATTTTGTCACCCTTGAGAGTACAGGAAGAGAGAGAGAGAGAGAGCAACAGGGAGAGACAGAAAGAAATCTACATTGGTGGACAAATATTTCAAAAACAACATGCTTGCTTTGTTCTTTATTTTCTTAATGTTAAAGTTTATACAAGCTTATACTTTGTAACAAGGAACCTTTTTTTTATAAAAAAAAAAAGGAACGTATGCTTTTTGGTGAAGACTTTAGGAGCTAGGTATAAACATAGGCCACTTTTATGGCATATCTAAAGCAACATTTTATCTGTATTGTCCAAAATGTGGTAAATAGTATTTAAATGCTTCAAAAATTAAACAAATAAATTCAGTCAATCACATCAATCAGGATTATTGTCACTTGTATGTATGATCAGGCCTGCTATGAGGAGGGCGGGGTTTGCTATGATTGACATGCCTATGATTGACACATACTCGCAAATTTATACAATCACTGTGTTTGAAAAATTAGGAAGGCTTTTGTCTTTTGTGTAGTGTTGATAGTTGTAAACATTACAAAAACCATTGTTTTCCGGCACAAATAATGTACAGTAATTTGTTTTATATTATAATTCATCAAAGTGACCATTCAGTGTTTATACTGAGTGTTAAACTCTATATTTTTCCTTTCAGGTGTGTGTGAGGGGGGGGGGGGGTGTTAAATTATATTTCAAAAAATCTTATTACATTGGAAATATTACTGTATGAAAAGATGATTTTTGCCATATGCGAGGTACATTATATTTCATATGGCCTCGATACCAGGCCGTTTTAAACTCAATTTGATTACTAATACACGATAATATCATCAAAATTTCTCACTACAATGGTCTTCATATGTCGTCTCACAGATTGAAACTTTTTTCACCAGAATTTTTATTTTTCATCTTTATTTCTGCTCGTTCAAATAGCCAATTTATATAGGTTTATATAGTGATAATTTATCGACTCCCCACAATCGATCACATGACATAGTCTCAAGTAGATATGGCATTTAATGAGATTTTGTTTGACGCATGCGCAGTGAGAGATCAAAGTCATTTATCAAGATCAAATTTCCAAAAAAAATTCTTTTATCAGGGGCACTATGGTGTTTTGCAAACACATCTTATTTGCTCTTCATTCAGCAGGTAGATTCCACAGCCCTATTTTACCTGGCAGGATATAACTTTCCAACCATCATAGACCTGGTACTTGGTCGACAATCAGAGTTAACACAAGAGAGGGAACTCAAAGAGTACATAACAGAATTGAGAGAAATAAAGGAGTTGTACTTGATCAAAGACAAACAAGATAGAGGTAAATGGGGAAGAACTCTTGTGATTAATTCATTATCAAATAATTGAATAACTACGGTATTAACCCTTTCCAGTTCATTTATAAGTTTTACGTTCCCTGTGAATTTATGATTAAGAAAATATTGTAGAAAAAAAAGAAATTGATTGAATTATTACTCTAGAATGATTATTCTTTTTCTTTTAGGCAAAAAATCAGTCTTAAAGTGATAAAAACTATAAAAAAAAACCTTGATTTTATCACTTATTGAATGACTTGTAAAATGCAATTCATAATAAACTGTTAGTTAACCCATTAATCAATGGCAAACTGTTAGGCTGGTCCAAATTGAAAGAAATTGTAGACAACAGTTCAAATTTCTCTAAAATTAGAAAATAAGTGCCAAGTAGGAAAAAACATTTTGAGAAAAGGAGAATTAGCTTGTTACAAGCAATTTCTCTTTTGCCCACAAACTTTTCCATTAGCATATTTCTTCAGGGTGTCATTGTGTGGTTATGTATTAATATCCCATATAAACTTTTTGAAAGGACAAAATTGTACACTAGCAAAAATTGATTGAAGATGCAGATAACTTGAAACTTTATTTAAATAATGTCCCATTGATGGTCAGTTGTTCTACTTGAGCAACAAAAAAAATTGTAGGGAATAGAAGTCTGCATTGTGACAATTCTTCTTTACCTTTTTGTTTCCGTAGGTAGCAATAGTGCTACTGGAATGACTTACAGTGGAAGATCAGCGGAATATACCCAGTCTATACACACCACATTGGTAGAAAAGGATATTGCTAATTTGGAATTATTTACAAAACAATGTGGTGATTCTGAACTAGCTATTAAAGCTGATCAAGACATGTTAGCAAGAATGGAAAATGCAGATTCTGATCCTGATATGGCTAACAAAGGGACTTTTGATATACAGCCAAACCAAGAAAACTCATTTTATATGGACAATGCATTTCAAAGTGGCACATACTCAGAGATTGAAACCTCAAATACAAACATATCAAATGGTTCAGATGACTCTTGTAACCAAACAAAAGTTGATTTGTTAATTTTCACTCATGAAATGACAAACTCTGCCTTAAACTCAGCTCAAAGAATAGCTGAAGTAATTGTAAAAGATGACAATGATACAGAACATGAAAATCATGACATTGTGCAAGAAAATGACTATGAAGTAGAAATTTCACATGATGCTGATGGTGATACTCAAACAGAATTCTTATACTGTTCTAATAGTAGTGAAAGTGATAGAAGTATGAAATACTCAAATAGCTGTGATAGTCTGGATTTGAAAAATGTTGATATAAAAAATCATACCTGTGATAAAGAAAGTCTGGTAGACTTGTCAGCATCAACACATATCCAAGCTCAAGTTAAGCAAAATAGTTTAAAACATATACCAAACATATGTGCCGAAGGATATGGAATTGAAATTGAAGGATTACAAGAACATTATGTAAGTGATGCTAAAGATGTATCAAACAATAGAGCTTTGGAAAATCCTGATTATCAAACAGAAAATGTGTCTGATGATAAAGATGAATCTTGTGAAGGACAAATACCAAAAGTCAATGACATTCTTAAAGAAACACAACAAAATTTTGGACAAGCTGAAAGTGCCAAAGATGTGATAAATCAAAATAAGTGTGTGATAAATGAAATATCTGTAACTGAATCTCTTTTTTGTCAAAATGATTTACTTGAAAACTCTGATTTGGTGATAGCTTCAAATGAACAGAAAGAACAAGATGAAACAGTTGATGCTAATACTTATTCCTCTAATGAGGCAGCAAAAATTACTCCAATTTTTAACAAATCAGTGCCTACAAAACCTGTAAACAGCAACAACCCTGATGAAGAAGACCTCAGTGGTCAGGTGGTTTTCAAACCAGGACTTGTAAGTCTTGATATTACTAATATCAAGTTTGTGAATCGAAAACTTGGCCAATTGTGTCTTAAGACGTTTCTACACAAGAACCCTGGATTACAGAAACTTGAACTCTCCTGGAAGGGGCTAACAGAGGAGTTTCTCAAGGTGTTGTATTTTAGCCTTGATGATATATACTAATTAGTGATGTTCATGCATTGATAGATAGCAAGACAAATTTCAGCTAACACATATAATTGACGGCTCATGACTGTCTATTAATCAATGAATTGGCCAATCAAATCATTCATTTAGACCGCAAGTTACATGTTTATGTCTATCAATTTAGTTGGTTTGGTGACACATGGTCTTACCTCTGAAGAAAAAGGACCATGGAAAAGTTTGTGGGAAAAGGAAAAATAGCTTGTCACAATGTTTCTACCCTATTTGGCACATGTTTTCCAACTTGTGCACAATTTGAAATGTCGTCTGCAACTTCTATCAACAAGGATCAGTCTAAACTTTCATGTTGGTTAATGGTTAAACACTATAACTTCAACTTTTTCAAGCTATAGTTACAATGTTTAGGTTGCCAACCAATGATTTTCTTTTTGATTTATGCTTCTGACCTAATATTTTGCAAATTAACGTCAACCAATCCCCAGTCAAACTGCCATATCTGAAGTCAGTGGGCGTGGCCAGGGATCTGTCAATTATTTGGGGGGATTTAATCTAATGCTGAATATTCATCCTTTAAAGAATTGCATTAACCCATTCCCACACAGTGAAATTTTAGACATGCCCAAATTGAAAGAAGTTGCAGATGACAATTCAAAGTTAATGAAATTTTGGATTTTTTCAACTTTCTGGGTAGAAAACATTGTGGAAAATGAAGAAATTGCTTGTAACAAGCAATTTCTTCATTTTCCACATTGTTTTCCAAAGCTTTTCTTTCTTTGGGGCGTCTATGGGCGTCACTGAGTGGGAATGGGTTAAAACCAAAGGACTGAACGCACCAACTGGCTTCATTTTATTAGGTCAATATGTCTTTCAAAAATGTATTTTTTTATAACATCTTTGGTGATAAGGTGACAAACAGGAGGTGTGGACTAAGATCAGACTGCACACATGTGCAGGCTGGTCTTTGTCTATACCTCCTGCCAAACAGAAATATTCCAGGTCCAGCACAACAAAGGTTAACCCCTTTAATCAATAATATTCAAAGACAACTCTAGAAATATCACCATCTTTTTGGCACGTGCATATGTGGGATAAATCCGAACAATAATCATAGAAAAGGGAATATTCTGTCAAACATGTATAAGACAGGCACTCCAGGGACTGACCTAAAGTGGGTCTGTTACACAGGTGGCTGTATTGTCAAGGTCCACCACTCAAATGGATTATTTCATCTTTACAGACAAAATAATCCGTATGATACATTGAACTTGACAGCTACAGTCAGTTAAACAATTATAAATGAATTTTAAACCTATAACCTCCCAAAAATAATTTTGATGCCCATGTATAATGATTCTTAGGAAAACACCATAGGTAAAGGAGAAATGGCCTGTGACAAGCCATTTCTCCTTTTCCCACAATGTTTTCTATCATATTCAGTCATCATTTTTTAATTTTCACACTTTGAAATGTTGTCTGCAACTTCTTTCAATTTGGAACGGTCCAATAGTTTGTCATCTGGTAACAAGTTAATGCTTTCTGGTTGATCAGCCTGTTTGTTAACCAACTATAAATGCTTCCAGTGCTGTCAGCCCTTTGATTTTAAAGCAATTCTGTGGAGGATTTTATACAGAATGACAAGGATTAAAGTCAATCAAGAACTTTTGTATGTTTCTTACCTTTAGGATGTTTTACCGAGCCTCAACAAACTGTTAGAGATATCATTAGAGGAATGTACATTTATACAAAACGGTGGTCTAGCTGCGTTGTTGAGACATTGTCAGTCATTGAGGAGTATAAATCTAAGAGGTAATATTGATTGAAATACAACTTTTTGATACCCCTCACCTACAAAAAACATAAATATTAAAAAAAATGGGAAAAAGGGAAAGTTTTATCGACAATTTCTCACAGTATGCTTATCATCAATTACTTTTAATTTTATATATTAGTGATTACTAATTTCTGTTTTAATCTGTCCAAACCTTGTGGAATATTTTTGATTAAAACAGCTAGAGAAAAGACCATACACTGTAGTACCCTTTCTCACAAAATCCTACTCCCTTAAGACTCTCAAGAAATAACTATGAAAAACGCTGTCTGAAAGGAAGAAATCGAGTGTTTAGAGAAAAAACATAGTATGGGTGTATACAATGTATATAACTATACAATGGTTTTGCTCTAAGTTCTTGAAATTTCTTATTAAGAGCAATTTCTTCATTTTCATTTATTTTTTCAGAAAAGAAAAACAATGAATTTCAAATTCATCAGCTTAAAATTATAACCTCTTTCAATTTGGACAAGTCTAAATTTTGTAAATTTTTATCTAGTGTTTTACAGATTAGTTAGAAAAGAGTTCCAAATTTTGGTAAATATAATTGTAACGCTATAGTATAAGAAGGCATATCCAGTCTGAAATATATAAATGGGTTAAAAGAGGGTAAATTTTGGTAAAATATTTGATATCTCCCTCACAATTCCATATTTTTAAGACAGTAAACAACAAAAGGCTTTGGAAAACATTGTGGAAAAAGAGGGAACTACTTATCATAAGCAATTTCATCATTCCCACTATATTTCCTACCCAGAAAGATAAGACTTTTTTATCAACTTGAAATTGTTGTCTGCAACTTCTCTGAATTTTGACCTGTCTAGAATTTTGCCATCTGGTAATTTGTCAACAGTTGTACTTAACCCATTCCCTCACAATGACACTTTTGGATGCCCCTCCTCCCCCAACCCCCAACCCCCACCCCCTAGTTAAAAGGCTTAGGAAACATTGTGGAAAATGAAGAAATTTCACTCAGGAAAAATAGTTGTCTGAACCTTCTTTCAACTTGGACCAAGTAAAAATTTTGTTGTCTGGTAATGGGTTGAAAATTTCATCCTATATTACAGGGGTGGTATTTATCAAGGACATGGCTATGACACCAATGTACACTATGTCCAACCTGACCAAACTGAACTTGGCTGAGAGCGAGATCTCGGATACTACTCTCTTTAGAATTTCTAACAGATTGAATGAAAAAGTATACTATTTACACCATATGTTCTTAACTCTTGTCATGCTGACTTGGAATATTCCAGTCTTGGCAGGAGGTAAAGACAAAGATCAGACTGCACATATGTGCAGTCTGATTTTAGTCTACACCACCTGCTTGTCTCTTATAAGCCAGAGTTGTTAATGGAATGATTTTTCAAAATAATTATTAAACTAAAATTGGTGCACCCTGTGCTGTCAGCCCTTTGATTTTAATGCAGCTCTGTACAGGATTTTTTATTCAGCATGACAAGGGTTAATATAACCTTTTTGATAGCCAGTTTGTATTTAGACAGTTGTTTTTTTATTTCAGATTTTAAACTTTAATTTGTACTAGTTGAGCCGTGTTGGCTGAGTCAGTAGCACGCTAAGTTCTCAATCCTGAGGTCCTGAGTTTGAGCTCTGGCTTGGCCAAAATTCTTTCTGACAATTAACAAAGTCATTGCCACATGCATCATTTCTCTCTCACTAATAAGTAGTGCGACTAAGTAGGATGAGCGGCTGGTGGCTCAGGTCAAATGTTGTGGTTGTACGGGTGTAGTAAACAACAGAAAGCTATGATTAGGTAAATCAGCAGCCATGATTTAATTGAAAAACTATTGAATGTGGTGTTACACCTTGTACAATCACATGATGAATCAGTTTTAACCCATTCCCACACAATGATACCTTTTGAAGCCCTGCTTTTTTATGCCCCTCAAGAAAAACGATTGAAGAAAACAGTTCATAAAACAGAGAAATTGATTGTGACAAGCAATTTCTTCAATTTACACAATAGTTTCAACCCAGAAAGTTGAAAAAAATCTAAAATTTCATAATCTTCAAATTGTTGTCTGCAACTCCTTTCAATTTGGACCAGTCTAAAAGTTTGCCATCAGGTAACGAGGTAAAGAATACAAACCTATATCCTGTGTTGTTGGTACTCATTAGATTCATCTTACCAAGACAACTCAGACAAGAACCCACAACATGGGGTTAAATAGGTGATACCAATGTCCGCATATCTAGACGTAACAAGGACAATGCATTTATTTTCTTATGATACCCCTATAGAAATATTAACCAATTCCTACACAATCCCACTTTTTGACGCCCCTCAGAGTAAGAAAAGGACTTTGGAAAGCATTATCGAAAATTAAGAAACTACTTGTAACAAGCTATTTCTTCATTATCAATAATGATGTCCCAAAGACAAAGATATTTAAAGATTCATTGCTGAAAACAATAACAAAACATTCTCTTTATTTCTTATAATTTAATGCCATTAAAGCAAATGTTTTACTAATTTTGAGTAAGATTTATTGATCTTCCTTAACCCTTTCCCGTTCAAATACGGGATTTTACGTTTCTGTGATTTTATACTCGAGAAAACATTGTGGAAAAAGAAGAAATTGCTTGTAACAAGCAATTTCTCCTTTTTTCACAATATTTTCTACCACACAGGATGGTTTCATTTCAAATAGCATCAAATTTTCATTGTCGTCTGCAACCTCTTTCAATTTGGACCAGTCTAAATTGTCAAAAAGAAGGAAAGGGTTAATGGGCAAAAATGGGTGCTCAAAATAATGATCATGAAAGAAAAATTCAACGAACCTAAATGCTTGAGTCTTGACAGTTGAAACTGAAATTTAGTTATTACAACATTATTTCAGTTAACAGACCTAGACCTTTCATGGTGTGAAGGGATTACAGAAAAGGGAGTTAACTATGTCTGTATGAAATGTACACAGTTGCAGGTAATATACAGTGTTGTCTCTTTATTATAATAGTGTTTAAGTCGTTACCAGACAACATTTTAGGAGAAAGAAGTTGCAGAAGATAAGTTAAAGTTGATGAAATTTTAAAAATCTTTTTGAATGATTATTTTTCACAATGTCTCCTTCCAAATTACTAGGCCAATTTCAACCAATTTCAACCAAATTTGGCAGATATATTTTCCATAGGTGGTCCTTTCAAAATATCTAAGACAATTGAACTCTGTTGAAAACTCAGCCAAAAAGTGAATCTTTGGATTGGCAAAAAATCTTTAAGAATCTTCTTTTTATGACCCAGAAGGCATAGAGCTTTGATATTTTGCATTTCGCATCAGTACAGCATTGTCAGAATCATTACTCTGGGGTCGTCATAGGGGAAAAGGGTTAAATGATATCTTCTCCAAAACTATTGGGCTAATTTCAAACAAATATGGCAGATATGTTCCTTTGGTCCTCTTTCAAAATAGCTAGAAGAATTGACAATCTTTGAAATAATTATCCTGTTGTCCCTAGGGGCAAACCTTCAGGGGGTTGGCATTTAATAAAAAAATCTTTAAAAATCTTCTCTTTGTGACACAGAAGGCAAAGAGCCCTGTTATTTTACATAAAGCATCGGTTCATTGACCTCTTTCGAAATTACCCTTTGGCCCCCAGGGGAATGGGACCTATTATGAATAAAGAAGGATTCTTAAATGGCCTCCCCTTTCAAAATATTTGGCCTTTTCAACCAAATTTGTCAGAAATGTTTCATAGGTTGCTCTCTATCAAAACAGCTAAATGATTTGTCATCCTTTGAAATCTTGCTCCTAGCATCCTCAGGAGCAAAGCTCCAGGAAATGAGGCCAAACAGTAAAAAAAAAATCTTTAAAAATCTTCATGCCATGACCCAGAAGCCATAGATCCTTGTTATTTTGTATGAAGCATCAGTTTATTGACCTCCTCCTAAATTACTCTTACTCTTAGGTTCCCAGGGGGAAAGCTCCAGGGAGTTAGGCGTTTATTTGAGATTTTAAAAAATATCATCTCAGTTGGTCTACAGCCTTGATATTTTGCATGAGGCATTAGCTCTTTCACCTCTAGCAAATTTCTAAAACTATGACCCACAGGTGGTCAGGGGAGGGAAAAGAGTTTTCTTCCTGACAAAGAAGTCCTAGAGCCTTAAGAATGTGTTCGTGAAATTCAGATTACCAAAATCTTGACTTTTGAATTCCCAGGTACAGAGCCCTAGTGGGGGTAATGCATATATACATTTATGTATAAAAAATTATCAGGCCAACTTGTGTCATGGTCCTCAACTTAACATTAAATTTGACTGATGTAAAATAAATGTTTTTATCATTTTTATTTGTTGACTGAAAACTTTTCAAATATGCAAGAATAGAATAGAACGGAATTATATTCTCTTGCAGAGTATGGTGTTACGTTCCTGTCCAGTTTCTAATATTACCTTACATGTGATGGCCAAAAACTGTCTGAACATGCGAGAATTATTGATAGACAGTGTGGAAGGTGTCAGTTCTAACGATTTTTCTGATACAGGGCTTTTAGATTTAGCAGAGAATCTTTTCAAGTTAGAGACATTGGACATCAGTTGGAATTTATGTGAGTTAAGATTTTTTCTTCATTGCCAAAAATAAATAACTTGAAATTCTGTGTACCTTGATTAAGCTTCTTGCTTTTTCAGCTTTCTTTAACTAATTACCACACAACCCAGGATTTTTACGCACCTTAAGAGAAAAGCTAAGGAGAACATTGTGGACAATGAAGAAATTACTTGTTACAAGCAATTTCTTCAATGTCAATAATTTTTTCTACTCTAAAAGGCAAGGGTTTTCTTAATTGAACCAGCTTGTAATTTTTGTCTGCAACGTCTTTCAATTTGGATCGATCTAAAATTTTATCATGTTTTAATGGGTTAATGGTATACCTTATTCTTAATGACAACAACGATCATGTTGTAATGGGTTAATGGTATACCTTATTCATAACGACAATATTGATCATGTTGTATGGGTTAATGGTAAACCTTACTCTTAATGATAACATTGTAATGATTTAATGGGTTAATGGTATACCCTACTGTTAATGACAACATTGTAATGTTTTAATTGGTAAATGGTATACCCTACTGTTAATGACAACATAGATTATGTTGTAATGGGTTAATGGTATACCTTATTCTTAATGACAACATGCTTAAGTTGTAATGGGTTAATGGTATACCTTACATTTAATGACAACATCGATCATGTTGTAATAGGTTAATGGTATACCTTAGTCTTAATGATAATATTGATCATGTTGTAATTGATTAATGGTATACCTTAGTCCTAATGACAACATAGATCATGTTGTAATGGGTTAATGGTATACCTTACTCTTAATGACAACATCGTTAAGGTTGTAATGGGTTAATTGTATACCTTACTCTTAATGACAACATCGATCAGGTTGTAATGGGTAAATGGTATACCTTACTCTTATGACAACATCGATCATGTTGTAATGGGTTTATGGTATACCTTACTCTTAATGACAACATCGATCATGTTGTATGGATTAAGTGTATACCCTACTCTTAATGAAAACATTCATCATGTTGTATGGGTTAATGGTTTACCTTAGTCTTAATGACAACATAGATCATGTTGTATTGGATAGATAGTATACCTTACTCGTAATGACAAAAATTTATAATATCTTGTAATTCAAAGTGTGTCTCTATTGAAATATAGGTGTCATATAATGCAGAAACATTGCAGGAAAAAGAGGAATAGCTTGTGTCAAGCAATAGACCTTTTCACGCAAAGCGCCAGATGACTAAAAAGTCTACATCCGTTAGACGCTTTCAAAAAATAACAACAACAACATTTCCCCGTTGCGGGGAGTTTTTACTTCCGGTTTGAAAAACTCAATAGAAAATAAGAAGGCTCGATACGACCCCGAACTTAAACAGTGTTAAAATGTCAGAAAACAAATTTCTTTTTGTGAAGTCAGTGTTTACAAATCCGAACAATAGATAGGAAAATGGTTTGAAAAATGTTCCGGCCTTTGACATATCAAAATTAAGAAAATATTTAGTGGAATCGCGGGACAAATCGTTTGACAAACAAAGCGTCCGGGCCTACAAGTCGTTGAAGGCGTTTAAATACTTTGAAGAGGGATTTGTCCAGAGACTCAGCCACATTGAAAAAATTGTGGAAAATACCAGCTTGTATTTAATCAGTTCCCAAGTTCTTGCTTCATACCAGGGAAAGTCCTACCAAACATACGTTAGATTTTGATTGAAATCGTACCTCGCAGGGGATTTGGCAATGCAGCATTTCGCATTCTGTCATTTCATCTGACCGCTCATGTGAAATCTGAACTTCGTTCTGCACATTTCTAAGATCAATTTCAGGCAACAAAACGCGTTTCTTGGTGTAACACACGCTACAGTTTTCTTTCACAAGGGTTTCTACTGCTCCATCATATTTGGACGATTTCATACTGGAAACAGTAGCTCTCCTTTGCCTCAATGTTACTGGCAAAGTCACCGGAAGATTCATTGTCGGTATAAAGTCCACAGACGTTGGATCATCACGTCTCTTCCCATTCACAAAATGTCTACCACAAAATAAAGAATTATTCTATGGTGCAAATTTATTTCTTCCATGGAGGACTCTTCCAGTTGCCTTTATCCATAATTTTCTTCTAGACTCCGGTTTCTTCGGAATTCTATGGAAGGATATATTAGAGTTATGCCTTGTCGATCTACAATCTGCCACGCAACAATTGTTATATCCACCCATCTTTTTAGGATAATATATATCCCACAGCAAAAAGTATCCACTCAAAGTTGTTAAGCGTATTCAATTTATTTTTATTGTGGTAAAAGATTGAAATGATAATGATAAATAAATAAACACCATGCAATAATATTCCCGTGCCGATTGAAAACGACGTCTGGTCGGATTCTTTGATTCGTCGATTAGGGCCCAGTACTTGGCGGCATTTCGGTCGAAACATAAAAAGACAAATTTGTTTCATCAATTCCTAAATTTTACTAATATACATAAAGAGTGTGCGGTGTTGTTTATTGGATGCTTGGTGACATGTTGCCGTCTACACATAACACCATATAGATAGGTGATATACCAAAGGGAACCCTTTACATCAAGACTGTTTACCGAACAGCAATCCATTATAATCATTACATTTGATTATTTCTATTTTTCATTCTTTTCTTCGCACTATTAACATCGTCACCATACTATTATGATTTCTGTAATAATCCTTTTTTCGTTAATATAAAAGTGCTCTCAATTTTGAATTTCCATATACACTTTTTAATCGGTATATGGCATATCTAGACGAAAAGCAGATTATATAAATCAAAGAATATATTTTCTCCTTTCCTCCAACACTTCTATTACCAGAACGCTGCGAATGTCAATTTGAGAAGAAGCATATGAAAACATTGTGGAAAATAAAGAAATTGCTTGGATAAAGTAATTTCTTCGGTAACCACAATATTTTTCCTGTCCCATAGGGAAAAAAAGAAAATAAATAAACAATTAAATTCCATTAGCTCTAAAATGTCGTCTGCAGCTTCTTTTGGACCAGTCAAAAATTCATCCATTGGGAATGGATTAATATTGGAATGTTATTTTAGTCAATATTATATCTGTCAAGATGTTTGACACTTGTCCGTATACTGCAAGGCGGGATTTTCCATTCATCAACGTTATCATTCAGTGTTTGTGTCGAGTGTCAAACTATAACTATTTACTTTTCCTTCCTTGTATGTGTGTGAGGGGGGGAGTTAAAAATATGTCCAAAATATCTTATTTCGTAGGAGATATTATTGTATGAAAGGGTAATTTTCGCAAAACTCGAGGTACGTAATGTTTCACATGGCCTAGACACCAGGTCGTTTTAAACTTAATTTTGTTACTAATACACGATAATATCATCAATATTACTCGCTACAACTAGTCTGCATATATCTGCCCACATATTGAAACTCTTTTTGCACCAAAATTTTGATTTTTAACCTTTATTTTTGCTCGTTCAAAATAGACAATTTATATAGGATTATATAGTGGTAAATTATCGACTCCCCGCAATCGATCACGTGACAAAGTCTCGGGTAAATATCACCTTTAACGAGATTCGATTTGACGCATGCGCTGTGAGACTGTGAAAAGGTCTATTGCTGGGGCATCCCTGTCTGTGACCCATTTCTAGTTTAACCCATTCCAAAATGACAAAGTTTTAGAGTGATCCAAATTGAAAGAAGTTACAGACAACAATTCATAGTTAATGGAATTTTAAAAAAAATTGTCTTTTTGGATGGAAAACATTGTGGAGAATGGAGAAATTGCTTGTAAAAAGCAATTTCTCCATTCTTCACTATGTTTTCCAGAGCTTTTTTCTCTATGGGCGTAAAAGGAGGGATTGTGTGGGACTGGGTTAAGTATTTGTTTTGAAGATTACCCTAGATGTACCTTTTTTGCCTATTAGGTTACATCTCATTTATTTGCAGCCATCACAAACCTTGCAGTAAGCAGTTTAATGAACAACCTCTCCCAATTGAAAGAAGTTCACATGAAGGGCCTCAAACAAATCACCTGTACCCCATTTTTACCCATTGTCTCAGGTAAGCATGTTTTCATGATAGTCCACTTATATCCCCCCTGAATTGATAAGATTGGGCCCTTATAAAGTATAAGATAATGTTACTCAAAATATCATTAACCCATTCCCACACAATCCCTCCTTTTTACGCCCCTCAAGAAAAACGCTTTTGAAAACTTTGTGGAAAATTAAAGAAATTGCTTGTAACACTTCAGTGACAAAGCTGGGAGGGGGTATGAGACTGCTTTGCCACAATTCTAGTTTGTGATATTCACTATCTAAGAAGCTACCTAGTCTTTAAACCCATTACCAGATGAAATTTTTTAGAATGGTCCAAAAAATTCAAAGATGTTGCAGACTGCGAATTTGAGCTTGGTAGAAATCTTATCCTTTTCCCACAATGTTTCTCCTATTTGGCTCTTAATTTCTGATTTAATCACACTTTGAAATGTTGTCTGCAACTTCTTAAAAACTTAAGAACTTTCTAAAATGTTGTGATCTGGTTAACCCATTCCCACTTAGTGATGCTTTTATAAGCCCCCCCCCCAGGCAAAAAGCTTTGGAAAACATTGTGGAAAATGAAGAAATTGCATGTGACAAGTAATTTCTTCATTTTTCACAATTTTTTCTACTCAGAAAGTTGAAAAAAAAATCCCAAATTTTCATAAACTTTAAATTGTCGTCTGCAACTTCTTTCAATTTGGGCCAGTCGAAAAATTGGCAGTCTGGTAAAGGGTTAATACTACTTCTTACTTTTTAGGTGTGAGGGATGACAGTGGTGTTGTAAGGGAATTTTGGGTAAGTTTCAAACCTTTACCAGACGACTTAATTTTTTTTATCAAAAAATTTCACACAAGTACCTAGTAAGTATCAAGTAAATATGTAAATGTGCTATTTACTTTTCTAGGACTTTTGGCCTTTGCTGAAAAATGGCTTTATTCTAGTGACAAAATGTTTTTTTCTGTGACAAAGAACTGTTGTGGGGTATGAATCACACTGATGTCGACTATAAACCATTATTGAAAAAAGATTTTTTTTTCAACAAAAAAGATTAAAATGCTTATGAATTCATTCTCACACAATGATGCATTATTTACAATGTTTTACCCATTTCCACACAATGACATCTTAAGACCCCCCTCTAGAAAAAAGCTTTGTAAAACCCTGTGGAAAATGAAGAAATTTGCTTGTTACAAGCAATTTCTTCAATATCAACATTGTTATCTACCCCTATAGATAAAGATTTTTGAAATTTCATAAACTTTAAATTGTCGTCTGCAACCCTTTTTCATTTGGACCAGTAGCTAAATTTTGTTGTGCTGTTATTGGTATATACCCTAAAAGACAAAGATTTTTAAATTCCATCAGGTAAAAATTATTGTCAGCAGCTTTCTTCAATTTTGACCAGTTTAAAAAACTTACGTCTGGTAATAGATTAAGGAAGGGGGAAATAGTGATGTCATTTAAACTATAAATCAACAATAATTGACAGATTGCAGGATACGTCCACTGACTCCGACAGGAATTTTGACCTAGATATTAAAAGCAGTGTATATAGTGGGTAATTATTTGTTTATTTTTCTCTGAAAGAACAACAAAAGCTGTATTTTCACAAATGGGAAAAACAATTATGAATTTTTTCATCTTACATCTCAAAAAGTGCATTGTCCAACACATGAATTACATGTCAATATGATGAACTCATCAGAGTCTTGGATCCCCATTAGATGGCGTTCAAATAAAGAAAGCTTGGCTAAATCTTACAAAACAGTGAGTTTATCATTTTGATAACGTCACTTGTTTTTTGGTGAAATTATTAATTAATAATCTACAGAAAAATTTAGATAATCTACAGGAGAGGTTTAAAGAAAATGGTAAGCATTTAAGAAAATGACATCATTAAAAACATGTTAATAGTGAAAATTACAATCATTATCTAATGCTTGTATGCATCTTTAACCCATTCCAACTCAATCCCTCCTTTTTACACCCCTCAATAAAACAGCTTTGGAAAACATTGTGGAAAATGAAGAAATTGCTTGTTACAAGCAATTTCTTCATTATCCACAATGTTTTCTATCCCAAAAGATGAAAACATTTAAAATTCCATCAACTTGAAATTGTCAAGCAATTTCTTCATTTTCCACAATGTTTTCTATCCCAAAAGATGAAAACATTTAAAATTCCATCAACTTTAAATTGTCATCTGCAGATTCTTTCAATTTGGACCAGTCTAAAATTTGGTTGTGTGGGAATGGGTTAAGATTGCCTTTTGTCATTTGCTTAACCCATTACTAGACAACAAAATTTTAGACTGATCCAAATTCAAAGCAATTGCAGACACCAATTTTAAATTGATGAAATTTGAAAAATATTCGTTTTTGAGGTGAAAACATTGACGATAATGGAAGAATTTGCTTAAAACAAGACATTTCTTCATTTTCCACAATATTTTGCAATGTTTTATCTTGAGGGGCATCTAAAACCCAAATTGGGTAGGAATAGGTTAAGTAAGTTATATCACTGTATATTTTAGGTTGATGAGTATTGTAACAACCTCCAAACAGCAAGTTGTCTAAGACGTTCAACAGTATTTGCTCCAAATCTTCGTATTCTTGACCTTGAATATAGTGACCTTGTGGAGGACAAGAGGCTGGAACTGATCGTGAAAGTGTGTCGCGGGTCTCTGGAGGTGACAGACTATTACGGAAGATACCTTGTGCCTGATGAGAGCAATAATCTTGTTATCTCAACTGCGTCTTGTCGTATTTAGTGCTACAGATTGTGCCTTCAATTTAGAGCTTCTGATTGTGGAAATGATGCGACTTTATCCATTCCCACACAGAAATGCTTTTTACACCCTTAAGAAAAAGAGCTTTGGAAAATGAAGAAATTGCTTTTCACAAGCAGTTTCTTCATTATCCACATTGTTTTCCACCCTGGCATACAAAGACTTATAAGATTTCATTGACAAAAAACTGTCGTACATATCTTTTTCCAATTTAGAAAAGTCTAAAATTTTGTTAAATGGGTTAAATGTCGAAACTTTTAAACATTGACATGCTGAATGTAATACTTTTCAAATTACATGAAAATCTATAAGCTGAAAGCACTGAAGTTTTGGAGTGAAGACAAAGATCAGACTGCTTATATGTGCAGGCTGATCTTAGTGTATACCACTTACCAAAATACGGAAATTCCAGGCTCAGGATGACATTGTTAAATTTTCATTTTAACATGGAATATAGCCTTATGAACATAAAGCAATTAGAGCGTATTTAGATCTATGTCAACCATAGCTTCAAAGTACATTTGTAGTTGGCACATTTCCATTTGAAAAAAAAATTCAATATGTGTAATCGGTCATATTTTTATGCCCCCGCATCGATAGAACGGGGGCATATTGTTTTACTGGTGTCCGTCTGTCTGTCTGTCTGTCTGTCCGTCTTTCTGCAAAACTTAACCTGCCAACTAAACATTTTCCTATAACTTCATCCCTAATTAAGTTACAATGCTAATATTTGGTATGTAGATAGGTCTCAACAAGGTGCAACTGGGGAAGGTCATTTTATCAAGGTCAAGGTCAAAATTTTAACCCTTTTCCCTAAAACGTTACTCAAAAACTTAACCTGCCAACTAAACATTTTCCTATAACTTCATCCCTTATTAAGTTACAATGCTAATATTTGGTATGTAGATAGGTCTCAACAAGGCGCAACTAAACATTTTCCTATAACTTCATGCCTTATTAAGTTACAATGCTAATATTTGGTATGTAGATAGGTCTCAACAAGGCGCAACTGGGGAAGGTCATTTCATCAAGCTCAAGGTCAAAATTTTAACCCTTTACTCTAAAACAAAAACCAAAAACCATAAAAATCACCTGTTTCTAAAGAATTCCTGGTTCGGGGGCATGGTGTTTCACAAACACATCTTGTTTCTTTGTGGCGACGTATTGAGAATGCATCGGTTTGCAATTATAGTTTTTAAATCATCCTGATAACATTTGATATCCATGGATGGCAGAAAAATCAATGAACTACTACAGTTTTCTTTCATTGTTTTCCATTGAGATAGACAGTTGCCAAGTTTCGCAGTAGTGTCCAAATTATACCAAGCAAGATCAGAAAGATTATATCAATACAAAGTATACATGATTTTTATTATTGATTTAACATGCTTCTATATAAAAGAATATGTTTAACCCATTACCAGACAGCAAAATTTAGACTGGTCCAAATTGAAAGGAGTTGCAGATGACAATTTAAAGTTTATGGAATTTCACATTTTTTCCACTTACTTAGCTGAAAACATTGTTGAAAATGTAGAAATTGCTTGTAACAAGCAATTTCTTCATTTTACACAATGTTTTCCTGAATGTTTTTCTTTAGAGGCGTTTAAAAGCGCCACTGTGTGGGAATGGGTTAAACTAGAAATAGGTGTTCAAAATAAACTTATGAAGTTTGGTACCATTTGGCATTCAGTATGTCCTTCAACAGTTATGGTTGCCTTCAACATTTCGAGATGAGATTATAACCGCACAGCCGAGTGTTTTTGCAAAATGTGATATTAATTCCTCCTGTAGTTATTTTTACTTTGATTGATTTGTTGTATTTCCGTTTATTTATCGTCGCTACCGTAGCACATGCCCATATGAGCGACGCCCCCAGAAGACGGTTAGTTGTTACGGGGGATAGTGCAAGGATACAGGACGAAACTACTGAGAGCCCCGCCTGGTTCTTTAACGTGCTCGATGGATAGCATCGTCACACGTGGCCTCGGTTTAACGTCTCATCCGAAAGACAATTAGTTAGTTAGTTGATATGGTCAGCCCAGGGCTCGAACCCGTGATCTTGAGGTTTGAAGTCAAGTGCTCTACCAACTGAGCTAATCGGGCTGACACTTTGATTGATCAAATCAGTTCTGTTTTTGTATTCATCGACAGACAGTAGGGATTTGTTTACATCAATAAATGGAAGCTGATTCTTAATCAAAGGAACTAATCCGCACTTCATATTGCTTTAGTATGCCAGTGTTTGTTTCCTATGGATAAGAACAAGCTTGTGATAGAATTATAATCGAAAATTCTTATCGCTAACGCTCTCATGGATTATTTATTGAGCCTTATAACTCAAATGCATGGTTAAATTTTCAATAACCAACAGTAAATATTTGTTATTATATAATGAACCCATTACCAAATGAAAAAAATTTATACTCATCCAAACTGAAAGAAGTTGCAGACCACAGTTATGAAATTTTAGATTTTTCATTTTTTTGCATAGAAAACATTGTGGAAAATGAAGAAATTGTTTGGTTTAAGCAATTTCTTTATATTACACAATGTTTTCCAAACTTTTTTCTTGGGGGGGGGGGCATTAACCCATTCCCACACAACAAAATTTTAGACTGGTCCAAATTGATAGAAGCTGCAGACAACAATTTAAAGTTGGTGGAATTTCGAATTTCTTTGTCTTTTTTAATAGAAAACATTGTGGATAATGAAGAAATTGCTTGATACAAGTATTTTTCTTGAGGGGCGTAAAAAGGAGGGCTTGAGTTGGAATGGGATAAAAAAGTGTAATTGTGTGGAAAAGTGTGAAGCAAACTCAATGTTGTGGGTAGTTACAAGAATCATCTCAACATAGGATGCAAATAAGAAATGACGATTTCAAAATGTCATCACTCCTTACCACGGGTCCCATACACTATCAAAATAATATCCTTTCCAACATTAGTCTCCCACCAATGGGTGGATAATTGTAAACCTAAGTGGGACAAGGAGTAGGAGACTCAGAAAGGAAGTAGTGGTAGTTCTGGTGTGAGAAATACCAGGAATCCACAGCTAGGTGCTCGAAAATCCTTGATATGAGTGAAATACTAGGAGGAGTTCAATGGGGGATGAAAAAACTTCATCTTTTTTAGTAGAAAACGTAAAGAAAATGAAGAAATTGCTTGCTACAAGCAATTTCTTCATTTTCACAATTTTTTCCCATGTTAATTTTCTGGAGGGGCTTAAAAGAGTGGGATCTTGTTGGAGTGGGTTAAACAGGTGTAAAGTTTTTGAAGGATTGTCTTCTTTTAAACTTAGGGGGAAAAAAGAAAGAAAAAATCAAACATTACTTCACTCTATTAATTTCTATTTCTTATGTATAACATGAACCCACATTTGAGTTCTATAGAGCTCTGATGTTTATTTTATCACACTTGAATCTTTATTAAGTGAATTTTACATTACTGGTACATGGACTTGACTTGAGTTATAGAATCGTGAAACATTTGAAATTGTTCCCTCCTGTTTTGTATATTGCTTTTGTATTATTTATTTTTCTTTTAAATATTTTGCCATTTGATTGACACTTGTGTTTTCTTTCAGTTTCCTCAAGTACAAATTTAGTGTTTTTAGCTCAACTGTCTGAAAGAATTTTTATCTAATGAAAAACATGGCTTTATGGGCGGGGCTCATTTCCATATATGGTGAAACATTTAAAATCTTCTTCTTAGAAACCAATGGATAGATTTCAACCAAATTTTACAGGAATGATCCTTGGTTGACCCTTTATCAGATTCCTTCAAATAATTTGGATCTGATGAAAAATGGCTTTAATGGGAGGGGCTAATTTCCATATATGGTGAAAGCTGTAATCATCTTCTCAGAAACCATTTAATAGATTTCAACCAAATTTTACATGAATGATCCTTGGGTGACCCTTTATCAGATTCCTGTAAAGAATTAATATTGGATGAAAAACATGGCCATAATAGGTGGGGCTAATTCCCATATATGGTGAAAGCTTTAAAAATCTTCTCAGAAACCAATGGGCGGATTTCAACCAACAGGAATGGTCATTTGGTGACCCTTTATCAGATTCCTCCAAAGAATTCCGATAGGATAGAAAACATGGCTTTAATGGGCTGGGGCCTATTTCTGTATTTGGTGAAAGCTTTGAAATCTTCATCTCAGAAACAATTGGATGGATTTCAACCAAATTTCACTGGAATGATCCTTTGGTGACCCCTTATTAGATTGCTAAAAAAAGTATTGATTGGCTGTAAACATTGCTTTAATAGATTGGGCTTAACTCTTTATATGGTAAACAGTGAAAACCTACAATATGCAGGATGGTTTTTTGACCAAATTTCTCAGAAATGATAAGTAAATTCAGGCCAGTGGAGCGAATCAGGCGCTCAGGCGCCTCTATTTTTTTTATCCAAAGTGGCCAAAATTTGAAGATGGATGAGATAATTTGAAAACAGATATCAAATAAATTAAGAAAAAAATGTGGCCTTTGGAGTGTAAACATTATAAAACTAACATATGACCAAATGACCCAGTTTTTGGTCCGATGTGTCCCAGAATCGAGCTTGGGGACTAGCATTCTGACCAAATATCAAATTGATTGCACCAAAATTGGGGCCTCTAGAGTGCACACAAGGTATTTCTAAGAACTAATCTAGTGACCTAGTGTTTGACCCAATTTCATACTTGACCCAGATACATGTATAATGGGGACAAACAATGTGAACAAATACATGTATTAAGTTGAGCCTAAAATGAGTGCACACAATGCATTTCTTAGATATAAGCCAGTGACCTAGTTTTTGACCCCATGTGACCCATGATTGAAATTGATTGAGATATTATGGGGACTATCATTCTGACCAAGTAACAAGATATTTGAAGCAAAAACGTCCTCTCTAGAGTGCACAAAAGGTTATTTCTAAAATTTGACCTAGTTTTTGACCGCACATGACCCAATATCAACCTTACAGAGATGTGCTGACAAGCATTCTGACCAAATACCAAGACATTTGAGGCAAAAATGTGACCTCTAGAGTGCACACACGGTGGATTTCTAAGATTTGACCAAGTGACCTAGTTTTTAACCCAACATGACCCAATATTGTACATATCTGAGGTTTCATGGAGGCAAACATTCTTACCAAGTTTTAAGACATTTCAGCGTAAATTGTGGCCTCTAGAGTGCACACAAGGTGTTGATGGATGTTGGTGATAGACGTCTGATACAGCTAGATTACAAAAAATTCACATCCGTGCTCAGGTGAGCTAACAAAAGATAATCATGTAACCTAAAGAGAAAATTTTAGCGGTCTGACCGGGATTCGAACCCTGGACCCCTAGCTTATAGGGCGAGTGCTCTAGAAATTTATCTACCAGGCCACGTCAGAACCTAGTTTCGGTTTAAATCAGTGAATGAGAATGTCCTAAAAAGTGTAGATGCATGTCTGACATCACAAATGTCGGACCTGAATTTCACTCAAGTAGAGTTCGAGGGTTAATTGTGATACATATTAAGCATCTATAGAATGTAGAGACACTTAAAACAGTATTGCAATTATCCCTCGAATTGACCATGACATATGATTTTTAAACGGGAACCACTCTGGTCAACATAAATTTCTGGTAAAGCTAGTGTAATAAGTAGTTTAGGAGGAGACTACCTGTTATCTTTGTATAGGCCTGAAAATCTTCCCCATCTATCTATATATACAGCCTAACTCCCCTTTCGGGTATTACTGGCAGGTGCGCGTCTGTGCTGGAATAAAAACTGTTAGTCATTGGTTAGGGTCCCATATTTGAAAGTATTGTGAATGTTAGATTAAAAGATCTGATAAAACATATTCTGGTCATTGAGGGACGGCTCACTATCTGAAAAGAATCAAGACCGTCTTTTTGAACGCTGCAGTGTCAAGTTGCTGTACTATTGTTCCTGGTAGGCTGTTCCAAAGTGCTGTACTATTGTTCCTGGTAGACGGTTCCAAAGTATCACTATGTAGGGAAAGAAAGAATATTTAAAGAAGGAAGCATTTGTGTGGATCTGTCTGAAAGATGCTGTGTGCATATGTTGGGTGGTGCTAACTGGTCTTTCTGCTTAACACTCTAGTTAAACAATGGTGATCATTTGAACATAAACTAATGAGTATGATTTTTAAAAGGATTTTTTCTCGAATTTATTTCTTAGGTTGCCATAGCAACCAGAGTTATTACAAAATTTAAATATTTTACTTGTTTAGCTAAAGGGCCATCGAAGAAGCTTTCATGCAAAATTTGGTTTAAATTGGCCCTGTGGTTTATGGGGAGATGTGGTTTAAAGAGAAGTTATTGAATGAAGATGCACGGCGGACTGACAGTCGATTTTCATAGCATGGTTTATTCAATTTCCATGAGGATAGTGCCACATATGGATCGACTTTAACGCCACTTTCAACATTATTTAAACTATATCGCTGTGGCAGGTGCACGGCTTCCTGTCATTCAACAGAAGCAGCGCTACAACTATCAGTTAACCAGCTGGGATGCTTTTGACGTCATGCAATTCACCATTGACCAATCTGAAAACACACGGCCACTTCCCCATCCAGAATATTTCCGTTGTGCTAAGTAAGACGAGCTAAAAGCAACATCGATAGCAACACTTGTAAACAAAACAATAGGATGCCGGCCGCGTTGTCTGCGCATGTCATCAGAAGGTAACGATACCCGCCGAGCAATTGCATCGAGAAAAAGAGATTGCTGTGCCTAGTAAATAAGATTGCGTCATATATGCAAATAATCATGCGACTGACACATGATGGGTGGGACTTCATTGAATTTCAAATGTCAATCAAAGATATTTGGTACCCATTAATTTCCAGCGACTTTCATATGTACTATTTAAAAGCAGGGACACAGGAAATGGTACCCCTCTTTAATATTCAGTCCGGCGACCAGCGTTACTTATCGAACAGCGTAAACAGAACCTCGTCGTGAATATTCATTAGTTATCTCATTTATATTATGGCATCAGAACGGAAAACGTGTATACCGGAAAATATGACAGTTGGATTCATAGGTGCAGGTCGGATGGCACAAGCCATGGCACGTGGTCTCATTTCAACAGGTAGGTAAAAGGGAGATAATTATGGGCTTCGGTAATTATCCACGTATTTGTCCGATCAGCTGATTGCTACCCCCTTCATTGTAAGAACACTTCATACCCTTTACTCATTAAAGTTGATTCGAATAACTTTACTTTATTGAACTTAGACATGTTTAAGTTGCCACGACAGTCATTTTTAGAGTGATACAAAAGACAAGCACCTTTAATATTTATAACGGAAAACAATTTGAGAAACGTTTTACTAAAGCAACTGTCATTTATTCGCTCGGCTGTTTTCGGAGAAAACCCAAGGTATTGCGATAGTCGTCGTTGTTGTTGTCTTCATGCAAAAACTTTGACATTTTGTGATATCTCTGGTTCTACTGAAGGCATTCACTAGAAACTTGGCACACATGTTCACTATCAAAAGAGGAACCTATACTATCAAGGGGATAACTCTAGATGCATTTTGTGCGAATTATGCCCCTTTTTACTTAGACTTTTTATCTACTATCCAGCACCCAACAGCGGAGCGTAGACAACTGTAGGCGTTGCTCTTGTTTTTAAACAAATGACTGTCCTAGAGATGTGAAAACCACAATTTTCATTTATATGGCACAAGGAGTTATCAGGACACCAGCAAAGCATTGAATTAGGAATTACATATCTATCTATCTATTTATACTGCCTAACTCCCCTTTCGGGTATTACTGGCAGGTGATACACTCACAATCCAGATGTTTTCATGGCCGTGAAAGAGAGGCAGTGGCTGAATCCCACTGCTACCCACTTTTACAGCTGGGTAGACTGGGGCTGGCTATTAAGTGTCTTGCCCATGAACACACCCCGATGACGCTGGGGCTCGAACCCTCGACCTTCAGATCACGAGTCAAGCTCCTATACCACTCGACCATCGAGGCAGTCGCGTCGCATATCTTTACTCCCTATTTGATAAATTTCATAGCCTGCATTTTACTGGATCTGATATATTCAAAGATGAAGAAAGAATCTCCATGCATGTTGTTACCAGCAAACAACAGCTATTGATTGCTTTATTACAGACAAATGTGTTAAACCCATAACCAGACGGCAAATTTTTAGACTAGTTCAAATTGGAAGAAAGTGCAGACGAGAGTTTAAAGGTTATAAAATTTGGGATTTTTTCAATTTTCTTGGTAGAAAACATTATGGAAAATGAAGAAATTACTTGTTTCAAGCAACTTTTCATTTTCCACAATGTTTTCCAATTGTTTATCGTTCAGGGTGTCAGACAGCATTATTTTGTGGGAATGGGTGAAGCAGTACTGCCAGTACTGTATATTTACTAGAATTAGGGGAGAAAAAAGATTCAAAGCCACATTCAGGGAACAGCTGTTGCAAGAAACTATAACTGTAACATTTTGCTGGCTTGTATAGGGGCTAGTTCATCAGAAATGCCATATTTGGTCTCATGTTTGAGCAGTCTTAATTCTGGATGTTACATATTTCATTGTAATGTGACCTGTCGACAAATAGCACTGATACTGCAGACAGAGGTCTGTACTAATGTATGATGGAATTTACATGGGAGTTTTGTTAATTTCGATTCGATTCCTACGTTAAGTGAGAGACAGAGGCAATGTTTTGGATTTAAGATTCAATTATTTAAGTCAATGACTCATTTGACGCCCCAAGGAAAAAAAGGTGCTGATCAATATAATGTGGAAAATGAAGAAATTGCTTGTTACATTTTTCTACCTCAAAAGACAAAAGAGATATATATTTTCGTCTGCAACTCCTTTCAAATTGGACAAGTCTAAATTTTGCGGTCTGGTAATGGGTTGAATTTTCACTGAAAGAAACCCTGCCTTTTTGGAACTCATTCGAGTTGTCCAGGTGAGAGAACTCAAAATATCCACAACAAAGGGTTTCATTGAGAAATAATGCATTCAAAATGGTGTTGATTCCTCCTTTCTAGATTTCTGTCCAATTTATTTTGCAGCTTTAGCGTAGTTTATAGGGCATCAGAATCTCAATCATGAGGTCCAGGGTTTCCTCCACGGTCTAAATCAAATCAATCATTTAGACCAGAATGAACATTTGACTCTAACATTGGCCAAAATTTATGTAAAGCTTTTTAGTTGGTTTGGTTACCCAAAAGTCATAACTACAGCTTATTCAAGCTGTAGTTATGACATTTATGTCACCAACCAATCATTTTACTTTTTGTTGCATGCTCAGAAGTGAACCTTTGACTCGAAATATCTGCTGAAATTTATGTAAAGCAATTTTTTTGGTTTGGTTACCTATAAAGTTGAAACTATAGCTTATTCAAGCTGTAGTTATGACATTTATGTCACCAACCAACCATTTTACTTTTTGTTGCATGATACTTGCTATAAATTTTTGCAAAATAACAGCACAATACTTTATATCAAATCGAAATTTCCCGTTGAAGCTCGGAAGGCATAGCCAGTGATGTGTCACTTCTATAGGGCAATGATTTTTTAATTTCCGTCACCTGGATATAGCGTCTGCAACATATTTCAGTTTTGACCAGTCTAAAATTTTGTTGAGATTTTTATTGAAATTTTGTTGTGTGATCACCATGGGTTAAAAGTCAAAATTGCACAAAGGATTCAAGTTTCCAGATTTAGATGTTTTCAACAGATGTGTATAAAGGATTGCATCATTCTCAATTTGTAGCTGTCAAAAACATCTATGGTGCAATGGAAATCCTTAACCTTTCTTGACGAAGATTTTTTAAATTGGTCCAAATTGGAAGAAATTGCAGATGACAATTTAAAGTTCATGATTTTTTCCCCAACTTTCATGGTAGAAAACATTGTGATAATTAAAGGAATTGCTTGAAACAAAGAAAACAATGTTTAAAATAAAGCAATTTCTTTATTTTACACAATGTTTTTCCGATTGCTTGTCTCAAAAAGGGTCATAGTGTTAGAATGGGTTAACCTTTTACTTAACAAAGTTTTGGTTGCAGAGAACTGAAAATAAAAAAGCTTAGCAAAAAGAAAAAAGTGCTTGTAACCAATATTTTCAACCTTTTCCACAACTCGAAAATGAGATGGGAAAAATGTGCAAAGTGAAGAAATTCATTGTCAAAAGCATTATCTCCATTTTCCAGTTTCCAGAAAGACAGATATTTGACATTGCTTTTGACAGGCAAATTCTTCATTTTCCACAATGCTTTCCTAAGCTAGAGGGGCAGAAAAAAGCGGGATCATATTCGACAGGTGAAACCTTTCCCACAAAACAAAATTTTAGATGGATCCAAATTCAAAGAATTTGTAGAAGACATTTTAAGTACATGAAATATTTGCAGAAAACATGTTTAAAACAAGAAATTTTAAAGCTCTTTGTACTATGGTGTAGAAAATATTATGGATAATGAAAAATATTGCTTGTCACAAGCAGTTTCTTCATTTTCCAAAATGTTTTGAAGCTCTTTTCTTGAGGGGCGTAAAAAAGCGGGATTGTGTGGGAATTGATTAATCTGATCAGTCTTCACCCAGTGCACATTGTTGGAAATGTCATGCGAAGGCTCGTTTTTTTACCTTGTATTATTTTGAGGGTGTTCTAAGAGCGATTTCACTTTATGTAACATATTATTGAAGTATGAATAAAAAGCAGTTATATCTTGTGATTCAGTTACAAATCTTTGTTTGTTTGTTTGAATGGGGTTTTACACAGATTGCAACAATCTTTCAGTTATATCGCGGCGGATGGAGCACCTAACAATGTATTCCTGGTATTTCTCACATCAGTACCACCATCAAATCCTTTCCTAGCCTCCAGCTGCTATCCCACATAGGTCTACGATTATCTACCCATTGGTGGAAGACAAATAGTCAGAAAGGATGAGTGCCGCCATCGGGGATCGAACCAGTTACAAATCTGATAGTTTAAGGTTCATGCTTCGTAGTTCAAGCTTCACACTCAAAACTTCTCACTTCAATCCTCACACTTAACACTTCACTCTTCACACTGAAAAGTTTATCTGTATGAAGTTTGAAATGTGAAGTTTAAATTGTGAAGTCACCATTAGTCTTGCAATTGACCAATCGCAGCTGTCAATCAAGGAATCAACTGATTTATCAAATAATTCATTCAGCTCAGAATTGAGCTTTGAACTCATTAGGCAGCAATTTATGTTAAGCTTTTTTGGTGGTTTGGGGACTTAAATGATGTTACTACAGCTTATTCAAGTTGTAGTTACAAAACTACAGCTTATTCAAGCTGTAGTGACAACGTTTAGGTCGCCAACCAACAATGTAATTATTTTGTTACATGCTACTGGCTGTGAATTTTGCAAAATAATGCCATTTAAAATCAAGGCAGGACTTTCATGTCGGAGTCGGTGGGTTTAGCTAAAGGAGTAAATGGGGGGGGGGCCAGCAATTGGTCAATTAACCCTTCATTTGTTTGTTTTCAGGAGTATTAAAACCAACCCACATAACAGCCAGTGATCCAGACACAAGGAATCTCAATCAAATTAAGGTAAAACCAACCAGTCTGACATCTAGATTAACCAATTCCCACACAACAAAATTTTAGACTGGTCCAAATCGAAAGAAGCAGCAGATGCCAAATTCACGTGAATAGAATTCTAGATTTTTTCATCTTTTTAGATTGAAAACGTTGTGGATAATAAAGAAATTGCTTGTGACAAGCAATTTCTTCATTCTCCATAATGGTTTTTCAAAGCTATCATATTGAGGGGCGTTTAAAAGAATCATTTAGTGGGAAATGGTTAACCTATGTCCAGATGATATTTTCTTAAGCCAGTCCTATTTTTGAAGAAATTGCAGTCAACAGTTTTAAGTTGGCAAAACTTCGAACTGGTCTACATTAGGGGTATTGTGAGTGTAGAATCATTATTTCTTTAACCAATTCTTGACCAGTTTGAATTTTACATGTCTTTACTCTTTATCTTTATGGGAAAAAAAACGAAATAATGTAGACAATGATAAATTGCTCTAAATTGTGACAGGCAATTTCTTATTTTTTTCCCCAGCTTTTTCAGTGAGAGAGATAGAAAGCGGAATTGTGTAGAAATGGGTCAGTGGAATCCTATGTTGTGGGTACTCATTAGATTGTCTTAACAAGATGAATCCTAGAAGTACCAACAACACAGGGTTTTTGTAAAAATTTTGAAATGATTAAACCTAAAATAAAAAATAAATATATTGCCTGCAACTTCCTTGAATTTGGACCTGTCTGAAATTTTGTGGTCTGATAATAGGTTGCAGACGACAATGAAAATTGGATGCAATTTCAAGTCAAACCAATGAAACCATCCTATGTGATAGAAAATATTGTGGGAAAAGGAGAAATTGATTGTTACAAGCAATTTCTTCTTTTCCCACATTGTTTTCTTCTCCTCCCACAATGTTTTCTGAAGTATAAAATCACAGCGACATAAAATCCCGGGTTTATACAGGAAAGGGTTAAGCAATACATGCAGTATTATGGTATCAGGCCACTAGATAGGAATGACAAAAACCTGAATCTACTCATCAGTCTCCAAACCCTATGTTGTTGCTACTCATTGAAATTTTTGTCAAGGTTGGTGAAAAAAACAATGAAATTATACACTTTGAATTCAAAATCGCTTCCTCTGTATGAAGGTATTGCTGTCACCTTGGTGCCACCACTATTTGAGACAATATTGGGAAAAATTATATTTGTTTTAATTTTATAGAAAAATTGCTTTATGATGTAAACGGGCAATCAAATTAACCCATTTCCAAACAATTCCAAAAGAATTATTTAAAGAAAAACTTTGTGAAGAAAGGAAAATTGGCTTGTTTCATTTACAGTTTGCACCTGACCACATCCCAAAAATGTTTTTAGAAACATAAAAAATGAAGAAACTGCTTGTGACAATGTTTTAATACAGAAAAAAAGAGAATTTTTTTAAAATATCATAGAAATGAAATTGTCTTTCACAACCCTTTCCCACTCAGTGACGCTTTAAAACGCCCCTCAATATGAAAGCTGGTGTAGATCATGTGGTAATGGGTTAACTTGGATGAGTCTAAATTTTGTCATATGGTAATGGTTTAAATGATGACTTTATCAAGTTGGTGGTATCTATGGTCTAGTGTAAGGATAATGAGATTTTCTTTTTAGCCATTACCGGACTACAAAACATTAGACTGTCCAAATTGAAAGAAGTTGCAGACAACATTTCAAACTCTGCTAAAATTTGACAATAAATACCAAATAGGTTGTTAACATTTTGAAAAAAGGAGAAATTGCTTGTTACAAGCAATTTCTCCTTTTCCCACAAAGTTTTCCATGATTGTATGTCTTCATGGCATTTTATGGGTTAAACAAAAAGCTGTGAAAAATATTGTGAAAAAAGAAGGCATTTATTTTAACCAGCAAATCTTTAATTTCCCAAAATATTTTCCACCCAGGAAGATGTTTGAAATTTGTGTCTGCACTTTCTATCAATTTGGACCAGTCTAAAATTTTGCCTTCTAGAGATGGGTTTATGCTATTTTCACTATATAAACATAGACATAGAGATATATACATAATAAGACAGCTGGGAATATTGGCTGTAAATAAATGTCTGTCATGTTAGAGAGTGTTGTTTGTGTCACTTCTTTTAAGAATAACACTTGAACTTTTCACAATGCACATCTTCTCAACTTTATTTGTGTATGAATACGTGTTTACCTGTGACACAGTAATCTAGAATTTCTAATAGTAATTTAGCTCACCTGAGCACATCTTGTATAATGCATTGTTCCAAAAGCTCTAAAGACATTCTAAACATGACTCGTGCTAGCATTTTAATTTGAGGGGCCATTGACTCCTTGTCCAAGAAATTTTAGGGGTCAAAACTAAATTTGAAGGGATCAACACAACAAAAGAGCTAATCATGAGAACAAATTTGAAGAATTAAGTGCCATTTGACCTTTTCTTGTTAAGATATAGAGTAAGAAATTAATTTGTACAATTTTCATTGGTATATAGCATAAACCATTGAAATTTGAGGGAAAAAAAACTCTGTTTAGACCCTTAGAGATTTCTCAGAAGGGCTTGGGATCAAAATGGCCTCTGTTGAAGAAATTTCTAAGGGTTAATCGGATATCTTTATATTTCTGAGGGTCAAAACCCTGGACTAGGCTTCAAACATGGGCCCAGCCTAAATCTGATATTTCTGTTCAAAACCTGATTTTGAGGGAATCATCTTTAGACAAGAATTTCAAAGAGTACCCACAGCATATGGCTTGATGCATGAGTAATGAGTTTTTACATTTTGAAGTGAAAATCAATCCCTCTATGTGAAATGATATGTCTAGCATTAGATTTTGTGGAAAAATGACAATTTGCAACCTGTAATTTCTCTTTCAAACACTATGTTGTGGGTACTGCATGGAATTGTCTTGATGAGATCATTTCAACAAGTACCCCCCCCCCCCCCAACCAAATATAAAGTTTGATGCATGAATGATTTAACTTAAGTTTTGTCTATTAAGTTTGAAGCATTTTGATTGGCTGCATTTTTTTAATTACTTCCGTGATCAAAATTTTGATTGGATAACTATTTTTTATGTTGTGAATAGTTTTTGTTTTTCATTGAGATATGAGCCTAAGAGATTAATCAAACGTCACATATTCATACAGTTTGGTTAGCTTTATAGGTTCATACTTAACCTTTTCCCGTTTTGGGAAATTTTAGACCAGTCCAAATAAAAAGAGGTTAAGGCGACAATGAAAACTGGATGCCATTTGAAATGAAACCATCCTATGTGGTAGAAAATATTGTGGAAAAAGGAGAAATTGCTTGTTACAAGCAATTTCTTATTTTTCCACAATGTTTTCTGGAGTAAAAAGCCACAGGAACGTAAAATCCCGTATTTGAACGGGAAAGGGTTAAATGAAAACAAAAAATATTTTGTTCCTGTTTTAACCCATTCCCACACATTGACGCTTTTGGATGCCCCTCAAGAAAAACCATTGGGAAAGCATTGTGTAAAATGAAGAAATTGCTTGTAACAAGCAATTTCTTCATTTTTCCACAATGTTTTCTACTGAGAAAATTGAAAAAAATCCAAAGTTTCATAAAGTTTAAATTGTCGTCTGCAACTTCTTTCAATTTGGACCAGTCTAAAATTTTGTCGTCTGGTAATGGGTTAAATGGTAGAATTTTACATTTTGAGAGGAAAATCTCTCCCTCTACTGGACGGAGATGATTTGATTTCTCTAACTTGATTTCTCTAACTTGATTCCACCGTCCTCTGGTTTTGGCTGTCATAAAAATCTTACATCATTTTCACCTCATGTAGCATCAAGGCCAATTGCAATCAAACACGGTAGGAAAATATCTCAGCACTAAAATTTTCTTTCAACACTTTGTCTGCAAAACTTTTTTTAAGAATAAGAAAACCTGTACTAAACTGTAGAATACACACATTAATCTATTTCCACTCAAACCCACTTTTTGGGGTACCCTCAAGAAGTGTGTATCAAATTGAAATGAAAAACTGATATACCCGGTAATGGTTATGTGATTTTAATTGCCTAATTTGCAGTACGAGCTTTCCCATTCATTGAAAATCTATAATGGAGTTTCTGAAATTGTTCCTAAATCAGGTGGGCAACTAGTGGCTTCATGGTCCTTTTGTTCATGTGTAGAAAGGTGTGGTTTTACAGACCTCTTTTATATATATAGGTCAAGAGCCGTTTAACGACTAATGTCTGTACTCTAATACATATTAAAGATTAGAAACGAGTTTGATTCTATGTCGTTGTAAGTTGCTTCAGTCATTGGCTTTGTTATAGCTTTACTCATTAGGTCAGAAAATATTGAGGTGGAGAATAGGTTTTTTTTCCCTTAACCCTTTCCTGTACAATCACTGGTTTTTACATCCCTCTGATTGCATACCTGAGAAAACATTGTGGGAAAAGAAGAAATTGCTTGTAACAAGTAATTTCTTCTTTTCCCACAATATTTTCTACCCTGTTGGTTGGTAACTTTTCATGTTGCACCCACTTTTAGTTGCCATCTGCAACTTCTTTCAAATTGGATAGGTCTAAAATTTTGAAAAACAGGAAAGGGTTAAACAATCCTGAATTTTCAACTTGTATCATGCTATATAATATTATCTACAGTCCTGCCTTTTTATGACCCTCAAGAAAAAAAAGCCTTGGAAAACATAGTGATAATGAAGAAATTCCTTGTAACAAGTCATTTCTGCATTATGTTGAAATTATTGCCTGCAATTCCTTTTAATTGGAAAATGTCCAAATTTCAGTTGTTTGGTAATGGGGTAAAATTGAGAGAGCTGAAAGCACTTGGAATACTAATTGTGGGTTGTTATTTTGAAAAATTTGTCTTGCTAGAGGTCGGTCCAAAATTGAAAGATGATGCATACGTTAAATTTCAGTTGATGAAATTTTCGATTTTTTTTAGCTTGGCTATTTTTGGAGAAAACCCGAGGTATTGCTATAGCCTTGGTGTGGTAGTCATTGTCGCTGTCTGCGTTGTTGTAGTCATGTGAAAACTTTGACATTTTGTTGTGATTCTGGTTTTACTAAAGGCATTCACTTGAAACTTGGCACACTTGTTCAAAATCAAAAGAACAACTTATACTATCAACTGGGATAACTCTAGATACATTTTGTCCACTATCCAGCACCCAACAGTGGAGCGTAGGCACCCGTAGACGGTGCTCTTGTTTACTTTTGGTGTTGCAAATATTGTATATAATGAAGAAATAGCTTATGATAAGCAATTTCTTCACTTTTGTAAAATGTTTTCCATAGATTTATTCTCTTGGATGTCAAAAAGCTTCACTTTGTGGCAATGTGTAAAGAACATACACCATACACAGACTATGCAAAAATCTGTATCTTGATTGGAGTTGCTCATTGTTTGTGTAATCTGCCCTCAGGACTCCTCAACATTAACCCATTACCAGACGGCAAAACTTTAGACTGCTCCAAATTGAAAGGAGTTGCAGAAAACAATTTAAAGTTTACAAACTTTTACATTTTTTAACTTTTTGGATTGAAAACATTTTGTAAAATGAAGAAATTGCTTGTTACAAGCAATTTCTTCATTTAACACAATCTTTTCCCAATTGTTTTTCTTGAGGGGCATCCAAAAGCGTCACTGTGTGAGATTGGGTTAACAGTTCCTCAAGATACATGTATATTATTTACTGCCGATGGGCAGGGGGATCACTGTTTTAGTAATGCCTGTACAATATCCATCCAGGATTGTCTTGAGCCTTAATCCTACATTAGAGCATGATGTATATCAAAATAATTTTTGCACAGTTGTATTCTATTAATATTAGATGTACCATAACAAGGATAGCTTTAACCTCAAGGCAAAATGTGAAAATTGTCAAAAATAAGTTTGTAACCTCTATATTTACGGGTGGAATTTAAATACTTTGGCACAAAACTTCAGTGTTGTGCGTTTAAAAGTAGACATGCCATTCTAAACATTCATTTGGATGGTTTCAAGATCACAGATCAAGGTTAAATTTTAAAATTGGGTTTGTCTGGAGTATTAATCATACATTTATAGATTGATTTTAAGATAATATAGCAGCAATCGTTTAAGAGATTCAATACCATGTATTAGAAACGATCTTTGCACATGTGCATCTTGCTTTTTAAAAGTTAGAAACAAAAATCTTCTTACCATATGAACAGTAATAATGATATGGAAGCACTAGGCAAAACTCTCTTTAACCCTTTTCTGTTTTGCAAAATTATAGACCTGTCCATATTCAAAGGTTTTGCAGACAAAAATTGAAAGTGGATTTAATTTGGAAAATGACAAGAATTTCTTCTTTTTACAGGGACGTTAAAACCAGGGATTGTACAGGAAAGGGTTAAACTGAATTAGAAATGGAATTAAGAGTTTATGATTTAGAGTTAATGATTTAATACAAGCAGACTATGTTTTTATACTGGTAACTATGTACTATGTTTTGCGCAACATATATATTGCTTACGTCATAGTCAATTGATGCTATTACTCAGATGAGCCCTTTAAAGTGAACTTCAGGTTTAAGTTTATAGGTCAAGGTCAAATAATTGATTAAAACTAAGCTTGTCCAGAGAATAACTCCTACATTCTAAAATAATCTTGCACAAGTACATGTATTATTCACTAAGAGAAGATGTGCATTTATATGCCCCTACAATGTTTGTTTGAATGGGGTTTTACGCCGCTTTCAACAATCTTTCAGTTATATCGCGGCAGCTGGAGCACCTAACAATCGATTCCTGGTATTTCTCACACCAGTACTACCATTACATCATTCCCTAGCCTCCAGCTGCTATCCCACATAGGTCTACGATTATCGACCCATTGGTGAGAGACAAATAGTCGGAAAGGATGAGTGCCGCCGTCGGGGATCGAACCCGGGACCTCTAGATTGACAGTCCGACGCGTTACCAACTGCGCTATGACGACGGCCCCCTACAATGTAATGGTGGCGGGTATATAGAGTCACCTTTGTCAGTGTGCGAGTTTGTAGATGGGTGGGTTAGAATGTTTGTCCATTTTTGTCTGGAGCATATCTTCTACATTAACCCTTTCCTGTTTTTAAAAAATTTACACCAGTCCAAATTGAAAGAAGTTGCAGACGAAAAATAAAAGTGAATGTTATTTGAAAAGCAACCGACCTATAGGATAGAAAACATTGTGGGAAAAGAAGAAATTGCTTGTTACAAGCAATTTCTTCTTTCCCCACAATATTTTCTTAAGTATAAAATCAATAGGACGTAAAACCAAGTGATTGTGCAGGAAAGGGTTAATTGATGGATCTTAAATAACTTAGCACAGTTGTTTCCCTTGATGAGCAATAGTGTCATGCCTAAAGTTCTGTTGGATAATTCCAGGTTCAAGGTCACAGCTAAAGGCCATGTGACAAGAACATGAGAGGGGACATCTGTGTCTGTGACACATTTCTTGTTTTAACCATTATTTGGTATCTTCAAAAGCCAAGTCAAGGGTCAAGGTCAAGTATTAAAATCTGTAGAAATTTTGGCTTGAGTTTGTCAGGAGCATAACTGCTTTATTCAAGCACAGATTTCAAACTAATTTGACGCATCATGTGTACATGTGTCATTGAAAAAGAATGAAGTTGGAAAAGACCAAAAGAAACACTTCATGTATGATTGAGATTTCCATGGGTATCTCAGTTCAGTGAAGTAAACTGTTAACATATTTAAAAGGCATTTGCAATAGGAATTTTTTTCTTTTTCCAAAGACAAGAAAATGTAACAAAGAATTTGTCAACAGACAATTAATTGCAAGTAAAACAATTTCAAAACTTTTTGTATAAGAAAGAGCATAAAAAAAGATTTATTTGCAATATAGTTTGGTTTAGAAACAACATATTTAAAATGTCATCTGTCCCCTTTATCTAGTAGAATTTTGGTTCAAGAAGCATTCATGATTTATTTGCGTTTTTACATAAATTTCAGCAAGATCTTGGAGTTAGTACAACAAAATCAAATACAGAAGTTGTGGAGAAAAGTGACCTTATTGTATTAGCAGTAAAACCAAATGTCGTCAAACCCGTCCTCCAAGAAGTCTATGATACTCTGTCGAATAGAAAAATCCTTGTATCCATAGCAGCCGGTATACAAATAAAATCTTTAGAACAAGTAAGTTTGACACTTTGTTTTTTAGCTCAGCTGTTTCAGGAGAAAACACAAGGTATTGCTTTGGCCAGGTCAGGGTCTGTTGACTACTGCGTCATCGTCATCATCAAAATACTTCAACATTTTAGATGTCTGGTATTACTGAACATATTCACTTGAAACTTCGAATACTTCTTCCCAATAAGAGGGCAATCTATATCAAAAAGGGGGATAATTATAAAAGAATTCTTTATTGAATTATGACACTTTTCTGCGTGCAGTGCTCTGGTTTTAATGCTCTACCAGACATAATTTTTTTCTGGTTCTTTGTTGAATGAAGACCACAGGTTGTCTTTTGAATAGAAACAATGTAGGAAAAAAGAAAGTGTTTTTTAAAAGCAAGCTCCCAATTTTCCATGCCGTGTTTTTTCAAGGTATCAAAAAGCACTATTGTGTGGTAATGGGTTAACCCATTGCGAAATGATCCAGCATATTGACACTTTGAAGGATTTGGGATATGAAAGATATTGTTAGAAAAAGAATGAATAATGGCAGATAACTTACTTTTTTGGAAAGATGACAACCATTATTGTCTTCGATAGGTTGGTAGACTTTAACTTCTTGATAAAGCATGAAATGTGTGATACAGTAATAAACCACATGTTTGTCACTTGATATTACTGCAATCATATTCATAATTATGTTACTGATCTGCGTGCAGAGCATTTTCGCTTGTCAAAGTTGACGTATCCTACATGTCTATTCAATACTTAAGAGATGAAGAGACTATTTTTTGTCTTCATGGAGGTATGAACAGAAAAACCTAATCACACTGTATGAATATGCGAAGCGGATTCATACATTGTGTGATTAGGTTTTTCGGTTCATACCTCCATGAAAACAAAAAATAGTCTCTTCATTTCTTATAATTTAATAGCATCAAGCGAAAAAAACAAAAGCTTTACAAATTTTGATACCTTTTTGTATGGAGTATTTTGTGTGTAAATAAACAAAATAACTGCGTGCTCAAAATTTTGTTCATGGAATTATGAATAATTTTTTTCAACCAATTGGAATGCTCGTTTTTGATAGAAGAAACTTGAAATTGAATTATTTGTAGTTGACATCAGAGTTGGCAAGCAAAGATATACACCTGGTGACTCTTTACCCTTGTCATGCTGTATAAATTACCTTACTGAATTGCTGTAAAATCAAAGGGCTGAAAGCACTGATAGAACTTGTTGTTCAAAAATCAATATTTTTTTTAGAAATCAATTTCATAAAAAACTCTGGCAGGAAAAGTACAAGCAGGAGGTGTAGACCAAGATCAGACTGCACCTATGTGCAGGCTGATCTTGGTCTACACCTCCTGCCAAAACCGGAATATTCTGCGTTCAGCATGACAAGGGTTAAATTTTACACTCAGCAGGGCAGTTTAGAATGGTTGTATCTAGGTTTTATACTTCAGGTAAGGATAACCCTCGTTCCTCTGAATATTTATCCTTTTTTCACAAAATTTTAAATTTTTCATCAAATTTGGATGCACTTTGTGTTCAAAAGTTTTTGTAAACACTGTGAGAACAAGCAGGTAATGTAGACTAAGTTCAGACTGCTTGTCTATGCAGAATAATCTTAGTGACTGTCTATACACCTGCCACAGATATTGTCATTATAGGAATATTCTTGGAGCAGCAGGACAATGGATAATGATCATGCACAACTCTACTTCATATAATCTTGAGTTCTTGTCTTTCAGCAATTACCAGAAAACAGTCGAGTTGTACGAGTCATGTCAAACACACCAGCATTAGTTCAGGAGGCTGCCTCAGTGGTTGCAACGGGTCATGCAGTTCAGGCTGGTGATGCAGAGATAGTACGAGAACTGTTAGAGACTATAGGTATTTGTGAACCAGGATCAGAGAACCTTCTGGATGCAGTTACGGGTTTGAGTGGCAGTGGACCAGCTTATGTAAGTTTTGGGGAAAATCCAAGGGAGATAACTTATCTATGACCTGGTTTAGAATTATATACTTTTAATTTACCTCCTGAATAGTTATATCAAGAAAAATGTTTTTGAAAAGGGCATATGGCTTGTAACAAGCAATTTCTAGCTCCACTGGCTGACAGACAGAGAGCTTTTGTCATGGCGTTGTGTCCGTCAAGCGTGCGTCCGTCCGTCCAGTCGTCCAACTGTTCGTAAACTTTTACTTAAAAAATCCCCTCAGAAAGAACTGAACAGATTTCTACCAAATTTCACAGAAATGATCCTTGGGTGACCCTCTTTCAGATTCCTTCAAAGAATTTTGATCAGATGAAAAACATGGCTTTAATGGGCGGGGCTAATTTCCATATATGGTTTAAGCTTTGAAAATCTTCTTCTCAGAAACCTTTGGATGGATTTCAACCAAATTTCACAGAAATGATCCTTGGGTGACCCTCTTTCAGATTCCTTCAAAGAATTTTGATCGGATGAAAAACATGGCTTTAATGGGCTGAGCTCATCTCCATATATGGTCAAAGTTTTGAAAATCTTCTTCTCAGAAACCAGTGGATGGATTTCAACCGAATTTGACTGGATCGATTTTTGGCAGACCTTTTATCAGATTATAAAAAGAAAATTCTGATTGGATGAAAAATATGGCTTAAATGGGCAGGGCTAATTTCCATATTTTGTTTATACTAAAAACTTTGTAAATTTCTAAGAAACCTGTTGATTGATCAACCACATTTCACGGGAACAATAACCAGACGACTGTCAGATTCCTTCATATAATTTTGATTGGTTGAAAAACATGGCTATGATGGTGGTGGGTTATGTCCATATATGGTATACAGTGAAAATTTACATAATGAATTTTACATAACTTGACTTGACTTTTGTAAAAACAATGAAAAGTTTGAAATGGTTATCTAGAACTATTTTAAAGATCTTCATGATTTAGATTTATTTTAATTATATTAAGTTTATTTTAGAATTTTGAAAAAAATTTGCTTAATCAGTACATTCATGCCTGAGGAGCGATACAGGCGCTCAAGCACCTCTAGTTAATGATGTTTACTTCCCTATTTGGCACATACTTTTCAATTTTAAAGTCATTTGAATTGTTATAAGAATTTTATAATAGAATTAGACCTGTCCAAAATTTTGTTTTCTTGTAATAGATTAAGCCAGAGTTGTTTATAATACATGTTTTCAACTGAAATATTAGCCCTTTGTCAGGGCTTTCAGTCCTTTGATTTAACCCTTTCCCGTTTTTTGGAAATTTTAGACTAGTCCAAATTGAAAGAGATTGCAGACGACAATGACAACTTGGTGCCATTTGAAATGAAATCATCATATATGGTAGAAAATATTGTGGAAAACGGAGAAATTGCTTGTTACAAGCAATTTCTTCTGTTTCCACAATGTTTTCTCAAGTATAAAATCCCAGGGACGTAAAATCCCGTATTTGAACGCGAAAGGGTTTATAGCAATTCTTAAATTGGATTTTATTTTTGAAGATAACAAATATTTCATAAACACTCTTTACTTAACCCATTCTTACTCATCTCCCCCCTCCTTTCTAGAAAAATACTTAATTTAAGGTATTTTAAATTTGCAAAAATTTAACTTGTTGTCTACAACTCTTTTGAATTTGGGCAAGTCTAGAATTTCGTTTTGTGGTAAAGGGTTAATATCTTATAATACGCTATTACAGGCATTTACAGCTATAGAGGCCCTGGCAGATGGTGGTGTTAAAATGGGCCTTCCTAGAGATCTTGCAATGAAATTAGCAGCACAAACTTTATTGGTATGTAGGATTTTTTTCCTGGATTAGATAGTAACTTGAAACAAATTTTCAGATAGCTCAATGTAAAGTTCACAGATCAAGGTCAAATACTCGGCAGGCTAAATATGTTGTCCCTGGATGACTTTCCAGTTTAGGCTAATCTAAAAGTCAAGGTCATATTCAATATTAACAAAAACTGACACTTTCTCTAGGCTTATCTCCTATCATTATGTATGAATTATCAAATCCCTGGCCAAGCTCATTCAATCTCCAACAGGAAGTTCAACTTATATATTAAGCAGCTATATTTGAATAAGCTGTAGTTATGATGTTTAAGTCCCTGAACCAACAAACTTACTTGAGTTCAAAGATCACTTCCAGACTAAATGAATGATTTGATTTCTCTATCAAGTTTTGATAGCCAGCTGTAATAATTTGACATAGTTGTTCGTTCCCCTTGCTGAGTAGAAGTGTCACTCAAAAGAGTTTGTTTTGATATGCAGAAGGTCACAGTTTAAGGTCAAGTGATAAGGTTAACCTTATCCAGTGCACATCTTCTAAATTTATTGATGGATTTCAAAACTAATTTGTGTCAAGTTTAACCCATTCCTAAATAAACCTACTTTTTTTTCTGTCCGTCCAGAAAGAAACTTTTGAAAGTATTGTGGAAAATGAAGAAATTGCTTGAAACACTCCTTAACCACAAAACTTAAGACTGGTCCAAACTGAAAGAAGCTGCAGACGCAAATGTAAAGTTTATGAAATTTTAGATTTTTTAACCCATTTCCACTCAATGATGCTTTTAGACGCCCCCAAGAAAAAAAGCTTTGGAAAACATTGTGGAAAATGAATAAATTGTTTGTTACAAGCAATTTCTTCATTATCGGCAATGTTTTCTGCCCCAAAGGTAAAAAAAAATCCACAATTTCATTAACTTAAAATTGTTGTCTGCAATTCCTTTCAATTCGGACCAGTCTAAAATTTTGCCATCTAGTAATGGGTTAAACTTTCTGTGTAGAAAATGTGTAAAATGAAGAAATTGCTTGTTAGAAGCAATTTCTTCATTTTACACAATGTTTCCCAACTGTTTTTCTTGAGGGGTATCAAAAAGCATTGGTTAACTAAGTTTTAGTGTCATGTCACATGTGTCACATCTGTGTGTGTGAAAGTGTGACAAATATCCAGCTTCATAATGTTTTGTATGATATTCAGTTTGAAACTTAAATCTTTCCAACACAATCCTGCTTTTAAACCCACCTCTTAAAAGTTTTTTAAAGCGTTGCAAAGGGAAGAAATTTAGACAAAATTGTTGAAAAGGATTGTCATCTGCAACTTCTTTAAATATGGATCTAAAATTATGTCATCTGGCAATGGGTAGAAATGCAGATGCAACTTTTTTAGAAAGAATAAGTTCAACCCATTATCACTTAATCTTTTATGCCCTCAACAGAATGATTATTTTTCAAAGAAAATCAATTGCAAAACCTTTGAATTTGGACAGATCTAAAATTTAAATTCTTTCTCCAATACATATTTCCAGGGTGCAGCAAAAATGGTGCTAGAAACTGGAAAACATCCAGGTCAATTGAAGGATGAAGTTTGTTCCCCAGGGGGCACCACTATCACTGCAATGCACACGCTTGAAAAGGCTGGTTTCCGAAGTTCACTTATCGAAGCAGTAGAAGTAGCGACATTAAGAGCTAAAGAGCTCGGATCTCAGTGATTAAGCCAAAAAGTGATAAAGAGACAGATGTGAATCTAAGACTAATAGATAAATAGCAAGAAGTGATTTCTTTAACCCATTCCCACACAGTGACACATTTGGACGCCCCCTCAAAAAACGATTGGAAAAACTTTGTGGAAAATGAAGAAATTGCTTGTAACAAGCAATTTCTTCATTATCAACAATGTTTTCCATACAAAAAGACGAAGAAATTTAAAATTCCATCAACTTGAAATTATCGTCTGCAGCTTCTTTGAATTTGGACCAGTCTGAAATTTCACTGTGTGGGAATGGGTTAATTGAGAGTCTTAATGATAAGGGTAACAAGGGTCAACTGAAAGTTGACTCGCACCAAATTACTTATGAGTAATTCTCAAAATTCTTTTTAATCTTAGTGTGATGTCATTTCACCAGGAAAACATCGTAAACTAACCATAATGTTGTTTAGTTCAGTAAATGTTTGATGGGATTTTTTTTTGTTCAGTCAGATTTTGACTGCAAGTTATGAATGTATCTTTAAGGAAATTTGGTAAACATGAAATAAAAGTGCAATATCTATCACAATAATGTTTATTGATATAATGTAATAAACCAATGCAGTCGCCATCATGACGCAGTTGGTAGTTCATCAATCTCCCTATCTTTAATCATTGGTGTCATGCGTTCAATCCTCAGTGGCGGCACATATCCTTTTCGACATTTCGTCTCGTTAATGGGTGGATAATCGTAAATCTAATTTGGATAGTAGCTGGTGGCTAGGAAAGGATGTAGTGGTAGTACTGGTCCGAGAAATACAGGACTGGTCCGAGAAATGCCAGGGATCTATTGTTAGGTGCTCCAGCCCCCACAACATAACTGAAAAATTGTTTATAGCGGGATTAAACCCCATTCAAACAAAATAAACCAATACCACACAGTGATGCTTTTCGGCCCCTTAGAAAAAAGTCTTGGAAAACAATTTTTGTTGTCTGGTACCACCTATGAAATTTTGTTGTCTGGTAATGGGTTAATCTAGGAAGATGAATTTTGTTCAGTCTCGGCTCTAACCTCTGCTGAATTGGCATGAGGTGTCCAGTCTTAATATAATGCCTGATGGAGTCTTTTGTTGATAAGATTTAAATAAAAAAAACTAACTCTGTCTGTCTTGGAGAAAAATTCTATTAACCCATTCCCACACAAGAAAATTTTAGACTGGTCTGAATTCAAAAGAGTTGCAGACGACAATTTAAAGTTTCTGAAATTCTAAATATTTTCAATTTTCTGGGTAGAAAACATTGTGTAAAATGAAGAAATTGCTTGTCAAAAGCAATTTCTTCATTTTCCTCAATGTTTTCCAAAGCATCTTTTCTTGACAGGCGTCTAAAAGCTTATTGAGTGGGAATGGGTTAAGAGATATCCACATTGCTTTTCAGAACTGTGTCATGTGGGTCACAAAAAAGGGAATGTCTTGGTTAAGATCATAGAACAGAAATTGATTGGAAAGGGTGATGCTCTCCTGATTGAATTAAACGGTGTGACCTTTTATCATAATTATTGTGTATTTTTGTGCCATGATTATTCTTTTTTTTTGGGGGGGGGGGGTAGGGGAGGATTATGGACTATTTTGTCCAAAGATGTGAAATGGAAGTTAATTATTACATGTATACTTAATATTTGTTTCAACTATATGTTTGTTTCATTAAATATATTCTTGTAATAAGAAAGATTCAAAAGAAAAATAATTTTCAACATAAAATATGTAGAGAATGAATATACATTTTGTGCGAGATCTATTGTGTCTTGTTTCTTAAACATGGAAATTTCAGTTTTTATCCCAAACCATTAATCTCCTTCAATACACATTACAGCTCACCAAAGCACTAACTGCACAAGGTGAGCTAATGTGATCACTAATGTCTGTTGTCTGCCGTCCACCGTTCTGTCCACAATTTCCTTAGAATCGTTCTCCTCCTAAATCACCAATCAATTAGGCTTAAACTTGGCAGGAATGTTTGATGATTAACAAAAGTTCTTTAAAGGATAGTTGCCCAGGCATACCCCATTTTACATAGAAATAATGAAGGGAATCTTTAAAATTCTCCAATAATAAGGCTTAGACGTTTGATACTTAGTTTGAGCGAACACCTTTTACAAAAGCTGTACCATTTAGGCTCTATCTGGGCATACCTTTTTACATAGAAACAAGAGGACCATGATGGTCTTAAATCGCTCACCTGAGGCATCTGCAAATTACAGTACTTTTTTGTATAAAAAAGACACAACTTGAGCAAAATAAATAATACAAATATAAGATTTTGGGCTTTGTACAAATCAATCAAGTAATGCTTTACAATAAAAATGAATGCCGTTGGTTTTATAGTTTAATCTATTACCAAACCATCCCAGAATTTGTGACCCTCAGGAAATTAGGTTTACAAAAGCATTGTGAGAAAGGGAGTGACAAGTAATTTCTCCATTTCTATTTAAGAAGAATTCTTTCAATGCGGTTTACACATTTCGACCTCAGGAGCAGAGACATTTTTTATCCTAAGAGGATATTTTCCTATAACATAGTACAAAATTATTAAGTAATGCTACATACCAAATATGAATGCCCTTCACCTTATATTTCAGAAGGAGAAGACTTTTGAAGTTGCTCTAATTGGGTGTTTTCCAAAATTTAGGACCTCTGGGGCAGTGCCATGTTTTATCCCAGGGCTAAGATTTTAGCTAACATAGTAGAGAACCATCTGGTTATGCTATATATCAAATATGAATGCCTTAGACTTTGTAGATTGGGAGGAAAAGACTGATGAACATGGTCTAATTGAGCATTTGTACAAACTTTGGACACCCAAGGAAGTTTTTTTTAACCTACAGGCATAATTTAATCAAAATTGATAGATAACAGCAAGGCTATGCTACACTCAAAATACAAATGCCCTCTGCCTTAAAATGAAGGTTTTTTTTAACATACTCAAATTTTGCGTTTTCCCCTAGTGCAGGGCCGTTTTTGACTCATGGAGGACATCTTTTAGCGATTTAGTACAAAACCATCTCGTTATGCTACATACCAAATATGAATAACCTAGACCTTATAGTTTAAGAGGAGAAATCTTTTGAAATTGCTCTTATTTAGCATTTTTCAAAACTTCGGACCTCAGGGGCGGTCCATTTTTGACCCACGAGATTAAATATTTAAAAACTTGGTAGAGAACCATATGATTAAGCTCTATACAAATTAAAAAGGCCTTTGGCCTTGTAGTCTATAAAAAAAACAACAACAAAGATTTACTAAAATTTCCCATTTTCATATGCCGTGGTTACAAGAGATTTTCACAGAATAAAATTCTTTTAACAACTTTTGAAGAGCTTCACCCTATGAACATCCCTGCAAAGTTTCAGCTTGAATGGCCTACTGGTTTAGGAGGAGAAGATTTTTAAAGATATTTAAAGAATTACTAAAGATTCCCATTTTCTAATGCCGCAGTTACCAGAGTTTTTGAAGGAATTAAATTCTTTTAACAACATTTGTAGAACTTCATCCAAGGAACATCCCTGCAAAGTTTCAGCTTGATTGGCCTACTGGTTTAGGAGGAGAAGATTTTTAAAGATATTATGGACAGACGGACGACACAATAGCTCACCTCGCACTTTATGCTCTGGTGAGCTAACAACAAATCTTAAAACTATTGGGCTTATTTAATGTTTTCTTATATACATTTAGTATGAAGTCCTGCAAAAGTGCTTTTTTTAACTCACCTGAGCACGAAGTGCTCATGGTGAGGTATTTTGATCGTCCTCTGTCTGTCATCCGTCATGTGTCAACAATTCAAAATACATCTCTTCCCAAACCTCTAGGCCAAGCTCAACCAAATTTGGCAGAAATTTTCCTTGGATTGTGCCTTTTAAAATTGCTAAAAGAATTGAAATCCTGTGAAAACTCTGGATGCCATGGCAACAAAACTGAAATATCAATATAAAATTATCTCCCCCTGACCAAGAAGGCTTAAAGCCTCGATATTTTGCATGAAACACTAGTACATTGACCTCTTTCAGAATTGCTAAAATCATCACCCGGGGGGGGGGGGCTTATTTGAAATAAAGAAGGATTTTTAGACAACATCTACCAAACCATTAGGCCAATTTCAATAAAATTTGGCAGAAATGTTCCTTAGGTGGTGCCCTTTTAAAAATTGCGAAAAGAATTGAAATCCTTTGAAAACTTTGAATGCCATGGCAACAAAGCTGAAATTTTGATAAAATCTTAAAAAATGATCTCCTCCTGATCCAGAAAGCATAAAGCCTTGATATTTGGCATGAAGCATAAGTACAATGACCTCTTTCAGAATCATCACCCTCGGGTCCCCATGGGGAAGAGCCCCAGGGGGTTGGGGCTTATATAGAAATAAAGAAGGATTTTTAAAACAACATCTCCAAAACCATTGGGCCGATTTCAATAAAATTTGGCAGAAATGTTCCTTAGGTGGTGCCTTTTTAAATTGCGAAAAGAAATGAATCAGGACTTTTGTAAAACAATGAAAAGTTTGACATATTACAATAATTCAGTGACAAGATTTATTTATTTGGTTTATATTTAATTCCTGAATACAGGTGTTTAATCAACTCTTGTTTGATCCATTATTGTACAATTTCCAAGCTCCTAGATCATGAGCTGAAGATTAATCATTGTCATGCTGAATTATAAATCCTCTACAGAATTACATTAAAATCAAAGGGCTGAAAGTCCTGGAAGCACTTATCGTAGTCTTCTTTGATCTTGAAACTGAATATGGCATAAAAGGGACAAGCAGGTGGTGAAGACTAAGATCAGAGTGCACATATGTGCTGGCTGATATCTATAACTACTGCTAAAGCAGGGAATATTCCAGGTTCAGCAAGACAAGGGCTATTATTTCAGAAGTTTGCATGAAAATTTACAAGTAATTTCTTTTTTGTGCGTGTTTTTCTAAATATTTCAAGGAGTTTTTTTAGGCAATCGTTTTGATTTGTTACACATTTTTTGTATCTTTGACCCTTTATCACAAAATCCCAAATTTCAACATACTAAAGAAAAACAGCAACAAAAACTTTGTGGAAAAACAAGAATCGGAACAAAATTTTCAGTATGAATAAAAGTTTTATTACAAAATATACTTTATAGAAAAGAGATTTGTACATTTTATTACAAAAGAGTGAATTATACAAATGAGTGATTAGTACCAACATATTTTTACAGTGATTGTGCAGCTTTCAGCAAATTTCGACATTATTCGCCAAGAATTTATAGGGATTCATAATTTTTTTTTAGAAATGACAATTAGCCACAAAATGCTCGCTCATGTTTTTCTACTTCCTTTTGCACTTCTTTCCCAAATCTCTCAGCCTCTGAAATGCCTTCTGCATCTTTTTTCAATTTGGCCCCTTTTAGAATTTTATCATCTGGTTATGATATCTATAATAACCAGTAAAAGATGCCTTATCCTCATAGTCAAAATCACAAATATCAACTACCCAAGTTTTTCTTGTTCTTTTTATTACCTAAAATTATGCATCCACATTATGAAATAATCGGATGGTAATTTTACAGAATGAGGCACATAACTGAAAGACACTGCTGCCCATTAAAATACATCGACCAATCAAAACTTTCAGTTTTAGACCTACACTGGTAGTTATGTTAGTTAAGTAACTTGTAAATACAGCATATTATCCCATTCCCGTTTCTTGAAATTTTAGACTGGTCCAAATTGAAAAAAAGTTGCAGACGTTAATAAAAATTGGACGTAGTTTAAAATTAAACCATCTGATGATGTAGAAAATATTGTGGAAAAAGGAGAAATTGCTTGTAACAAGCAATTTCTTCTTTTTCCACAATGTTTTCTCAAATATAAAATCACATCAATGTAAAATCCCGGATTTGAACAGGAAAGGGTTAAGCTAATACATTTAGGTGGCCAACCAATGATTTCCCTTTTATATCCCTGACAATATATTTTAAGTAGAAAAATCGTCTGGGGACAATATGTTTCACCTGCCAAAAATTTGATCTTGAGCTGTGATATTGACCTTGGAGCTATCTAGAAGTTTGTTTCAAATGGCATATCTAAGTATGTAGAAAAAAGTGTCCTCAATTATATTAAAATCCATACTAAAATGAAGGCGATATGCCCAGTACAAGCTCAATTTGAATATTTGACTGTGAGATGTGACCTTGACCTTTGAGCTATCAAAAACTTTCAGTAATTGACATATCATGAAGGAGAACATTATTATTGTGCCTCAAATTATTTTGAAATTTATCCAAAAGGAAAGGAGTTATGGTCAAAACCATTTTAGGCAGACCAACCCATTAGTTCACATACGGCAACTTGTCATAAGGACAGCTATTTCTCACTCACAAGCTTGACAAAAATAGCTTACTTTCATTTAAGTCTAACTGCATTGTCAGATGGCATGGCAATTTAAACAAAATGTTATTTTTACACTATTTCAAAAAAAGTCAAATTATAAAATGAATAAAGAATTCCCATACAGTTGTGTAAGAAGAAATACAATTTAACCCTTGTCATGCTGAAACCATAATATTTTTGTTTTGGCAGAAGGCAAATACAATAATCAGCCTGCATACATGTGCAATCTGATCATAGTCTACACCATCTGCTTGTCTCTTTTGATTTGGAGTTGTTTATAAGATCTTTTCTTTTAGCCACAATAAGTACATACAGTACTGCCAGCCCTTTGATTTAGTGCAATTCTGTTGAGGATTTAATACAGTACGACAAGGGTTAAAAACACATGAATGAAGTATTTACAAAATGTACACTTGTTTAAATTTGACAATTATAAAGAATCCTCTCTTAATCAATGTTCTATTAACATTTTACAATACTAAATAGATTACACCATTGAAAATTGAGGAAAAAACACTGTTTTGACCCTTAGAAATTTCTCCCTATGGAGTCAAAATGACCCCTATGGGAGAAATTTCTATAGGTAAAAATGGGATATTTTCTGTGTCAGAACCTTGGTTTATGAGTCTAACATTAGCCCTTCCAATAATCCTTTAGTAAGGTAGAATGATACAGAAAATCATTGTTAAGTTTAGACCCTGATAAGCAATTGCAGTACATGCGGTTTGATCTAAGTTGATCATTTTTGCACCACCTAGCTGTCCTTTTCAAGCTGACCCTAGTGTAGTCTTATTTAAAACATTTACATACATAAATTTTATCACAAAATTGCAATAAGATGGATGATATATGTACATGAGATGGCAACTAAAAATGTCTTATTAGTATCCGTATTTCTTTGCTTCGTCTCGACTTCCAAGGAAGAAAAAGATTGCTGTGAAGAGGGAGAACCATCCCGATATTGCCACCATTCCGTATGACCATGACAGGTAATTCTGGTCTGGTCTCGGCATCCAACCTCGATTTTCTTTCTTCACGCCAAACAGAATGAGTGTAATCAGGATCAGTGTGGCTGTTAATAAAAATTGAAAATTGTATCATTTGTCTTCCCACACAATGAAGCTTTTGGGCTCCCCTCAAGAAAAGTAATTGAGAAAACATTGTGCAAAATTAAGAAATTGCTATAAACAAGCAATTTCTTCATGTTCCACATAGTTTTCCATTCAGAAATATAAAAAAAATCTAAAATTTGTGAACTTTAAAATGTTGTCTGCAACTGCTTTCAATTTGGACCAGTCTCATTTTGTTTTGAGTGGGAATGGGTTAACCCATTAGCAGCAGAAAAATTTTAGACTGGTCCAACTTGAAAGGAGTTGCAGACAACAATTTAAAGTTTACTAAATTTTGAGATTTTTTAACTTTCTTGGTTGAAACAATGTGGAAAATGTTGAAATTGCTTGTTGCAAGCCATTAATTTCTTCTTTTTAAAAAATTGATTTTCATGGGGGCATCAAAAAGCGTCAGGGTATGAGATTGGGTTAACCCTTTCCTGTTTAAACACTGGATTTTACGTTATTGAGATTTTATACTTGAGAAAACACTGTGGAAAAAGAAGAAATTACTTCTTTTCCCACAATATTTTCTACCACGTTGGATGGTTTTATTTCAAATTGAATCCAATTTTCATTGTCGTCTGCAACCTTTTTCGATTTGGACTAGTCTAAATTTTCAAAAAACAGGAAAGGGTTAACTTAACCCATTACCACCCAATCCTGTATTCTTAATTTTTTGATGCACCGAAGAATTAAGCATCAGAAAACATTGTTTCAAGCTATTTCTCCTTTTGTTTTTCATGCTGAATAGGATCCAAAATCCAAAAACAACATTATGGCAATAATAGCCGCTCTGATCAAGACCAAAGACAGGAAATCAGCCTTTTCTTATCTTTAGTTAACCCTTTCCTGAACGATCCCTGTTTTATATGCCCCAGTTATATAATATTTGAAAACACTGAGGAAAAAGAAGAAATTGCTTGTTACAAGTGATTTCTTCTTTACCACAATATTTTTTATCATAAAGGATGGTTACATACTCTCTAACTTCAGTTAAACTTATCTATCTAACCCTCTACTATTAGAGCTCAATCCTCCAAGCAGTTTTATAAGTGATCTATCACACGCTTACTCTCATTTCCTTCCGCAGTCTTGCACATTTGCTTCACTATTCATATGAGAACAAAAATACTGTATCAACAAATCAAATATCTTGTTGCACAAATGCTCGTTCAAGAAAGTATTGGTAGAATACAAGTGTGTTTATCTTTGACCCAACAACATAAACTGTATTTAGAATTGATTTCATGGTTTCAGAATGTGGTTAATTTGCCTATTCCTTCATTGTTATATAGAAATATCGAGGGCTTAGAGCAAAAAAACAGTATGGCTCTATACAATGTAAAGAGCCATACTTGTTTTTTGCTCTAAGCCATCGATATGTGAACTTCAACAATAGGGTCGAATCAAGGATAATGTTACAGTAGTATTGTAGTAATAAATCCTTATCCATGAGCAAATTTTCTACAGAAAAGATTGTGTAGTAACAAAGATACAACAATCATATCAAGGATAAAGCTACAGTAGTATTGTAGTAACAAATCCATGTGCAAATTATCTACAGAAAAGATTGTGTAGTAACAAAGAAACAACAATCGAATCAAGGATAATGTTACTGTAGTATTGTAGTAACAAATCAATTTGCAAATTTTCTACAGAAAAGATTGTGTAGTAACAAAGAAACAACAATTGAATCAAGGATAATGTTGCAGTGGTATTGTAGTAACAAATCCACATGCAAATTTTCTTTAAAAAAAAAAAAAAAAAAAAAAAAGATAGTGTAATAACAAAGATACAACAATCGAATCAAGGATAATGTTGCTGTGGTATTGTAGTAACAAATCCATGTGCAAATTTTCTAATGAAAGATTGTTTAATAACAAAGATACAACAATTGAATCAAGGATAATGTTACAGTGGTATTGTAGTATCAATTCCATGTGCAAATTTTCTAAAGAAAAGATTGTGTAGTAATACAGATACAACATTGTGCAGAGACCTGCAAATATTTCTAAGTAAAACAAGATGTGTTTGTGAAACACAATGCCCCTGCAAAAGGACTAAACATTTGACCTTGGTATGTGACCTTGACCTTATCACATGACCTTGACATGAGAAGATGCATATTATCTTTCGATTTCTAAGTAAAACAAGATGTGTTTGTGAAACACAATGCTCCCGCAACAGGACTAAACATTTGATCTTGGTATGTGACCTTGACCTTATCACATGACCTTGACATGAGAAGATGCATATTATCTTTCGATGCGGGGGCATAAAAAGTTTGAAAATTCCTATCAAATGGATACCAGAGTAATGAATCTTTGCCTGTAGTCAGATTTTAAACCGTAAAATATGTGCAAAATCTCAAAGCAAAGTCATTAATCGTTATTTAGAACTGACTTGCAGGTTACCAGACAGATTAAATTTAAGCTGGTCTAAATTGAAAGGAGTTGCAGACAATAATTTAAAGATTATGAAAACTTAGATTTTTTCAACTTTCTGGAAAGGAAACATTGTTTAAAATGAAAAAATTGCTTGTTACATTGTTCATACAATGTTTTCCAAATGTTTTTCTTGCGGGGGGTCAAAAAGTGTCACTGTGTTGGAAAGGGTCAAACCAAGCCTCCAAGTCTAAAATGGGTCATAATTCCTCTAAAATGAATGTCAAGAAATTATTAATCTTTTACTTAAGAGATGAAGAGAGAGAAAATATTTTGTTTTTATGGAGGTATGAACCGAGAAACCTAATCACACTGTATGAATACGCGAAGCGGATACATACAGTGTGTGATTAGAATTTTCGGTTCATACCTCCATGAAAACAAAAAATATTCTCTTCATTTCTTATAATTTAATAGCATCGCGCAAAAACAAACCTTTACAAATTTTGATACCTTTTTGTATGGGACTATTTTGTGCAGAAGCATACAAAAATAGCTGCTTGCTCAAAATTTTGTTAATGGAGTTATGAATAATTTTTTGACCAATCAGAACGCCTGTTTTTGATGGACTAAAGATTAAATTATTTGGTAATATTTTGGCAACAAAGGCATGTGCACATGTTTCACTCTACAAAAATATACATACCACATAGCAAATTGACTGCACTAGTTCCGAGGTAAATGAATTCCTTTTGCGATTCCACAAGACTAACGTTCCAATACGCCAACATGGCCATCAAGAAGATGAGTACTTGAAACAAGAGAGCCACACTGATCATCACCTGACATGCAATAAACCATGCTGAAATGAAAATCAACAGATATCTTTAACAAGAGCAGTCCGGGGACAACAACGCTCGACTATTCTGAGTGCTGGATAAGCTGTAGTTACCATGTTTAAGTCTGCAAAATAACCAAAAAGCTTAACATAAATGGCGGCAAATGCTGGAGTTCAAAGCTCAATTCCAAGTTGAATGAAACATTTGATTCATCGGTTGATTCCTTGATTGACAGCCATGATTGGTCAATTATATAATCAAAAACTGTATATATATTTCCATTTGGCTTTTGAAACTTAAAGTGATTGATTAAAATTACGGAAGTTTAAAACTGTCCATGTCACCAAAGACCTGTGTATAGAGAATTCTAAACATTTTTCTGTAACAGCAAAGTTCTAAACGAGAAAATGGATCTCTCAGAGAATAAGGTTTTAGTCACTCATTAGTCATTCACTTCCTGTATTTTCTGTCAGAAGGTATTGTCACCTGTAATAACTATCACAGGTGTTCAGTCGGTTCAGTTCTTACGAGTCCACACCTTGTAGCCTTCTCTTAGACATGACGACATTGTAACAAAATACTTACGAGGGGATAACCATTCCCATAACGGTCTGTACTGGTCCGAAAAGATGTACCAACAACCCAGGTAACGTTTTCCGTTGTAATCTTTGAAAAACGTGTAATCGTTGAAACAAAACTCCCATAATCCACACTTGACAAACTTGCTGTCGGCTCGACCGAAACTCTCTACCCAGTACGGACTGGCGAAGCCGATCACCATCACAAAGATGGCAAAACCCAAACAAAATATGCCGATTGTTCCCTTCTCCATGTTTGAAAATGGAGGATCACCTGTAATTAGGTCAAGTTGACAGGTAAGGTAAACCGCAACTTCTCAGATTTGTTCAACTGATTTTTAAGGGTAAACACAAAGTAATTCGAAATGACGACATCAACAAGGACGAGTCCACTTATTAAAGAAAATGTAAAATTTTAAGTTTATTCTACGGATTCCGATTCTTGTATGTCAAGATTTAAAAAACAAACAAACAAACAACAACAACAACAAAAAAAACGCCTAATGGTTATAGTTTCACTGAAGATTTTTTTTTCAAAAGAAGTCACTATATGTTCCGTATGATTCTGATAAATCTGCCTTAGTATTAAGCTCAAAATTTCTTGAATTCTGAGAGAGGCTCACCGAATAATATTCCTGCCAAAACCCCCACCCATATCGGATAGTTTGAGAGAAGATTTTTAACGTTGCAATGATTTTTCAATATGGTACTGATAAGTCCCGACTGTTTCTCACTTAATTAAAATTTGTTGAAGAAATCTGAGAGGGATCGCCAAAGGAAAATTCCAGCCAAACTCATTCATAATGGCAGTTTCAGAGAAGAATATACATTTCATACATGTATTTTAGTGTACGGAAAAAGCCCCAAAGGACAAAAACCTCACCAGACAAAAGCTTCATTGAAGAAAAGCTTCAACAGACTATATGAATAGTAACCTGTAACTTTTCAATGATCATTTTAATGATAATGTTGCCGTTTACTACGATATTTCCAATGCATTTGCAACCCCATTTCTATCTCGTGTTTCATTCCTTGCATCAATCAATCAATCAATCAATCAATCAATCAATCAATCAATCAATCAATCAAACAAGCAATCAAACAAGCAAGCAATAAATCAAGGAAGCAATAGTTAAATAAATAAACAAATAAATAAATAAATAAGTTATAGGAATGCCAATATGGAGGGAACTTTGTTGCAGTCTTTAACCCATTCCAACTCAAGCCCTCCTTTTTACGCCCCGCACTTAATGAGCGTTGGAAAACATTGTGGAAAATGAAGAAATTGCTTGTATCAAGCAATTTCTTCATTATCCACAATGTTTTCTACCCAAAAAGACAAAAAAAAAATAAAATTACATCAACTTGAAATTGTCGTCTGCAGCTCCTTTCAATTTGGACCAGTCTAAAATTCCACTGTGTTGGAATGGGTTAAATGTCTTTTTGAAGGGGCACCAAATCAAGTTAAGGTGTTTTAATGATTTCAATTTGGTGTACAACTCTTTCACTGGGCAAAATCGTGTCCATGGTCTGAAAATGCAGGTATTTACCACATTAAAATTTTACCATATGAGAAAATAAGCTCCAGAAAGAGAAGAAAGCATTGTGATATAAGGAGATTTATTTCTCCTTTTCTCACCACATTTTCTTTTAAAAGGAGGCTTTTCACACTCTCCTTCCTTACTTTGCATTAAACCCTCGGGGCATTGAAACACGCCTTTATGTGAAATTGGGTATATAATAATATATCGACGGTGCTCTACCAAAACCTCGTAACTACAGCTTTGAATAAGCTGTAGTTACGAGATTTGGGAAGAACACCGTCATAGGGATGGGATATTGTATATTGCCATGGTACATGAGATTTTTCAGTAATGATTTAACGTGTATATGTATAAAATAGAGTTTTTGATTATCGTTTCATCATCCGATTTTTACTGAAAACTTGCAAATATTTTGCAAAGTGTAGCGTATGCAATGGCGGGTCGAGGATTTCTGAATTTATTTGTCGTAAGTAATAGGTCTAATGTGCCCAATTTTATTTATCATCAGATGACGAGAAAAGGTGCGCCAAAGCCATCATAACGGGCAACAGAGCCGCACAATGAACTCGCACAGGTAGATTACGAAGACACACCCTCATTTCAAATGGACTTGTCCAAGTGTCACGACAGGTAAACAATAATTCAAAACGAAATCAAGGAAAAGGTGAAAGAAAATTCGCTAAAAATGAGTGACGGGGCAAACATGTGGTCCGTCATAGGCTTTATAATAACGATTCTGACGTGTTTATTAATAGTGTTGGGATTTTCGACCTCCTATTGGGTGGAGCCAAATGACGGCAAGATCGAGAGTGCCAGGTTCGAGCGTATCGGGCTGTGGGAAATGTGCTTTCGAGGGTATTCCGATCACAGGGACAGTTTTGGAAGGGTGTATAATGGTTGCTGGTGGATTTTTGCTCGACAGTACGACAGAATCAGACAGTATCTTTTACCAAGTAAGTCACATACAAGTCGGTAATGGGTGCCACAGGGACTTGATTCAGGTATACGTTTTTTGATTAGCCAAATCTCTGTACCAAGATCTTATGTCATTACAGGACAACATTGAAAATTAGGGTTACATTCGGTTAAGCAGGTATTTAAATTTTGATTGAAAGTCTAGCATTTTATGTAGTATGAATGATTTTGGGGAAATGAGTGCAGAGAGCTGTTTGTCACTAGCAATTTAGCATTTTGCACCCTTGCTTTTCTCTGTATAGGTACCCTGGTCTTATGATGAAAACCCTATAAAATGTTATAGAATAGAAATAGAAATATTAGAATGGTGTCCAACGCAATTTTTATCACTATAAATACTCAATACTGAAAGAAATGTCAATAAAACTATCAATGTAAATCATTCAAACTCTTTGAACTACTTTTAAAAAGTCTCCAGTCCTATTTGTAGAAAGGCAATTTGACAAAATTCTTGTAATGAGATTTATCCTTTCCCACATAATGACTCTTCTTGACACCCCTCAAGAAAATCTATTAAGAAAGCAATGTGAAAAATGAAGAAATAGCTTGAATCAATCAATTTCTTCATTTTTCACTATGCTTTCTACAAAGAAAGTGAATAAAATATAGATTTTCATAACTTTGAAATATAATCAGCAACTCCTAAGACCTAGTTCAATTTGGACCAGTCTAAAATAATGCAGTTTGGTAGTGGGTAAAGGGGTTATGTATTTCTGTAACTCTTCGGAACTACTTTATGTAACAACACAACCAAACTACACAGTTGAAGGATTGATGGCCCCACCCACTAGACTCTGACAGGGTTTAGCACATTCCCACACTATGACACTCTTTAGTGCCCTAAAGAAAAACAATTGGTAAACATTGTGTAAAATGAAGAAAGGAATTTCTTTATTTTTATGCCCCTGCACCGATAGGATCGGGGGCAAATTGATTTACCTGTGTCTGCCTGTCTGTCTGTCTGTTTGTCTGTCTGCAAAACGTAACCTGCAAACTAAACATTTTCCTATAACTTCAACCCAATTAGTTACAATGCTAATATTTGGTATGTAGATAGGTCTCAAAAAGGCACAACTGGGAAAGGTCATTTAATCAAGGTCAAGGTCAAAATTTAACCCGTTTCTATAGAAATCCTGTTTCGGGGGCATAGTGTTTCACAAACGAATCTTGTTCATAATGTTTTCTGCACAGAAAGATGAAAAAATAAAGAAGATCATTAAATTGTTGTCTGCACTTCCTTCCAATTTGGACCGGTCAAAGTTTATCATTCTTGTCCACCTTTAAACTTGTCTAAGATGCCTGAAAACTTGTGTCCACGGAAAACTCTTGTTATAACTTGTTTCGGTTTACAGGCTGGTTTGTTGCCACCCAGGCCCTCATGACCATCAACGTCGTTGTAGTTTTGTTGACTGTATTGCTTGGATTACTCCTTTTACTAAGATGTTTTCCTGCTAAAGCACAGAAACTTGTGGCAGCTATAGTAACTCTTGCAAACTATGCAGTCGGTAAGTAAAACATTTATAGTAACTCTTGCAAACTTTGTAGTAGGTAAGTAAACAATTAGAGATTTGTCAGAATTGTTCCTCATGGTTAGAGGGTACAAGTTCAAGTTTGTCTTGCAATGGCATTTTTCAAGGTCAGAAATTTTGAAAATCACTTACTTAACACTGGCCTTGACTTTTGATTTGAATAGTTTCAACAATTATGGATAGGTTTCAAGATAACATAACACATTATTATTCTCTATCAAGATTAAATTAACATATGAAACATTTATTCAGGAAGGATCAAGGTCACATTTTAAGATCAAATTCGAAACAAGTTGTCCTTGGACAACATTTCCAGTTGAAGGTCTTCTTTCACAACTAAGGTCACTTATCAACCCATTACCAGAGGACCAAATTTAGACTGTTCCATGCTCAAAGAAGATGAAGACGACTTTTCATTGTTTTTATTTTTGTAAAAAAAGTCATAATAGGATAAGGTAAAAATATGGTGAGAAAAAGAAGAATTGTTTATTATAAACAATTTCTTTTTTTCTCAGTATGTTTTTGCAAGGCCTTATTCCTTCAGTGCAAAAAGATGCAGGATTGTGTAGTAATGGGCATGTTAATATTTATCCTGAATAAAAAATTTGACATTACCAATAATATTTTTATACGCCGCCGGAGGCGGTCATATATATTGGTGTCATCTTCTCCGTCCATCCGTGCATCGGTACGTACATCCGTCCACTTTTCTTGTGAGCACAACTCCTCCTAAGTTTCTGGTTGGATCTTTTTGAAACTTGTCATCACCATAATTTGTAGATGTCCATGGATCAATTATTTTTGTGAAAAAGCAGCAAAGTGGTGGCGTATATTGTGACTATGGCACTCTTGTTATGATAAGTGATTTGGCTTTCTTTTACATAAATGTCTCTTTTCTAGTTGCGATTGTGTTTAGTATCAGTTTGTTTCAAATGAGCAGTCAAAATTGTCAAGGGAGGTAACTCTAAATCCACTTTTGTACAATTTATGACCCTTCTTTCTTTATTCACTATTCAGCACCAAACAGAAGAGCAGGACTCTAAAGGCAGTGCATTAGTTTAACCCATTCTTGCACAGTCTTATCTTTTTACATTCCTTTAGGAAAAAGCTTGAGAAAAATTGTGTAAAAAATTGAAGAAATTTTTCACTATGTTTTCTATCCCAAAGAGCCATGTTTTTCACTTTTTCATCAACTATAAATTGTCATCTGCAACTTTTTTACATTTAGAGCAGTCATAAATTTTGTCATCTTGTAAAAGATTTCATTGTAATTTGAATTTTGGTCTCCAACTTCAATAACCCATTCACACTCAAGAAAATTTTAGATTGGTCCAAATTTTATGAAGTTGCAGACAACAATTCAAACTTTATGAAAGTTCAAATTTTTTTAGTTTTATAAGTGAACCTGTGGTGGAGAGGTAGGGAGTCTGCTTCCTGATCAAGAGGTCCTGAGTTCGATTCCTAGGTGCGGCTATTGATCTTGGTTCTGTCATTGGCCCACACTTTCGGTGCGAGTACTGGTGCATTTTCCAGGAAGCAGAATCGAGAGGAATTAATTTAAGTTGGAAGAACTTGTTTCCTAATCGATGTAAAATAGATAGGTATAAAATCCATAGGTGAATTTTTCATTTTCCACAATGTTCACCCAATTCTTTTCCTTTGGGGTTGTCAAAAAGCTTCATTATATGGGAATGGGTTAAATTTTGACTAGTCAAAAAGATAACAATCTCTCCTTTTTACACCCCTCAAGAAAATAACTCTGGAAAACAATGTGGAAAATGAAGACACTGCTTTACTAGCAATTTCTGAATTTTCCACATTGTTTCTACCCAGAGAGACAAAAGATTTGAAAAATCTCAGCAATCTGAAATTGTTATCAACTTCTTTCAATTTGAACCAGTGTATAATTTGAATGTGTGGGAATTGGTTAATTGTATAATTACAGGTGTGTTTGGAGCAATAGCTGCAGTGTATTTCGGAACTAATGCTGGCGCTGACAGAACATGGCTGAATTTCCCACATCTACGGCATCTCTCATGGTCGTTCTATGTTGCCGTGTTTGGAACAATTTCAGCAGTTATAGCGGGAATGTGTTACACTGTATATTACATCAAAATTCGTAAAGGAATGCATCAATCAACAGCATACAGAGCACATGAACTACGATATTATAATCATGAACCGTCAGGCAATCGAAGTCGTTATGGTGGTAGTAGTGTGAGCAGTGGGCGTTATTATAAATGAATTCTTTTTCAACCTTTTATCATCAGTTTCATGGTTTTAACCAATTACCAGACATAAAAATTTTTGACTGGTCCAAATCGAAAGGAGTCCCAGACGACAAATAAAAGTTCATGAAATTTTAAAAATCTACTTCTTTTGGGTAGAAAACATTGTGGACAATGAAGAAATTGCTTGTAACAAGCAATTTCTTCAATGTCCACAATGTTTTCCAAAGCCTTTTTTCTGGAGGGGCGTCTAATGGCGTCATTGGGTGGAAATACCAGATGACACTTTTTAGAATTTTTGGTTTCGAAAGATGTTACAGAAAATATTCGTACTGGGTATAAATTGAAAAGAATGCATCTCATGCTGTAGAAAGCCTTTTGGGAAAAAAAGGTACCTTTTCCCTTTTGGAATAGATTTGAAACTTAGAATTCATATTAAACATCAAGGGGGAAAACTGTGAATAAATTTTTGTAAAAATAGTGCCCCCTTTTTTTACAAAAATTTTTTGTTCACTATCCATCAGACTTAACAGCGATAGGTTTCAACAGTGGGGTGGGGGGTGGGGATTGTGCCTCTTGTTCAATTGTCAGACTGTGGCTGTCAACCGAAAAAAGATCGGCCATTCAATTAATTCATTAAGACTGAAAATGAACCTTGAACTCTTACATATACATTTTTCTTGGTTTAGCAACTTAAACGTTGTAACTTCAGCTTATTCAAGGCATAGTTACAAGGTTAGGTTACTAACCAACCATTTTATTTTTTATCAAATAACTATATTTAAACCTTTCCCGTTTTTTTTCTAAATTTTAGACTGGTCCAAATTGAAGGAGGTCGCAGGTGACAATAAAAATTGGATGCAGTTCTATATGAAACCATCCTATGTGGTTGAACATATAATGGGAAAAAGGAGAAATTGCTTGTTACAAGCAATTTTTTCTCAAGTATGAAATGAAAGTCACGTATCAAACCCGGAGTTGTATAGGAAAGGGTTCAGTGGGCAGAGTTAAGTAGGCTTTACAAGTAATCAGTCAGTTCACAAATTTTTGAAAAGTTGTCTGCAGCTTCCTTATGATGTAAATTGTACATTTCGTTGTCTGGTGAAGGGCTAAAACCTCATCAATTTCATTCAAAGTGACTTGATTATAACCCTTGTCATGCTGAGCCCGGAATATTCTGGGTTTGGCAGGAGGTGTAGACAAAGATCAGCCTGCACATAAGTGCAGTCTGATTTTAGTCTACACCTCCTGTTTGTACATTTCCTGTCAGAGATGATAATGAAATTAATTTTCAAAAGAAATACTGATGACTTAACAAGTGCTACCAGTACTGTCAGACCTTTGATTTTAATGCAATTCCCAAAGGGATTTCATACAGCATGACATGGGTTAAGGTGCTTTGAATAAAATCCCATTCATCTATCAATCTTGTACATAGAAATATCTCATCAAAGTGGTTGTCTAAAGTGTGAAATCATTTTTCTATTACCTACATTTTTGATGTGCTGAAGATAAACAGCTTTGTAAAGCTTAAGGAAAAAGAGAATTTTATTTTGGCAAGCTATTTTTCCTTTTCTCACTTTATTTTCTATCCTGTATGGTACTCATTTTATCTCGCCTGAGGACGAAATACTAAACCCATTACCACACTGACACTTTTGGATGCCCCTCAAAGAACAGTTTGGAAAACATTGTGTAAAATGAATTAATGGCTTGTAACAAGCAATTTCTTCATTTTACACATTGTTTTCTACCCAGAAAGCTGAAAAAATCTAAAATTTAAGTTGTCGTCTGCAATTCCTTTCAAATTGGACCAGTAAAAAAATTGGTAGTCTGTAATTGGTAAGCCATTGTCTGGCAATCTGTCTGTAAAATTTCTTTTTCAAAATCTTCTTCACTAAGTCATTTAAACTAAATTAAGAGGGATGTTTCTTTGGTGAAGCTTTACTCAGGTTGAATTCGATTAAATACTCTTGGAAATACTTTACAAGATCAAAGACGGAAATGGAGCGGCTGGAGCACCTAACAATGGTTTCCTGGTATTTCTCACACCAGTACTACCACAACATCCTTTCCTTGCCTCCAGCTGCTATCCCACTTAGGTTTACGATTATCTTCCTATTGTAGAGTGACAAATGTCGAAATGATATGTGCCGCTGCTTGGGATCAAACCCATGACCACCGCGATTGAAGATTGGGAGTTTGATATGCCACCAACTGCGCTATGAAGTTGACTTGACAGTCTTAGTATTAACTGTTTGTTCACTATGTATTGCAAAATCATCATAACAAAAACATACTTCTTTATCTTCTGGTAGCAATTCAAACACTTTTTTGTAGCTGACTCTTGTTTAATGCTAGACAGTGAACCCTTTCTTGTTTTGCAAAATTTTAAACCCGTCCAAATTCAAAGGTTTTGCAGACGAAAATAACCATTCATTAGGGTAGAAAATATTGTCAAAAAAAAAAAGAAGAAATTGCTTGCTACAAGCAATTTCTTCTTTTTCACAATCTTTTCTCAATCATAAAATCACAGGGACGTAAAAACCAGGGATTGAACAGGAAATGGTTAAGAAATGAAGAGAATATTTTCTGTTTTTATGGAGGTATGAACCTAAAAACTCAACCACACTGTATGAATATGCAAATGTCATCTAGAAAAGGGTTAAATGAAAACTGTTAGAATGTATGTAATATTCTATTACACATATTTTCCCTCCAATGTTGAAGAATCTCCTTAACCTGTTTCCACGTGACAAAATTTTAGACTTATCTAAATTGAAATATGTTGTAGACACCAAATTGAAATTGGTGAAATTTAAACAACATTAAAATTTTGTCTTTTAGGGTAGAAAATATTGGGGACACTGAAGAAATTGCTTGTTACAATAATATTTTCAAAAGGTTTTTTCTTGAGGGGCGTAAAGAAGCAATTTTGTGTGTTAATGGGATATTCTGTTTTATCAGTCATCTTTAGTGACAAAGTTTGAGAAAGCACCTAGCTATTAGTTCATATGTCTACCTGACGACAAAATGGTAGATTGGTCTAAAATGAAAGAAGTTGCAGACGACTACTGTAAGTCGATGAAATTTTAATAAATCTTTGCCATTTGGAAAAGAAAACATTGTAATAAGCAGTTTCTTCATTTTCCACAATGTTTTCCCCGGATTTTTCTTGAGTTGCTTTAAAAAGTGGGATTGTTAGGGATGGATAAATCAACAAACTGCATCTTAATAACCAACAAGGGGGTCCAGCTCAGGTTTAAAAAGCTGAACAGGATCAAAACCGTTTGAATTTTGAAGTTTGACTGCAAAAGTGTACCATGTGTATAAACAATATAATATGAAATAGGACAGTCTTGCAATCACACCTCCATTTGAACGCCGCCCAGGGCTGACGTATCTTGTAATCATCTTCTCAGACTGTTCGTCCCGACGTCCGTCTCTCCGTAAGTTCACATCTTATATCTCCTACATTTCAGGGCGATTTTGAATTAAAATTTCACAGAATATTCCTTTGTCACCTGACCTTGCGCATATTGTCGGGGTTTTGCAATTTTAAACTGTGTCACAGAAAAACGGGGCTTAATTTTCAAAATGTCTTGTTAACACATCTCCCCTTACATTAACTTTATGGACAAATTTGAATGAATTCTTCACAGAAAATTTCTATTCACATAACCTTTAGCATGTTGTCGGGGGGGAGCCATTTAGGCTGCGTCGCAGACAAAGGGGGCTAAATGCAAAATTTGTTAACATATCTCCCTACATTTTCGGGCAAATTCGAATGGAATTTTTATAGAATGTTACTAGTCACGTGACATTGGGCTTATGCTCATGCTTATGGCATTTTAGGCTGTTTCACAGAGAAAGAGGGCTTAATGGAAAAGGGCGGTGTATTGTGACTTTGGCACTCTTGTATGAGTATACGGTTATATTTCAACTCATTACAAGATATCAAATTTTGAACTAGTCCAATTTCAAGGAAGTTGCAGATTACAACTCAAAAAATAATCGAAGCTGGAAATTGTGGAATTCATTGTGACAAATTCTCTTCTTCAACGTGCTGAAGGTGAGCTTTTGTGGTCGGTAAATGTCCAGCATCTTTCTGTCCATCTGTCCGTTTGTCTGACCGTCCGTAAACAATTATTAAAACAATCTTGTCCTCCTAAACTATAAGGCCTAGAGCATTACTATACTCTGAAAATTAGCCCTTTCTGTGCGATCCCTGACTTTACAAAGAAAATCTTTGAAAATCTTCTCCTCCCAAACCATGAGGCCTAGAGCTTTGATATTTGGTATGTATCTTCACCTATTGACCTTCTACCAAAATACCACAGAGAATTATGGCATTCTGAAAATTAGTTCTTTTCTGTGCGATCCCTTAATTTACAAAGGAATAAAGAAAGAAATCTTTGAAAATCTTCTTCTCTCAAACGATTAGGCCCAGAGGTTTAATATTTGGTGTGTATCATCACCTATTGGCCCTCTACCAAAGTACTTCAAAGAATAACTGTTTTCTGAAAATTATGCCTTTTCTGCGCGATCCCTGATTTTATAAAGGGAAAAAGCAGGAAATCTTAGAAAATCTTCTACTCCCAAACCATAAGGCCTAGAGCCTTGGCAATTGTTATGTATTAGTGTTTAATGACCTTCTGCCAAATATTCAAAAGAATTACGGTAATCTGAAAATTAGCCCTTTTCTGCGCGATCCCTGATTTTACAAGTGAGTAAAGAAGGAAATCTTTGAAAATCTTCTTCTTCCAATCCACATGGACTAAAGCTTTGATGTTTTGAATAAATCATCATCTCTTGATCCTTTACTGTAATACTTCATAGAATTATCGCACTCTGAAAATTAGCCCCTTTCTGTGCATTTCCTGATTTTAGATAGGAATAAAGAAGGATATCTTTGAAAATCTTCTCCTCTTAAACCATTAGGCCTAGAGCTTTGATATTTGGAATGTATCGATGTCTATTAATACTCTAACAAAATACTTCAAATAATTACTGTATTCGGGAAATTAGCGCAATATGGTGGGATCATCAGTATACCTAGGCTTAAATGAGAAAATCCTTAAACATCTTCTCCAAAATAATGAGACAGAGGGCTTTGTTATTTGAATATATCATAAAGCCATGAACCATCATACTCAGGGGATCGATAAGGACCATCGTGGCCCTCTTGCTTGGATATGAAATAAAAAAGGAACTGTTTACCTCTATCTATTCTGTATAGAGTATACAGAACCCTGTAAGTGGATATATCCGCAAGTTGAAAAAAAATGAAATGTGAATTCTAGGGTTTTTTTAGAAATTTTGTGTGCAAAAAATAATTTGCACGTTCAAAGTAATGGAATGGAAAAATAGTATAGAAGGTGAAAAATAGTGTTTGGAAATATTTGTAAAATGTTTGATAATTGATGAATCGCCAAGTTTACATGTATTTTTACTTTTACAGTACAGAGACTGTACATAACTTTTTTAACAATTTTGCTAGTGTACATTTAATCCAATTTTTAATTCAAAAGGACTTAGACTGGTCCAAGTTCAAAGAAGTTCTTGACGAGGAATAAAAACTGATACAGTTTCAAAAATCTCTTCCTTTTTTGGCTGAAAACAATATGAAGGAGGAGAAATCGCTTGTGACATACGATTTCTTCATTTTTTCTCATTGATTTCCAGAACTCGGTCTTCAAGGTCGTAAAAATGATTGGTTGGTAATCTAAAAGTCGTAACTACAGCTTTAATAAGTTTCAGTAACGTCGTTTTAGTTGCTATAAAAATGTTGGAGTTAATAGTTCACTTCCGGTACTTAAGAGATGAAGAGAATATTTTTTGTTTTCATGGAGGTATGAACCGAAAAAACTAATCACAATGTATGAATACGCGAAGCGGATTCATACATTGTGTGATTATGTTTTTCGGTTCATACCTCCATGAAAACAAAAAATATTCTCTTCATTTCTTATAATTTAATAGCATCGAGCGAAAAAACAAAAGCTTCACAAATTTTGATTCCTTTTTGTATGGGACTATTTTGTGCGGAAGCATACAAGATCACTGCGTGATCAAAATTTTGTTCATGGAGTTATGAATAATATTTTTCGGCCAATCAGAACGCTCGTTTTTGATAGACGAAACTAACAATTAAATTATAAATGAATGATTCCATTGGTCTATCGATTTTTTATTGACGCCGAGGTACGTCAATTGTACATGCAAATACGAACACTATTTTTTGTGTCATTTTAGATAGATTTTATTCATACTATATTTTGTGTAATTCATTTGTGTCGTTGTTTGTATAACATTTTATACACAAATCTGTAATAAATACTTTTATGTTTTTTACAGAAAGATTTTTTTTTTAAATTTTGACCTTCCAAGCAGTACAATTCTTTGTATAGAGTTTCCACAATATCACATGGCAAATGTTTAGAGTGGTCTAATTTCCGGGAAGTTTCGACGACAATCTTTAGTTAATTAGATTTCAAAAAATCTTTGTCTTTTGGATTAGAAAACGTTTTAAATAACAAAGAAATTGCTTGTAACAAGCATTTATTTTTGATTTCCACATTGTTTTTAGGGGCATTAAAAAGCGGGCTTGTGTAGGAATGTGTTAATCTTGAATTTAATTCCATTCTCAACTATGACAATAAATTGAATTTGGCTATACCGTTAAAAAAAGCTGAATTCCTGGGAAAAAACTTCTCTTATCTATCTACACAACACCGATTCTTATCGTCACTGTATTTAAACTTTTACTCGAAAAATGTTGGGTGCTTCCAAGATGGTGGACGGGATTTGTTTTTAAGGTAAGTGTCATTTATGTCTAGTCGGAAACTATTGAATATGCATTTTCGTACAAAGAGTTGGGTATCGTCGTGAAGACATTTGGTTGAAGAACCGATTACCCTTTGAAATATAGTAGTACCTCTTGTAAATGACTCTTACTTTATAAACAAATCCGCATTCTCGGAGGCACCAAACATTGACGTACAGAGTTTCCATACACCATAGATTCATGAGTCCCTGACCATAAAGTACTGTATTGTGTCCAAACTTTGATATTAAGGTTTATCAGATTCTCTCTAATCCATTACCACACAACCCCGCATGTTTGCACACTGAAGAAAACTAACTTGAAATCATTGTGAGAAAAGTAGAAATTACTTGTAACAAGCAATTTCTTCTTTTACCACAATTTTCCTACCTAATTTTGCACTAATCTTTTAATTTAAGTGTAATTTGAAATGTCGTCTACAACATCCTTCGATTTGAGCCAGTCAAAAAAATTTTAACGAGGTAATGGGTTAACCATGATGCCACAAGTGAATGAAATATCGGACTGTAGTATCTATCTAGACTGGCTGCAGTCGTTTTTGATGGGACATTTAATGTACTAAAATATTTTCTTCAATTATGTATCTTTCATCCAAGTTTATGTTTGTGGCTAGTGTTCTTTTTGGAGTCAGGGACTTAATTGACATCCCTGACCAACGATTTAATTCCCTTTAAGAAGAGTCTGGTAGCCAGACTAGTATCTATCTTGAAACATCCAGTTCATGTCCTCCACTTGACTCGCTCCCAGTCTCACTGAATTTGTTAGTTAGATAGTTAACATATTACCACAAGAAAATTTTTAGAGTGACCAAAATTGAGAGAAGATGCAGACGACAATTTTAGGTTGATGAAATTCTAAAATTCTTTGTCTTTTGGGATAGAAAACATTGTGGGCATTGAAAAAAATGCCTGAATCAAGCAATTTCTTCTACGTCCACAATGTTTTCTAAAGGTTTTTTGTGTTAAGGGCTTAAAATGAGGGAGTGTGTGGGAAAAGGTTAAAACAGTATCTTTTCTCCAGCTGTATTCTCGCTTTTTGGCTGATCAGTTAGGCTGTCAGTTTGTGAGACGTAAGGGATGTAATTTCAAGGAATGAAGTGTATTTGCATGATTGATGTACCTTAGTTACTTTCAAACCCACACTTTCTGACAGCCTGGGAGACAGGCCAGCCGCGCACCATAATTGATAAGATCGATGGCATACTTTCCGCCCGCGGTATCCGTCTGTCTGTCTATCCGTCCGCGTAAAAATTCACTTGCGGTCTTAACCCATTCCCACACAATCCCCGCTTTTTGATGCCCACTTCAAGAAAACAGCCTGAGAAAACATTGGGGAAAATGAAGGAATTGCTTGCAACAAGCGATTTCTCTATTTTCCAACAATTTTTCTACCCAGAAAAATAAAAATGGTGAAATTTCATCGATTTGACATTGTCGTCTGCACCGTGCCATTTTAAATTTGGAACAGTCTAAACACTGTCAGACACGGACTTTTTTCTGACGTGTCCGATTTATCTGTTTGGAGTGCATATACATTATGTATTTTACTTGGAATATTCATAGGTATAGATTTAAAATGAACTGAGAGATACATTCTGCACTACAGTATGTTAAAGCGAGAGATTTGTTTCTGTACGATAATGCATTACTGTAGAGCAAAAGCGTGTCTTTCTGTTAGGTACATCTGTAAGAGTTTTTGGCCTGTGCACGAAATTTCAACCTTTTCACGTTTGCGTGAAGCTCAGACCCCGAGCAGCCTGGGCAGACTCTCAGAGTTTTTAGAAACTTTTCTGATTGTCTAAAGAAGGTTTGGGCTAGTGTCTATCTATAGAGCGTATAGTGAAAAATCGACCTTTATATGCGCCAAGTTAAGACTACGATCAGACTGAGCATCCGTACAGTCTGGTCTTTGTCTTTACTTGGCGCATAGGCTTAATGGTCGGAAATGTTAGCCCAAGACTCATTCGTATTTGTTTGATTATTTTTTTGCTAACAATTCTATATTTATCAAATTCACGATCAATGAACGATCTCAGAATTCAAATAAGCAAATTGAATTATTTCAAATTGAGGAAATAGTTTAACGGTGTTCTGGTTTTTCTTTAATGCAATAAGAAATTTATCTGATGAAATGGTGGAATGCTTATGGTTTTAACAAAATAGGTGAGGTTAATTTTTATTTTTAAAGCTTTAACAAAAACAGCAACATTAAAACAACATTCAATCGGAGTTAAGAAAAAGTATTTATATACAACAATGTAGATTAAACCACGATTTGTAACTAAATGAATGTTAAACCATCTCTATACTGCATCAGCTACAACAAAATAAAACGAAGGTATTCTGTTCGTAATATTTTTCTAAGGCTCTTTTTGTACAATTTACTTTTGACCATTTCCTGTTTATCAAAATTCTAGTCCTATCGAAATTCAAAGGTTTTGCAGACGAAGGTTTGAAGTGGATTTATGTTGAAAAATAATCATTCAGTCGGGTGGAAACTATTGTGAAAAATGAAGAAATAGCTTGTTACAAGCAATATCTTCTTTTTCTACAATGTTTTCTCAATAAAAAGAAACAAACAAAAACATGGATTGAACAGGAAAGGGTTAAAAAGCTATTTAAGATATTACTTGAGAAATTGCTAATTACAGTCAATTTCTCATTTTCTCGCATTTTTCCTATGCTAATATTCGTTAAGACGTCAAGTGTGGAAATGGGTAAACCAAAGAGAAACTAAACTCTTTTCATGCTGTATAAATAACCTTACTGAATAGCTGTCAAATCAAAGGGCTGAAAGCACTGATAGAACTTGTTGTATAAAAACCAATATTTTTTTTAGAAATCAACTTCATAAGCAACTCGGGTAGGAAAAAGTACAAGCAGGAGGTATAGACTAAGATAAGGCTGCACATAAGTGCAGTCTGATCTTAGTCTATACCTTCTGCCAAAACCGGACTATTCCGGGCTCAGCATGACAAGGGTTAATTTTACCTTTTGTGTGTACCATGGTTTTATTAACCTTTACTCAAAATGCACGAAAATCAAAGAGCTGAAAGCACCTAAAGGCCCCAATCGTGGGTCTATATTTTCTGACTTTTTTTAAATGATTTTATATACAATTTTGGTTTAAAAGAAGGAAAACTCAATCAGGTGGTATAGACTTAGACCAGACTGCACATATGTGCAGTCTGATCTTAATCTATACCTCTTGCCAAAACAGGAATGTTCCGAGTTCAGCATGACAAGAGTTTATTGTTATCAGGTCCATAATAATTACCCGCCATACGTGATAAGCGCCATTGGCAAATTAGATGAAAGGAAACTGGTCATTCTATCTAATTTTAGAGTCGTTTTAAAGTACCTCGACTGGCATAAGCTGGATCTAACTTTTTTTTTAAAATTTTTTTAGTAAGTAGCCCCTGTGTGTGACAGTCATTTTTTCTGAGTTCCGTCATTTAATTTTACTCCAATAATTTCTAATTCTAGCCATGTAGTGTCGAGTTTAGTCTCGTGCATATGCTTGTATCAGAGTCTTAATCCATTCCCTAACGACAAAAATGTACACCTGTTCAAATTGAAAGAGATGCAGACGACAGGGTAAAGTTGGTTTGAATTAAAAATTAAGGACCATTTCAGGTAGAAAACATTGCGAGAAAGAAAAAATCGCTTTTAACAAGTAAGTTCTTCCTTTCTTACAATGTTTTCCAAAGTTATATTTATTAAGCGCGTAAAAATGAGGGATTGTGTGGTAATTGCTTAAAGGCGCATATCAGAAAAAAAAGGAGTTTAATTCTCAACTTCTCAAGCGTTCGACTTGTTGAACTGAGAGTACCCACGACCGTGATTAGAAGAACGGCTAAACTAGAATTGGATGTGAAAATTTTGGTTTAGAAGAACTAAAGATATATATATAATTGACGGATCGATGACCACGCCCATTGAGCTCCGACAGGAAGTTCCACCTCCAGCTTAAAAAAGCGTTATCTTGCAAAGTTTATGGCCAGTTATATACAACTATGAAGTAAAACAGATGGTCGACGATCTAAAAGTCCTAACTACATCTTGAACAAGCCGTAGTGCAAAGTTTAGGTCGCCAACCCAACAAAAATGCTTCACTCTATACACATCAACCAATGTCGGAGGTTCACTTCCAGTCTAGATTGATGATTTGATTAGTCGATTCATTCGTTGATTTACAGCTGCGATCTGTCAATTACCTTGTGATAGTAAAATGGGTGGGGCTAGCCATTCATCATTCATTTTCTGACAAATTTTCTGTTAATTTTATTTCAGTAGACGGCGATGATCCGTCAACCATTTGTAGAGCCAGAGGATTTCTTTATACTTGGAATTATAATTATTGCCATTATCGGTATGTACCATATTCGTACCATATGTAGACACTTCTGATGTTTTGCTAACGATATTATGTGTCAATTCGGTCTGTTGTTGACCCCCAGAGCTGCCAAGCAATATTTTATTTAAGTTTGTTTGTTTGAATGGGGTTTAACGCCGCCTTTAACAATCTTTCAGTTATATCGCGGCGGCTGAAGCACGTAACAAAGGATTCCTGGTATTTCTCGCACCAGTACTACCAATACACCCTTTCCTAGCCTCCAGCTGCTATCCCACATAGGTTTACGATTATCTACCCATTGGTGAGAGACAAATGTCGGAAAGAGAATTGCCGCCGTCGGGGATCGAACCCGGGACCCTTTGAATGATAGTCCGACGCGCTACCAACTGCGCTATGACGGCATTTTATTTAAGAAAAGAAGAGAATAGTTGTTGTTTTCATTGAGGTATGAAGCTAAAAGCCTAATCACACTGTATGAATACCCGAAGATGATTCATACATTAGTGTGATCAAGTTTTTAGGTTCATACCTAGATGAAAAGTGTGTTTAAGTTTTTAGGTACATCCCTCAAAATCAAAACAAAAAAAAAATATTATCTTCATTTCTTATAAGTAGTGCCATAATGAAAAACAAAGCAAATAACTGAATAGTTTTTTGAGAAAATATTTGTGGATCTATTTCGTGTGCAATCATACAAAATAGTTGCATGCTCAAAATTTTGTTCATGGACGTATGACCCCCACAACCCCTTAACCCATTCCAACTCAATCCCTCCTTTTTACGCCCTTCAAGAAAAAAAGCTTTGGAAAACATTGTGGAAAATGAAGAAATTGCTTGTATCAAGCAATTTCTTCATTATCCACAATGTTTTCTGATAAAAAGGTGAAAAAATTAAAAATTCCTTCAACTTGAAATTGTCGTCTGCACCTTCTTTCAATTTGGACCAGTCTAAAATTTTGCAAGAGGGAATGGGTTAAAAGAAGTATACAAAATCAAAACGCCTGAACCTTGATAGACGAAACTAAAATGAAATATTTTGCTGTTGGTAACCAATGACAGCTTTTGACCGGTCAACAAAACGTCTCTCTCTAGATCTTCCGAGTCCAGTTAGCTCAGTCGGTAAAGCACTTTGCTTTAAATACTAGGGCCATTTGCTTGGCCAACATTCTTTCATTCATCTCACACTTTAATCGCGGTGTGTGTCATTTATCTCCCATTGATATACGGGATGAGCATGCAGTTGGTGGCTCGGATCGAATGTTGTGGTTGTGCTAGTGTGAGAAATGACTGGAAGCCATGGCTAGATGCATCAATCACCCCGATATAGTTGAAGTACCGTTGAAAGTGGCGTTAAACCACACAAACACACCCCGCACCCCTCACCCCCAAAAGACAACAAAAGTTCTAGATCGAGAACCAAAGCAAGGCAATGCAATATTCAAACTTAAAATCACCAGTTCAAATTTAGTAAGGCTAAATATGGCTGTTGTTTGGTCGCGATTGACAGAACAATAAATGAACACGTATATTCATCCTTATGTTTTAGATGTTGCTGATACACAAGAAAACATAACAACTATAGACAATATTACATGCTCTGGGTTACACTGCAGGTTAGTAAATTTTGAATCACGTGCTCAGATCGATGTCCACCGCCCCAAAGGGGTTGTGGGAGTGGTGGTATCGATCGAAAATGTACTCATTAGCTCCACTGGCTGAAAGCCAGCGACCTATTGTCATGGCGTTGTGTCCGATTCCTTCAAAGATTTTTAAGAATTCAAAGAAATTGATCGGATGAATAACATGGCTTTAATGGGCGGGGCTAATTTCAATATATGGTGAAACTTTTCAAAATCTTCTTTTCAGAAACCAATGCATGGATTTCAACCAAATTTCACAGAAATTTAACAGATTCCTTCAAAGATTTTAATTCAGATGAAAAGGGGAGGACTATTTCCATATATGGTGAAACTTTTAAAAATCTTCTTCTCAGAAACCAATGGATGGAATTCAACCAAGTATTACAGGAATGATGTTTGGGTGACCCTTTATCAGATTCCTTTGAAGTGATGGCTTTAATGGGCGGGGCTAGTTTCAATATATGTTTAAAGCTTTGGAAATCTTTTTCTTTGAAACCAGTTGATGGATTTCAACCAAATTTCACTGGAATGATCCGATGGTGACTTATTTTCAGTTTCCATCAATTTTAATTTTGATTTGTTGAAAATATGGCTTTTATGGTTATAGCTTATGTCTATATTATGGTATCAAGTGATTTTTTTAAAAACGCCATTCTCCAATGGCAGGTCTTTACAATCATCTTAGTAAGGTAAACTGTGTTAAAGGGTTAAAGTTCATAGTGAATTTCTGAGACTTCAAAGTTTTTGTGTATGTATACATGGATTGACTAATAAGAGTCCTGTCACACTACACGGCGATTGCACCGCGATTGCACGACGCTCTAGCATTTTTCAGAGCGCCGTGGGATCGCCGGAAAACATCAATAATTTTCGGGAAAATATATATATATATATATATATATATATATATATATATATCTTTATTCAGGAAATAAAGGCAACACTGCCTATCAAACCACATGTTTACATAATAATACATTTTTTTTTACAACAAATAGTCGATGGTGGATTAATTCTAGACGATAATTCGCTCACATTTATATTCACAAATACGAGAGAAGGTCTGTTTGATTTAAAATTGATTTGAGCTATAAAGTTTTAGTTATTATTTTTTCTCATAAATATTTAATATCTAATGTATTTAATACCAGGAAATCAACTAGAAACTGATATATAATTTGACGGCTAATCAAAATATGATCAGGAGTCTGCCATGAATTCTTTTGTAACTCAAGTCGTTCGCCTGCTCCCATTCCGAATCAGCGTAGAGGATATTATGTAAGGGAGATAACCCTAATTCAAAGTATATTCCGTCGTTGTTATTATCTTTCTTCCATTGTATAAGTAAGTGATTTTGATATTGCAGATGACAAATTATAATGTTGGATCCTTTGAAGTTAATGGTATCCCATATTGAGTTTCACCTTGTTCAAAACGAAACAGCAAGGTAAAAGCATGTGGGAAGTGGATGTGCATCTGTACGCGTGTATTATACATTGTTTATTAATAGTATGACATATTTCAATTTATATTGGGGTTTATACTACTTTCAACATTATCACAATTTTATTGCAAGTTTGTCGTGGCAGCTGGTGTACCTAACCATGTTTTCCTGTTGTTTTTCTCACAAGTACCAGCACATCATTTCATCCAGGCCACCAGCTGCCTGGCACTTACTACAGGAAATGGTTCTACATTAAGTATATATACAAACTATATAAAATAATAATAATATCATTTTGTCATTATTTACAACTCAATCTAACTTATAGTCCCTAGACATTCAAAGAGTATGCCATGATAAAAACAATATATTGTTGATGTCCAGATTTAATCTAATTTATCTGTTATAGACAATAAATTCATTTTGTTCACTATTTATGTTTAAAATTAAATTATTCCACAAGGCAGAAGTACCTTAACCCTTTTATCATTAGATTCATTGCTTGTATTGATTTTTTATGTTAAAAGAAATTCACATAAATAATAAACTCTTATGGAAGATATGGGACTTATTTGATAATCTTTATTATCAGTTGCGGCTTAGTTGCCATTAAGTATATATTCGTTTCGTAGCTCAAAGCCTTTATAGATAAAAGTAGCTAGATTTCTAGTAATTTTTGAATTGTTACATGTCAGTAATTCAATAAACTTGAACATACTAGGTTTTCTCCAATAGTATTGCTTAACGTAAACTTTTCTTAGATCCTTATATATAGTACATTCAAGTAAAAAGTGCATTTCATCCTCAAGTTTATTACACAATTACATGGCGATGCTACGGCTCTCCTACGGCGTTCCTTCGACGATTCTACGGCGATGTATCGCGTTTCTACGGCGATTGACTGCACTTCTAAAGCGCTTCTACCGCGCTCATGGAGACGTCACGGCGCGTGCACTAGGCTCTCACGACGATTGCACTGCGCTGCCGGTGCGCTTGAGACACTGTAGGAGCGCAGTAGAAACGCAGGGGATGCGCGAAGAGCGTGGTATAGTCGTCGTGCAAGAGCCATTGCCTGCCATGGCGCTCTGACTGCGCTCACATCGCGGTGTCGCGGCGCTCTTATGGCGTTGTAGGAGACCTCGTGGCGCGGCTAAGGCGACCGCACGACGATCCTACTGCGCACTTACTACACCGCGCTCCCAAGGCGATTGTTTTGTGCATGTTCAAAGTGCGCGCCGTCCCTCGCCGCTCTACGCGACTGCACGGCGCTCCCACTGCCCTCCCGCAGCAATCATGGCGATGTCACGACGTCCTCCCAGCGCTCTTGAAATTTTTGGATCGCCGTGGGAGCGGCGTAGGATCGCCACCCTAGTGTGACAGGGGTTTAAACACCCAATTTTCAAGGAGACTGTTGTAGCTCAGATTACACCAGTTAGTTATTTACAGTAAATTTAATGTCTTCACACAGTTAGATAAGATATTCCTCTTTGCAGTTCTAAAAATAGATAGGTTGTTAGAAAGTGTTAGAAAGTGGTAAAAAGTAGGATTTTGTCTTATTGGTTACTGCTCTTGGATATGGATGATAAAAGCTTATTATAATCAAGGGAAATGTGGATTATATATTTTAACCCATTACCAGACAACATGATATAAGATTGGTTCAGACCGAAAGCAGTTGCAGGTAACAATCTTTAATTGTTGGAATGAAGAAAATCTTTGTCTTTTAGGATAAATAACATTGTTGACAACGAAGAAATTGTTTGTACAAGTTAAAACTGACCCTTTAACCAATTACATCAAGACAATATCTTAGACTAGTTCAAATTGAAAGAAGTTGGATATCACAATTTAAAGTTGCTAGAATTTAAAAAAATCTTTACCTTTTGGGTAGTTTTCATTGTCCATAATGTTTTCCAAAGATTTTTCTCGAGATGCTTAAAAAAGCAGGATTGAGTGGGAATGGGTTAAATGCAAATGAAGATACTTGTACTTCATTTGACATGCTTATTTCAAGGTCCATAACCTTTCAATCAAAAATGACATTGTAACAAATGATTTATAGCTTTGCCCATTCCCACACAGTGACACATTTTGATGTCCCTTCAGAAAATCAATATGGGAAACAAATGTGTAAAATGAAGCATTTTCCTCATTTCCACAATGGTTTTACCCAGAAAGATGAAACAATTAACTGTAAATTATTACCTGCGACTCCTTTCAATTTGGATCAGTCTAAAATTTGGCCATCTGGTAATAGGTTGAAAACTCTAAAATTAAGGATGATAACTCTAAATTAATTTTCATTGGAATTTTGTGCCTTTTTCATCTGAGGTTCATTACTAGCCTTCATCCTTTAAAACATTACAGCGCTGGTTCAGGTATGTGCTGACAAAATAAGTTTTTAGAAAACCAAAAGATAGTTATTGCAATAGTACTCTCATATTTACATTTCAAAATAACTGAATTAACTCAATATCAAACATTAAACCCGAAATTCCCACACAACAAAATTTTAGACCTGTCAAAATTGAAAAAAATCAATTCACATGGTGAATATGATTCAGTTTATATTGAATTCCTGAAAACATCATTTCCTTCATCAGTACAATCAGGCCTGTGGAGCGATAGAGGTGCTCAAGCGCCTCTTATTTCATAATCGTCAGTTGGTTAGCAAAATATCGTAACTGCGGCTAAAATAAAACTGTAATTACGGCATTATGGTTGGCCAATGACGATTTCATACTTTGATTTCCATTTTCCCCCTGAACCTTATAACCATATTTCTCCGAGGGTGAGTGTCTTGTCTTTGATCCCCCTGGATCTGCGCATGGTAAATTTCCAATCTATATTAGCAGCCCTTATAATTTTTAGCAACAAAAACCCCTCGACTTTCTTTGTTCACGTAACACTACTTGAATATCACTGATACAAGTATTGATCACGAAGGAAAGTGGCAAAAAGGTAGTTTCATAGTATTGAAGTTTAAATTCAATTTTCTACCATCATTCGGCACTAATTTTGAATTAAAAGCTTGGATCCTCAAAGCTTGGATCCTCAAATAACAACTTCATTTTTTCAGTACCCTGACAGTTGTTCCAGCGCTGTCAACTGAAGCAGACGAATCTTGTTCCGGTTATCCAAGGGGCTGGGGTCTACAGGGATCTGAATGGGGTTGCTGTGGCAATTACGAAGGATGCTGTACCTACGCCTCACTAATTTGTTATTTTCATGACGCCATGTGTCGATGTTGTGACGTAGGCAATAATTTCTGTGGACCTGCTTGTAAACCGGAAGTAGAGTGTTTCCAAGAAAATGAAGGAAATGCCAGTATGTTACAAGTAAACAGCGCAAACAATCCAGCAAATTTAAACGAATCTTACGTGTATAACGAGAAAAATCAAACTATATTCAGTGATTTAGCGAATGAGACAGCTGTGTCAGCCAAATCAAATCCAGGTATTCCAGACGAATTCTTGGACATAGAAGAAATAGAGAAGACAATTTATAACAATGACAGCATGCCCATTTATAATGTCGGCTTGGAAATTGAAAGGCTTTTAAATGAAACAGAGAATTTACTGAATCAAAATGATGGAATGGCCTTCAATGGAAGTGGGGATGCAGAATACGAAGAAAAATTATAGTCTTTCTACTTTATTCCAGAATGTTTCCTCAAGTATAGAAACAGTTATTGAATAGGAAAGGGTGAATAAAGAACAACGATGGAGTAAGAAAATTGGTACTGTTACTATCACCATCCATTGTAGTTGTGTGATCTTTAAAACCTTGAATTACTTCCGAATTTATGAGTAGACTTGTACATGTAATTGATTCGTAAACCAGGGTTTTGATCCTAAAAAATCCTAAATACCAAGTTTTGATCTCTCGAAATTTCTCTAATGGGATCGTTTTGACCCCCCCCCCCCCCAAGGTGAGAAATTTCTAAAGGTCAAGACTGAAGTTTTGACCCCTAATTTCGTACTGATGTATAGTATGTACTAGTGAAATATATATATAAATCAAGGTTAACTTAATAGCTATATAAGAGAGTTACAAAAAATGAATCAACATAAACAAGACAAGGATCTTGTACACCTAAAACTTTCAACGTAGTGCTCATTAGTTTTTCCTTTTGCTGTGTTAACCCTTTCCTGTTTAAACACGGGATTTTACGTTACTGTGATTTTATACTTGAGAAAATATTGTGGAAAAAGAAGAAATTGCTTGAAACAAGCAATTTCTTCTTATCCCACAATATTTTCTACCAAGTGGGATGGTTTTATTTCGAATTACATCCATTTTTTATTGGCGTCTGCAACCTCTTTCCATTTGGACTAGTCTAAATTTTCAAAAAACAGGAAAGGGTTAACCACTCACAACACCTGAAATTTTGTGGCCAATGAGTCATTGGAGTTCCGAATTTCAATGGCTTGCACCATTCTGTTACGAGAAGTGGAAAAAGACATGGACATAGAACGTCACATTTATGTGTCCGAGAAAAATTACAAAGTGCTAAAATTGGACCCGTCAAGCGAATGAGGCCTTCTGGAAAATGTGCAAAGCCTCGAACCTAGTGTCACTTGGCAGCCTAACCTGGTTCTATAGGGTTCGCTTTTGGTTGAATTTCTGATTCTATGATAATCGTTTATTTATGAGATGAAGAGAATATTTTTGTTTTCATGGAGGTATGAACCGAAAAAACTAATCACACTGTATGAATACGCGAAGCGGATTCATACATAAGTGTGATTAGTTTTTAGGTTCATATCTCCATGAAAACAAAAATTATTCTCTTCATTTCTTGTAATTTAATAGTATCGAGCGAAAAAAGCAAAAACTTTACAATTTTTGATACCTTTTTGTACGGAACTATTTTTCGCGGAAGCATTCAAAATCGCCGCGTGCTCAAAAGTTTGTTCATGGAGTTGTGAATATTTTTTAAATTTTTTTTCGACCAAACAGAAAGCTCGTTTTTGATAGACGAAATAGAAAATTAAATTATCTAATTATATGTTTATCCTCGAAATACCATAGTTAATGTACCTCTGCTGAGTCCAATCTCATTTTCAAATATTTCATTAGGGTACATGTGTAGTTCCAAGGAGGCCCCTATTTGCCTGATGGTACACAGATATATGAAAAGGATGATGTTGCCTTTTATGGTTCCAAGAAGCTCTTTAGAAAACACAAACTAATTCGAGAGGGCTCTATTTATTTATTCAGCTTAAATACCCTTGGTTGAGATTAATAAAAAAGAAACTTACGATAAAAGATTTTCTCAATTGAAAATGGTTTAAATTCTTAAAGATCACGGTGATTTCCTTTTTACTTAATATACAAATTCGTGACAAGATTTGCCATTGATCTGTTGGCTGTAGCAAACAAATACGCATTAGTGATACGGAAATCAGTATATTTCATCTAGTCCCTTCACTCTATTTTTTATACATATATGTAAATTAATTAAAGTGCAGGAAATTACTGAAATAACTTTTTTAAATTTATGCTTCTTCAAAGATGTTTTGCTAATGGACTCAACGCGAGGTCAATTAAAGAGTCAATCGACCAATCAGCGATTCCCAGCGATCTATTATTTATTCTCCAGAAACGTGGAAAACAGTTGCTTTTGTGGAATAACTGTTTTCACATTCTATTTCTAAGGCAGGTAATAACATATTCAATAAATTGCTTTTGCTGTTAAAAGTCGCCTCCCTTTAACTATTAGAATTGAGTTGATTGGATAAAGCCAATATGCATGTACCCTAAAGACAATTTTTGGAAGCAAGTTGTCTTAAAATACCTGCGCTCACCCCACTCTCTCTCTATCTCATCTCTCTCTCTCGCTCGCTCGCTCTCTCTATCTCCCATCTTTATTTCTCTTTTCTCTCTATCTCTCCTTTTCTTTCTCACCTCTCTCTCTCTTTATACATATTTGTGCTTCTTAAAGTAACCTTATTGATACTTTTATGATGATTATGATAAGACATTATCAAATTGTGCTAAAGGGGCTAAGCTTTTTAAAAAAGTGGGTACCATTAACCAAATTCCACACGATTCCTTTTTGACGCTTCTCAATAATAAAACGTGGAGAAACATTGTGGAAAACGAAGAATTTGCTTGTCGCAAGCAATTTCTTCATTATCCACAATGTTTTTTTTTTTACAGAATTTCTAAAACACCATCTGTATAATTTTATTGTGTAGTAACTTGTTTAAAAAATAGCATAAACCATACCCTATATAAGTATATTTATATAACTACATGAAATTAAGTGGAAGGTCCTTTAAAAAAAAACCAAGATCGGATAAAGTCCTAAAACGATAAGAGTTATGATTGACAGATCGATAGCCCCGCCCACTGACTCCGCTTGCCACGCCAAACCGACTCCAACAGGAAGTTCCTTTTCGATATTAAACGGGGTTAATTTGCAAAATTGATGGCCAGTGACGTGTATCAAAAATGTAAAAATGGTTGGTAGGCAACCTAAACGTCGTAGCTGCACCTTAAATCAGTCGTAGTTACGACATTTAAGTCGCCAAAACAACAAAAAAACGCTTCACATAAATGTCGGCTAATGTTGGAGTTCAAAGTTCACTTCCGGTGTGAATAAATGATTTGATTGATTCTTTGATTGACACTCGCGATCAGTATTTTACCTAAGGCAGAATGATTATGTAATATTCAGAAATTCTGTTAATTAAGCGATGAAGAGAACATTTTTTGTTTTAATGGAGGTATGAACCGAAAAAACTAATCACACTGTATGAATACGCGAAGCGGATTCATACATTGTGTGATTAGGTTTTTCGGTTCATACCCTCCATGAAAACAAAAAATATTCTCTTCATTTCTTATAATTTAATAGCATCGAGCGAAAAATGCAACAACTTAACAAATTTTGATACCTTTTTGTAGTGAACAATTTTGTGCGGAAGCATTCAAAATGGCTGCGTACTCAAAATTTTGTTCATGGAGGTATGGATTAAATTTTTCGACCAATCAGATCGCTCGTTTTTGATAGACGAAACTAACAATTAAATTATTAGAGATTAAAGTTGATCTTTGTCAACCGACATTTCTTATGCGCACTGATCAGGGTTAATGCGTTTAGCACTCCCCAGATGTTCCCGTTTCGCTTGAGGATTGAAAATAAGAAGAGAAGATAAATGATCTGAAAATGTGTCATTGAGAAGGTTTGGTAGGAAATATGGATCGGAGTAACTTTGGTATGTCAGTATACAATAGGTCGAGGGCTACCTATTTGAAGTGAGGATACTTGATAAGGCTACAGCCTAGGCAAAATGTCTGTTCAATTTTTTTGTTTGAATAGGGTTTTACGCCGCTTTCAACAATCTTTCAGTTATATCGCGGCGGCGGGAGCACCTAACAATAGAATCCTGGTATTTCTCACACCAGTACTACCATTGCATCCTTTCCTAGCCTCCAGTTGCTATCCCACATAGGTCTACAATTATCGACCCATAGGTGAGAGACAAATAGTCGGAAAGGATGAGTGCCGCCGTCGGGGATCGAACACGTCTGTTCAAGTTTTGGTTTATAATGTATTGCTTTATTTCTTGTTTACTGCTCTGTAGATTGAATTTTCAAACAACGTATCTTTTTGCGTTAGTCAAGCGCAAAAGAAATGACATTGATAATTTTGAAAAAAAAAAGTGTCTGTTAGATCTGTTTGTGATTTAAGGCCGCTTCGAACATTCGTTATTTTATAAAACACAACCCATAACCACCCAGCTCCACATTTTGACCCACTAGAGTAAAATAGCCCTGGAAGACATAATGAAAAGAGGAGAAATAGCTTGATATAAACTTATTTCCTCTTTTTACCACAAAGAGCTCTTTCCTATATGTTAAACCGAGTTAATTTTGTCATTTACAACATTTTTTAATCTGGACCAGTCCAAAAATGTGCTGTCTGGTAATGGGTTAATCATTTATTTTATCGCGAATGTTCGACTTAAGTTTTGAAAGTCCTGTGAAAAGACGTGGCCAGTAGTGCTGCTAGACTTAAGGCCCCCCCCCCATCATGCACGCATCTGCCTCCTCTTTCAAAAAGCTCACATTCGGTATCAATGATTTGATTTGTCGAATGGTTCTTTTATTGACAATTCCGATCCATCAATTAAAACCAAACTTATAAACAAAAGACTACAGCCAATCTTGCTCGAACGACCTCCCCTATTAAGCGACCACTTGCATTAAGCTACCACACACCAAATCTCATTTTCAAAATCAAAAGCTCACATAAGAAGTGGTCGTATATTGCTTGAAGAACTATCATAAATAAATCCAATGTTGTTAGAGCTTATTAGAATCTTCTTAATGAGACGATTCTAAAGAGTCCCAACAACAAAGGATTTGGCGTGAATCGTGTTATAACTTATTTATGCAGTCGAATCAATGTTTGATATTTTTCACAGAAATATGTTTTAAGCAACCATTCTTTAAGCGACCACTTTTTTGATCGTCCCATGACTGGTCGCTCAATACAAGATTTACCTTATAGGATTAGAATATCCGAACAGAGTTAAAGAAATTAAGGAATTTTAAAGAAATTTTCTCGTTGACTTAAACAATCCAGAGAATATTGAAACAGGTTGTAGCCTTGAATACAATTTATTACAGACGTTCCAGCGGGATATCATACTAGCCAAATTACAAGCCTCGAAAAGCTTAAAGGGATCGCTGATATCAGTAAATTGACAATTTTAAAGATGACATTACCTGATAAACTTGACCTTTGCAATTTTACTGTTTAATATTGCCTTATATAAGGTGTCTTTTTGTGTACTTAGCGACATTCTTTCCAACCCATTAAGATGTTTCGAATTCGATATCATGTTATGCTACCGACGGTTTCTGTAAAGACAGAATACTGATTCGACCTGCTTAGCGCGAATTTTACAACCGCTGTACAGAAGCTCGTATGTTCTCCTAGGATGAATACACAAAGAAGTTTCCGTGTAACATGTCGCTAAATTTGTTAAGACAAGTCTCTATATACCACGAAAGGTTTATTGCTTCCCGACTTTTACTCATAAATTTGGTTAGGTTTAGATTCAAAATGAAGACATGAAATAGTTTCTTGTCCAACGATACAGCTAGGACAGATTTCAATATACCAGGCCATGATTAAAAGTCGCAAAAATCGGGTAAAGTTTCTATTTACTTCGTCATGACAAAAAATCCACCGCAATTAGGACAAGTTTCTATATATTGTCATGACAAAAAAATCGCCACAATTAGGGAAAGTTTCTATTGACTACGTTATGACAAAAAGGTCACCATAATTAGGACAAGTTTCTATTGACTACGTTATGACAAAAATTTCGCCACAATTAGGGAAAAGGTTTCTATTGACTACGTTATGACAAAGTAGTCACCACAATTAAGACAAGTTTCTATACTTGGTCATGACAAAAAATTCGCCACAATTAGGGTCATGACAAAAATTCGCCACAATTAGGACAAGTTTCTATACTACGTCATGACAAAAAATTCGCCAAATTAGGAAAAGTTTCTATATCTGACTACGTCATAACAAATAAGTTGGAAAATAAGGAACAGTTTTTGTATACCATACCATAATTTAAAAGTCGCCAAAATAAGGGCAAGTTTCTATGAACTACATGTACGTCATGAGAAAAATGTCGACAAAATTAGGCCAAATTTCTATACTACAAAATGACCAAAAATTCGCCGAAATTAGGGCTTGTTTCTAATACCTACTTCATGACAAAAAAGTCGACAAAATAAGGCCAAGTTTCTATATACTACATCATAACAAAAATATCGCCAAAATTAGGACAAATTTCTTTACTACGTCATGACAAAAAATCGCCACAATTAGGACAAGCTTCTATACTACGTTATGACCAAAAAGTCCTAAAATTTACGGCAAGTTTTTATAATACGTCATGAAAAAAAAATCGCCGAAATTAGGACAAGTTTCTTTATCTAACAACACGGCATGACAAAAACGTTGCCAAAATTATGACAAGTTTCTGTGTACATGTACATGTACTTAATCATGACAAAAACGTCGCCAAGAAGAGCAACTTTCTTTATATTACGTAAAGCCAAACAAATCGAAAGAATTACGGCTACAAGTCTCTATATATGACGCTACAAGACTTGACGTCTAACTGGTCGTAGAAGACACAGGATAGAGCTTATTGTATTGTGGAAAACAATAATGATAATTATGTAGTTAAGATGTTAAAGTCGCTGAACCAACAAAAATGATTCACATTAATATTTACCAATGGCGGAGTTAAAAGTTCTCTAGTGGTCTAAATGAATGAATCGATTGATTGTTTGAATGACAGCCGCGAACAGTCTATTGTACATGCAAGTATGGTTAACCTTTTCTCTTAAAGTGTCTCTCTTGGCTACCCCCTAAGAAAAACTATTGGGAAAACATTGTGTAAAATGAAGAAATTGCTTGTAACTAGCAATTTCTTCATTTTCAACAATGTTTTCTACCAAGATTTTTTTTTTCAAAAAAATCTACAATTTCATATACTTTATATTGTAGTCTACAGCTCCTTTCAATTTGGACCAGTCTAAAATTTTACCGTCCGATAATGGGTTAAAGACCGCCTGAGGCTTAGACAGGTGGACACATTGAAGCCTAGGCTCCGTCCTGAATTGACGAAACGAAGAATGAAACGAACTAACAACAAACGAATAATAAAGTAGTTACTTAAAATTTGGAAGAAAGAAATCATTATAAAAAGGAAAGAATAATAAAAAGACCGAAAGAAACAAACAAAACATAAATATAGGGTAAAAAAGGCGTATAAAAGCAATTATTTCATGAAAATGATAATCCAAATTACCAAATAACAGTATTGAAATGCAGAAATCAAGAAGAAAATGCTGGTTATCAACGTTTTCTACAACATTTCTATTTAGATAATGTTCACAAAACAGCGGGCTTCCATAATTTGTCTAAGAATTGTCATGGCTAACGATTTTATAGAATATTAAATTCTATCAACTTCGATAGTGATACTAATAATTGATTTGACTCTTACGAGAATCGAACCTACGCAGATACAGCGCTGCAATGTCCGACGTTAACCGGTTAAGGACGTCGGACATTACAGCGCTAGGCGGCGTTGCTGTATCCGCGTAGGTTCGAATCCCGTAAAAGACTACTGTAAAGTTTGGCGAATCTCGATGACCGCCATGGCGATTCAAAATATCTCAAGAATTCGAGTGAATGCAACAGACGGACACATATAATTTTTCAGCTACTAAAACACTTTCCCTGGGTACATGGTAGATGGGTCGCTGGCTTCCATTAAATTCAGACTAAACCATGAACAAAGCTGAATTTTTATCACAAATTTTGAGACTTCAAGCTGTAGTTACGACGTTTAAGTTGCCAGCAAACGATTCTTTTTATATTTTATTTCCTTAGTAACATATTTTACAAGACGATTTCGTTTATAACCTCAGTTGAACAGTTATGTTAGAGATAAGTGGGCTTGGTCAGCAATCCTTCATACGTCAATGATACGGGTACAGTATAAAAAAAGCCTCACGAGTAAAAAAAAAAAAAAAAATATCACCGTCGCCGTCGTTAATAAAATGTTGACAAGATTATCTTAATCTCTTATTAGACAAGAAAATAAAGAAAGTATTGAAAACTTATCAGAATTATGCTACAAGTAGCATCGTCGCACATCTAAACAAACTTTTCAATAATACAAGTTTATCGTCTCTATATGATAATGGCAAAATAACGTCGTGTCAAAATGGATGTCACAAATTTTTCATTCCCAAACAAATAGATAATTGACTCTCGTGGCATTGTTGTTCATATTAAAAGCTTAATTCGGTCTTTTCAGTGATTGTTTTATGCAGAGATTTCACGCTAGTTTATTTAGCTGTAGTTACGACGTTTAGGTCGCCTATTACCCATTTACTTTTTTTTACTTTTTGTTACACGTTACTGACCATAAATTTTGTAAAATTACGCCACGACATGAGATATTTGAAGAAAATTTTACCCACGAAATAGCTTTTCGACCAACGTGAGAGTTGACGAATATCTTGCCCCGCCCACTGACTCCGCTAGCCACGCCAACTGAGATCAGACTGGAAGTTTACACTTCGCCATAAAATGGCGTAATTTTGCAAAAAAAAAAATGGACAGTGACATGTAACAAAAAAGTAGAAATGGTAGGTTGGTGACTTCAAACGTCGCAACTACAGCTTGGATAAGCTGTAGTTGCGACGTCTAAGTCACCTAACCAACAAAAATACTTAACAAAGTTTTCGCCCAGCGTTGGAGTTCAAAGTTCACTTCTGGTCTAAATGAAAGATTTTATTGGTCGATTGATTCTTTGACTGACAGACACAATCGGTCAATTATCAAAGTCGCATAAAACCGAAAGCAAGAGATCAACTGATAATCATGCCTTCATGCCAAAATCAGCCCATATAAATGAACAAGTGACCGTTCGTACGTTATCTGTGAATGTCCACATTTTGTGCAAGATACCCCGGTTTCTATAACACGATGAACCTACCGACACAACAAATATACAAACATTTCACAGAGGGTCAAACTTCTATTCAGAAAACTATTTACATTACTTGACCAGTGCACTATGTAACGCTTCCCGAGATTTGTAAGATTTTGGCCAAATCCACCAGATAGAGTTAACAGTTAAAATATCAAACAGCCCAGCATGTATTTGATTGATAACATCAAATTACTGATAGCACTGGCAGCAGATTCCCTATTTGTTTATTTATTTTGGGTTTATGGGCATTGTGATGAACCAACACAAATTTGTGTTAGTAAGTTACACATTTGTGGTCAAGAGAACAGAGCTCATGCATTCAATAAACCACCATTTCTCAAAAGAGTTTTAAATCTAAGTTCTGTAATTTTACAGATGTGTGTAGAAAGAAACATTAATTAGAGATTTGATGAGCTAGTTTCACCCATTCCCACACAACAAAATTTTAGACTGGTCAAAATTGAAAGAAGCTGCTTGAAATAAGCTGATGAAATTTTAATATTTTTCATCAATTAAAAAAAAAAAACATTGTGAATAATCCACATTGTTGTCCAAAGCTCTTGAGGGGTGTAAAAAGGAGGGGTTGTGGGGGCAAGGGTAAATACAAAGAGAGAGATGCAGACAGTTTAAAAAATGTTACATACATCTTTATTCATTAATTCAATACCTTTAAGTGAACCTATTACCACACTGTCTGGTATTTTTGTGCACTGAAGAAATATATCTTGAGAAGAAACATTATGGAAAAAGAGAAATTGTAATCTCTCCCTTCTCCCAAGTTTTTTCTCCGTATATTGAAATAATTTCTCAATTCAAATGCACTTGGGCATGTCGTCTGAACCTCTTTAGACGTTGACAAGTCTGAAATTTGTCGTCTGGTAATGGGTTAATGAAATGCTTCCATACGAAAAGCATTAGCTGATAATGATATATATAAAGGATCCTTTAAATGATGCGTTTCGGACTGGTAATTTTGTTAGTTGATCAAAAAATTAAAAAAAAAAAAAAAAAAAAAAAAAATACTTGAAAAGGAAAGAAGCTTAATGTCATGGCCAAGTCTTCTTTTCCACCTTCAATTCATATCGCTTGGTTGAGAACACTGTAGATTTGAAATGATTAAATGAATTCCATTTTTACTTTATTTCATTGTGATTCTGGTGTTTTCTTTTGTTAAATTGCTTTAAAAAAAGTTATTCGAATAGAGCACAGATGAACTTTATTATACCATAAGATTGATTAAAAAACTTTGCCAATAATAGTTATAATGGTAAGTCAGATTTGAAAACAGGTATCAATATCAATAAATTATGAAAACCCATAGCTCTGTATTTATACCAAATTGGAGTTTATCCCTTATCAAATATCTTCATAATTGTTGTTGAGCTTCAAAAACCTCAAAGCTACAGCTTATCTAACCGCGTATATCATATATTTTCCATGCAAAATAAATACAGCTCGGGAATTTTTTTGTTGAAATAGAAAAGGATAATGTTCTGTGAAATTCTTTTACCAATATACAAAAAAAGTTTTGTAAGTAACCCTGAAATTTTGTTTAACCAATTACCACACAATCTTGCTTTTTACAGCCCCCAAGAAACTCTGCTTTGAAAACACATAGAAAAATCAAGAAATTGATAACTATGCAATTTCCTTTTTAGCTCAAGGTGAGCTTTTGTGATCACCATGTGTCCGTTGTGTGCCGTCCATCGTCCTTCGGTAGTTGGCAACAATTCTTTAAAAATCTTCTCCGAGACTGTAACCAATTTGCAAATTTGAACCAAACGTGGCAGGATGTTTCTTGGGTGAACCTTTTAAAACTTGTTCGTGAAATTTTTATTTGCAAAAAATAGGGTCATGGTAACCACGGGTTTATCAGACTATAGAGATGTAATTGAATTTTTTTTTGTAAAGGGAGGTATCGATGTTTCTGAAACTTAGATAAAAAAAAAAAAAAATACCAAGTGCCGAAAAATACACTCAAATGAGCATTTAATATTTTAAGTTGAGTCAGGTATTGTCTTTGTGGTAATCTAATAGGCCTAAAGTGGTTTTTGTGGTTATATCGGAAAGGTTCAGCGGAATTCCAGGTTATTTTTAGATATCACGGAATTCGACTGTCGACATCGAATGACCTCATTTGCATATGACCCAAAGTCAACAGAAGGTAACAAATTTACTCGCGAAACAGCCAACTTTCTAATTCATGCCATATGAAAGGGTTGGCGCAAAACTACGGTAAGTGTTTATATTCGTATTAACGCTTACGACAGTTTTGTACTGATCTTTACAGAATTAAACACCGGCTAGCGAACATTACTTCTGATGACGTAACGATGACGTTGATGTGCTGTAATTTAAACTAAATTCAAGGTTACAACTGTTATTCGCACTATGTGAATGATCATATATTCTTGTTAACAGTCTCGGATTAATCTAAAAATAGATTAATAGCCTACGTAGGCTATTAAGGAAATACCCTGCTTTTTTCTGATAAGCGACCTCAAAATTTTGCAAAACAACTTTTCGGCATATTGTATTCAAATAGTATACGAGAGGAAATAGAAATAATTAAAATCTGTGACATGAAAAAAACATCGATACCTACCTTTAAATCTTCTACTAAACCACAAGGCCGATTTCAACCTAACTTTGCAGGAATGCTTCTTTCGGCATCCTTTTCAAAATCGGACCAGGCTTATCAGACTTAGACAAATCATGAAATAATTCTTTAAAAATTTTCTTTTCCTAAAGCATTCGGCCATTTTGAACTTAACTTTGCAAGGATGTTCCTGAGGTGACCCTTTTCAAAACATGTTGATGAAATTTTGACCAATTTGAACCAAACTTGGCAGATATTTTCCTTGTGTGGTACTTTCAAGACTTGACAAATTTAGGAAAGGATATGTGCAGCTGCTGGAGATCGAACCCATGACATGCCATGATTTTCGACCCCTGGAGAAGAGACCTTTTTGTACGTAATGGCAAATTTTCCTGTAACAAAGTACAACATTATTTAGTTATGCTACATACAAAATATGAATGTCCTTCACCTTATATTTCAGAAGGAGAAGACTTTTCCTCAATTTTGGAGTTTTACAAATTTTGGACCTCTTGGGAAGGGCCATGTATTATCCCAGGGCTATGATTTTAGCAAACATGGTAGAAAACCCCTATGGTAATATATACCAAAATGAATGCCTTAGACTTTGTAGATAGGGAGCAGAAGACCGTTGAACATGGTCTAATTGAGCATTTTTACAAACTTTGAACACCAAGGAAAGGGGCGGGTTTTGTTTATCCTACGGGAATAATTTAATCAAAATTGATAGATAACAGTCAGGCTATGTTACATTTTAAATATAAATGCCCTTGGTCTTGAAATGAAGATTTTTTTATTTAAACTTAATCAAATTTTTGCGCTTTTTCCTATTTTGGTCACTTATTGTAGGACCGTTTTTGACCCTAGGAGCACAATTTTAAGTGTGAAATATGAATGTCCTAGACGTAATAGTTTACGAGGAAACGTCTTTTAAACTTGCTTGATTAAGCATTTTTCCAAACTTCGGACCTCAGGGGCAGGGCCTTTTTGACCCCGGGGATTAAATTTTGTTCAACTTGGCAGAGAATCATGCGATTACGCTACATATGAAATATTGATGCCTTTGGCTTTATAGTATCTAAAGAAATTAAAATCCAAGGATTCACTTAAATTTTCCGTTTTCAAATGCCACCGGTAACCAAAGTTTTTCACGGAATTAAATTCTTTTATCAACTTCTGTAGAGCTTCACTAAAGGATGGTCCCTGCAAAGTTTCAGCTTGATTAACCTAATGGTTTTGAAGGAGAAGATTTTTAAATAATTTTTAGGCGGACGGACGACGGACAATGACCAATCATAATAGCTCACCTCGCCCATCCCGTATTTTGTGCTCAGGTGAGCTAAGAATCTGCTTCTCAGAAACCAGTAGATAGATTTCAATCTAGTTTCACTGGAATAGTCGTTTGGTGACTCTTTTTCAAATTCCATCAGTTTTGATCGGTATAAAACATTCCTTGTATGGTCGTGGCCTATATCCATATATGGTCATTATTTTACTCAATCAGTACAATCAGGCCTGTGTAGCGATCTTTTTTGGATTTTTTAAAAAAAGTTTGCATTGGTATGAATTGTGTGAAACAATTCACCTTTTTTTTAGAAAAATAATTTTAGTTACATTATATTGTCTGTAAATAAATCACATATTTTCTTACATAATACAGAAAATAATTTTCGAATAGCATAACCTCATGACGGATGGCGACTGTCAATCAAGAAATCGTGTTAATATAATGTTAAAATTAAATGTTAGGTGAAACTGAATTGTAATGGCAACTCCTGGAGAATATGGTTGATCTGGCCGATTTCAAAAAACTTCGTTCAATTGAATGAAAGAAAAAAAGTGTGAGAAAATTTTACAATAAACTTTTTTTCTGTAAATATATTCCCTAACGCCTCACAAAATGGACTTCAAACAAGAAGATATAAGTAAATGGCAAATATATCTTGCAGTCAATATCTCTCTATATATGTGGTGTATATTACTACTTTGAAAACATCGCAATAAAGGAGAAAGTTAAGTTGTATTTATCTCAAACATGTCTTTGTTTTTTGATTTGTCAATGAGCAATCTACATGTATATGTAAACCTGTTTATTTGTCTAATCCACTACCATGCAACCTAATTTTAGACTAGTTCAAATTGAAGGAGGGTGCAAATGGCAAGTCAAAGTTTCTTGCTATTGAACATCGAGTGCTAAATAGGATAGAAAGAGTAGAATGATGGTCTTCCCTTTTGTTTAACAATAAATGGGTTTCTTATTAAAAGAAAGAAACAGAGAGATGAGAATTTCAGTCTAGCAGGCTTATCAGTCAATCTAATAATAATAAAGAGGGACCCGGGTCAAACAGTCAGCATGGACAGACCCTTGTAATTAATAGCCTCTTAATAGATTGGAATGAAGATAACCTGTCATGGATCTGTATTTACCGCTGCCTCAATTTGAGGCCAAAATCTCGGGAAGCGTTACATAGTGAGTGGTCAGTTTGTTTAATGGTCCCTCATCACTCTTAAGGGAACATTCTGATCTCTATGCAGAACTTAGTACGAACTCGTTCCCATAATTTGTGAAGGCTTTAGTCGGAAGTAGAATATTTTCTCGTTTTGTCGTCGAATACGATATCTTAAAAATTCTCGGACGTACACTTATAAATTATGCATTTGCAACTTGGCGGTAGGACTTGACGGATGGCGGCCGTGAATCTCAAAATCAGTAAACCAATCTAATCAAACATTTAGACAGGAAGTTACCTTTGAACTCTGATATCGGCCCAAATTGAAGTGAAGCGTTTTTGATGCTTTGGCGACTTCAACATCAAAACTACAGCCTATTCAAACTGTAGTAACGACGTTTATATCGCCAACCTACCATTCTATTCGTTTGTTACATGTAACTGGCCATGGCATCATAATACCCTTTTATATATAAGTGGAACTACTTGTCGGAGCTCAGCGATACGTGACCTATAGGGGTTAATCATTTTATCTTTTATACATTTTTTCAAATATGTGATTCAATGCGCGAAATAAGACCAGCCATCTCAAAAAATAGAAAAATATCGACACAGGTAGGACTGCACGGATAGTGGAGGCTGTTCTGAGACGAATATAATCGCCCACTACAAATATGTTCAATGTAGAATGATTACTCTATATTGCTTTTAAAATGTTGACATACGGTTTGGTAGTGAAATGGTTCCGTTGAATATTTTTGATTGATAATATTATACTATTAATATAACAATGCAAATAAGGTGAAGCCTACGGTAACGACTTTCAATACGTTTCAATGACGTCATGAATTGCATGTAATTACGCAATTTTATATATTTCGCGGACTATCATAGAGTCGATATTTTTCAAAAGTTATATCGATTTAAAGGGAGGTATCGATGTTTTTTTTTTCATGTCATCGATTTTAATTATCTTTATTCCCTATCATGTATTATTTGAATACAATATTTCGAAAAGTAGTCTTGCGAAAATCAATGGCTGATTATCAAAATAAATACATAGACTTTTAATCTAATTTCTGACCACGCCGAGACAGCTGCAATTGGTATAATGACATTAATGTGTTGCGTATAACAGTTGGAATCACGCATTCAGTTCGAATTCGCTTAAACCAACCACAACGTGGCGTCATCAGTTTTTTTTTTTCGCTAGCCGGGTTTCAATTTTATAAAAAATTGTCCAAAACTGTCGTAAGAGTTATTTTAAATATATTCACTTTCTGCGGTTTTGCACTAATACTTCATATGACATAATTCGGGACATTGATTGTTTTCCTTGTCACTTTGTCATCTTCTGTTGAATTTTAGTCATATTAAAATGAGGTCATGCTGTGTCGACATTTTTTAAAAAAACGTGAATTTCCGCTGAACCTTTCCTAGATAAACACAGAAAGCCAGATTACCGAGGAAACAATATATTACTCATATTTAAGTATTAAATGTTAGTAAGAGAGTGTTTAAGCAATTGGGAAATGTTTCCTACCTAGGTTTCAGAAACATGGATACCTCCCTTTAAGGTCATATAAAAATTAGAATATCAAATTCGTGTTAATAGAATATCGGACTTAAAATGCTCGTCATCTTAACTCTGTAAAGCTTCGTTTTTTAAAAAACTAATTATCGATGACTATATTTGTTTGAATGGGGTTTAAGCCACTTTTAACCGTATTTCAGTCATATCTCGATGGCTGGAGTACCTAACTATGGATTCCTGGTATTTCTTACACCAGTACTACCACTACATCCTTTAGAAGCCTCCAGCTGCAAATCACACTGAGGTTTACGATTATCCACCCATTGGTTGGAGAAAAATGTTGGCTAGTATATATGCCGCGACCGGGGATCGAACCCTGGACCTCATGATTGAGAGTCCGACGCGCTATCAAATGAGTATGGCCGCGGCATAATCTTTGATCGAGTGTGTGTATTTCTGTTTATTATATACCTATAGATGATATGAATTAAAATCTGGCTATCTAATACAACACGTCAGAAAAAAAATCGAGATTCGGCGTGTACCAAAAAACCGTATTCGTCGAGTACACTCCTTTTTGTGTATTGACGTTCGGGTTTTTTTTTTTTTTTTCGGAAAGTTTGTTATTTCTTAATCATTTAATGTCATGTCCTAAAAGGTATATAATAAAAGGAATATTACAACAGTGTCTTTTTCTATTTGTTGTTATCGTGTTCTCGAATCGTGTGTAAGTATTTTTTATTGGATTCGACCTGCGGTCTCATCCAATAAAAAATACCTACACACGATTCTCGAACACGATAACAACGCACAGAAAAAGACACTGTTGTAATATTCCCTATTTATTCATCGTCGCTACCGTAGAAGATGCCCATATTAGCCACGCCCCAGAAGACAGTTAGTTGGTACGGGGGATAGTGTAAGGATACAGGACGAAACTGCGGAGAGCCCCGCCTATTTCTTTAACGTGCTCGATGGATATAACCGTCACACGGGGCCTCGGTTTAACGTCTCATCCGAAAGGCAATTAGTGTGTTAGTTGATATGGTCAGCTCAGGGCTCGAACCCGTGATCATGAGATATGAAGTAAAGCGCTCTACCGCTCTTTGATTGAGTGTGTATTTCCGTTTTTTATCATCGCTACCGTCGCACATGAAATGCCCTTTTGAGCGACGCACCAGAAGACGGTAAGTTGTAATAATAATAATAATAAATTCTTTATTTAGAGAAGGCAGCACATTAAGCTAACATCATACATTATGAATGAAAAACTTATTTTCAATGAGGCCTTCTGTAAAGTAAAAACAAGCAAACAACAACAGGCTCTGAAAAACAAACTCAAATTTATGCAGTGAGAAAGAAACGCATTTTGATGATAAAATCACGAAAATGAAGTTGATATTCTTATTTATTTTATATAAATAAAATAAAATGATGTATTGCAAAATTAATCACGAGTCTAGATCGAAAATCGAGCTAGAGATATGCAAAGACATACACAGCAAAATGTGTCATATATATTGATTGACAACAGTATGATTATTCCAACTGGATGGTTAGTTATACGAGTTATATATTTCTTAATCACAGCTCATTATTTGACATTAAGGGCTTCTTCAAATTACACTTGAAATTCGATAAATAGTTGATATTTCTGATGTGTAATTGAATTCCATGCCAGTAAAGGTGAAGGATTTTTTTCAAATAGTCTGTCCGAGGAGCACAGTTGTGAGATATTTGATTATTAAAACTAGATCTTAATTCATAGAATGAATTATTGCTAACTTTTACAAAATCTGACATATACGACGGAACTAGATCGCGAATAGTTTTATATACCAGGATAATTGTACAGGTGATAGGGCAAGGATACATGACGAAACTGCTGAGAGCTCCGCCCGGTTCTTTAACGTGCTCGATAGGTAGCACCGTCACACGGGGATTCGGTCTAACGTCTATTCGAAAGACAAATAGTTTCTTAATTGATATGGTCAGCCCAGGGCTCGAACCCGTGATCTTGGGTTTGAAGTCAAGTGCTGTACCAAATGAGCTAATCGGCTTGACGACTTTTACTGAGTTCCTAATCAGTGCCTTCATTGAGTTAAAAAAAGTCTGACTAAATGAAGACGCATTTCGTCAACCACTTCTTACGCAGTTATCTTCCATACCTTTTACGGTTTTAATCAGCATCAACAGCACTCCAAAGATAAATTAAAAAGGAATCAAAAAGGGATAATCACGCCCCCTCCAGGTAAACAAATAAAAGGAAGGAGATTAGACATACAAGAAAGATTCACAAGATCAATAACGGAAGTCTTAATCAGTTGTCATAATCCCGGGGAAGCTGAACTCGATTAGGTGTCACTTGAAAATAAAGATGAAAAAAAAAAAAAGCCACATACAAAAACATTTACGCAAGAAAAGTCTGTAACAGATATTTTCTTACTCTCTTTGTAGTATTTGCTTGTCGTACAAATTGAAGATATTTTATGATTGCATTCTTAAAGTAATTCGATTTTCATTTTATTTCAAAACAATGTATACATAAATGGTAAATCATGATTGGAAAGAAGAATCAAAGTACTCAAAGTACTGTTAGCTAGCAAAGCTGTCAAAGATTATCATTATAAATAAACGAGGTTAGATTAACCCAGTAGTTAACCCAGTACAACATGACGAAATCTTTGACTGGTTCAAAATGAAAGAAGTTGCAGACGACAATTTCATGTTGGATGAATTTAGAAAACATTTGCCTAGGACAGAACACATTTTGGACATTGAAGAAATTGCTTGTTACAAGCAATTTCTTTTTTGTCCAAAATGTTTTCTAAAGCTATTTTCTAGAGATTCTGGAAAAGCGGGATTGGATGGATTAAATGGCATGCTTTTGAAGTAGTTCTCTACAATTTGAACGAAGTTAATTCATGTGGCCATACAAAGCAGTACGCATAGCGAAGACTCATATGCTGTAGTGAGTTAGAAATACCCAGGAAATGACTTTTTAGGCAGATTCCTGAAATACATGAAATCTACTTTTCATTGCGTACGCATTCAATTGATTTAGTGGTTAAGCCTCCAGTGGCAGTTTGCACTCGTTGAATTCTAAGAAGACCTCAAAATTGTGTCTCTAAACTTAAGCTATCAAAGTTGACGCTTTGCTAGCTAAAAGAAAACTATCAAACTAATAATGTTAATTAAAGACCAGATAATGTCGAACCATTACCAAAGTAAATGAAGTTAAATAGCCGGAATATAAATATTTTTAACTTCGAATCACTATTTCCCGCCATAATAATTGACGGATCGCTGGCCTCGCTAACTGAGATCCGACGGGAAGTTTGTGACTTAAATGTCGTGGCTATATCTTAGTCTAGCCGTAGTTTTGATGGTAAGGTCGCAAACCAACCATTTTACTTTTTTTGTTTCATCTCATTGGCCGTAAGATTTGAAGAATTACGTCGCTTAACCCTTGTCATGCTGTATAAATCACCTTACTGAATCGCTGTAAAATCAAAGGGTTGAAAGCACTGATAGAACTTGTTGTTCAAAAATCAATATTTCTTTTAGAAATCAATTCATAGACAACTCTTGCAAGAAAAGTACAAGCAGGAGGCGTAGACCAAGATCAGACTGCACTTATGTGCAGGCTGATCTTTGTCTACACGTCCTGCCCAAACCGGAATATTCCGGGTTCAACATGACAAGGGTTAATATATATCTACGTCGAACTTCTTGTTTAGAGTCAGTGGGCGTGGTCTGTGATTAGTCAACCGATCAGAATGACGACCAGCTAGACACTGACTGGGTCCCAGTTACCGGTACTGTCATTCGCAGCCCCTAAAAGTTAAAGTGCAAGGAAAACTTGAATAAATTCACACTAACGAATTAATCAAATCGATCACCGCCGTCAATGAAATATTCGATCGACCTATCTAATCATCAATTAAGACCGGAAATAAAATTTGAAGTCCTACATTGATCGATATTCATGTAAAGACCGGAAATACAATTTGAAGTCCTACATTGATCGATTATCATGTAAACCATATTACAGTTGGTTTGATGACTTAAAGGTTATCAATAAGATGACTTATGACCAATAACTGTGACTGAAATGTATTGCTTTGTATATGTTTGTATGGCTATGTACTTTCTGTACTTGTCGATTAATAAAATTTCTGTTCTGTTCTGTTCTGTTATCCAAGCTGTAGCTACGTCATTTAGGTCTTAATGTTTTTTATTACACGTTTTAACCATATTTTTTTTCTTCAAAATAACACCGCTAAAATCAAAGTCGAACTATTGACTTACTGTCGGAGTCAGTGGGCGTGGCTAAAGATCGGTAAATTGATGGTTTCTCTGAGTTGCATATCTATTTCAGAGCTCAAATTAACCCTTGTCATGCTGAACCCGGTTTTGGCAGGAGGTGTAGACTAAGATCAGACTGCACTTGTGTGCAGGCTGATCTTAGTCTACACCTCCTGCTTGTACTTTCCCTGCCAGAATTGTTTATGAAGTTGATTTCTAAAAGAAATATTGATTTTTTATAGATAGTTTTATCATTGCTTTCAGCCCTTTGATTTTACAGCATTTCAGTTAGGTTATTTATACAGCATGACAAGGGTTAAGATTTCGACCTGAGTACTTAATGCTTTCACTTCAAACGAGAGTTTATCTCATATTTTTTCAAGGTTTTTCTTTAGTTATGATTAAATGTTGTCGGTGCGACATGAAAATATGTATATTTTAGAGCTTGGTCTTTTTTCGAATTAGTTTACTGGAGATAGGTTGTTACTTGGGGTTTAACCCATTTCAAAACAATCCCAAACTTTGACGTCCCTAAAAAAGAAATAAATCTTTGGAAAACATTGTTGAAAATGAAGAAATTGTTTCAAGCATTTTTTTTTCATTTTCAACAATTTTTTCTACCCCCACTCCAAAAGAGACAAATATATTTATTAATTTTTCTTCAACTTAAAATTGTCGTCTGAAACCTCTCGCCAATTTGAACTAATCTAAAATTTTAATTCTTACGGGATCTCTTACGGGATCCCGTAAGAGTCAGAAATAATTCTCCACTAGTATTGAAAAACACAAAGAATCACTGTTGTAGCTGAGAGAATTCAATATGCTATAAATAGAATTACTAGAGTTTGATCGTTTGTTAATAGATTAAAAATCAAGAATAAAAAGTACAACGTTGTCCTAAAGAGGTCGTCTAAGATGAGTTCACCCAAAGCTTTAAAAAACAGTAAATCTTAGATAAATTGCAACAAAAAAAAAAAAAAAAAAAAAAGAAAAAAGAAAAAAAAGCAGAAAATAAAATTTATGAAATCGTCGGTGCACTAGCAAAGTGTCGTAACTACAGTTTTTATAAGGCTGTAGTTACGGCATTTTTCTCGCGCACCGCCAATATATCATACTTATTTTTTTCCCTTTAAAATGTCATATTTTCTGTACATCGGGTAACGCACAATCAATAATCCACTGGTACTTCTCACACCAGTACTACCACATCATCCTGTCTGACCCTCCAGCTGCTCATTCCACTTAGGTGTACGGGTACTACAAACGGACTAGAAAGATTGTCTACTTTTTTGTCTACCTATGAAATCATTAAATATTCCTATGTCTCAGACAGAAATAACAAATTACGGAATATCTCTGTACTTTGTAACAAATAGGGACTTGGGACATTCGTGGAGATGTGATAAAGTAGCAAAGTAACTTAAGACCCCTTACTGCAAATTTTGTGTTCTTAAGACGTTTACGGAATTAAAAAAAACAAAACAAAACAAAAAAAACAACACACAAAACAACAACAATAACAAAAACAGAAACATCCCCATCTCCCACCCCTCAAACAACAACAACAACAACAACAACAAAGGTATTTCAAACTGGTACCGTAATTAATCAAAGGATTGAAATTCCTGAGAGCGGTTTTGCTGGCTCATCAGTAGCCGCGCTCAATAATGTCAGCTTGTATCATCAAGATGAGTAAGTAAATCGTACACCTAAGTGGGGTGAGCAGCTGGAGGCTCGATTAGGATGTAGTGGTAGTACTCGTGTGTGATCTACCAGGAATCCATGGTTAGGAGTTCCAGCCGCCCCGATATAACTGAAATACTATTAAAAGTTGCGTTAAACTCCATTCAATCAATCATGACCCTTTACTGTTTACCGAAATCGCTATTTTGATTTAATCACAACGTTTTCTTTAATATTATTTCACCAGAAATTTGTGGTTGTGTGGTAAAATGTTAAATGATAAAAGGTAAAAAAATCAAGGCTAACATTCAATTCTTTTTGGCTTAAGCATGTTATTATTACAACTGAAGAATAGTCGAATTCGAGGTAAAAGTTGTTTTATTCGATGGGGTTAAATAGGCGTTTGAATAGCCACTATAACAGGGTTGTAACTTGTAACATATACTGTGAATTTGCTCAGTCCTGCAGGTCAAAACACTAACAGACAGGATTAGAAGTTTGTTTACGTGTATTCGCTAACTCCACTTACCACCGAAAAACTTGTTTCCGGTTGATCGATTTGAAATACCGCTTTTGTCCGCTAAAAATGACCGTCCAGCTCAATTAAGAAATGAAGAGAGTTCCCTTTTTTGTTTTAATTGGAGTATGAACATAAAAACTAAATCAAGCTGTATGAATACGAGGAGTTATAAAGATATTCCCTTCATTTCTTATAATTTCATGCCACCAAGCAAAATTAAGCAAATATTTTACTAATTTTGAGTAAAATTCTTTTGGACCTACTTTATGCACAAGCATAAAAAATAGTTGTGTGATCAAAATTTACTTCATGGAAATGTTATTCCCCCCAAACAAAAACAAAACCAACCAACTAACCAAGCAAGCAAGCAAGTAAACAAATAAGCAAGCAAACAAACAAACAAAAACCCAGCCAAATCAACACGCTTGAATCTTTACAGACGAAGCTAAAATTCGTTTAACATAATATGACGTCAAAATTACACATTTTTGGAGTTGTAGTGTATTCAATATACACTGTACTTTAATTTGACCAGCGAACTTGTACAAAAGTGAGCAAATAAAAGAAGCATATACGCTCGTATGCTCAGAACAATCAAGTTATTCTACGTACCTACCTACAGTGTATTTACCTGCCAGAACTTGTACCTAAAACTCAACTTTCGTAACATTAAAATGCACTTAATCATGGCTTCCCGGGGTATTGATGGATCAAGGCGGGCAATCGAACGCAGTCTACAGATTGACAGAGATAAAGGGAATTTACTCCAGATAACTAAATGATCATCAAGGGAGATAAGAATTAATGACACCAGTGATGTAATTTAGATCTTCAGTGCGGCATTAAAATCAACTAAATATTTATCGCTACCAATGAATTGTTACTGATTTACCTCGAAAATGGGTTCTCATATTATCAAGATGATTCAATTGTAGATGTATTTATACTTTAAATATGGCATTGAGTATTTTTTCTAGCACCGTCACTTTAGCTATAAAAGTAAGTATTTCTTTCTTTCTTTATTTGACCCTTTCCTGTACAAACCCGGGGTTTTACGCCACCGTTGTTTAATGCTCAGGAAATCATTGTGGAAAAAGAAGAAATTGCTTGTAACAAGCAATTTCTTCTTTTCCCGCAATATTTTCTACCACATAGGATGTTTTCATTTAAAATTGCATCTAATTTTCATTGTGGCCTGCAACTTCTTTAAATTTGGACAAATCTAAAATTTCAAAAAAAAAAGGGAAAAGTTTAAATGGAGTTAAACGCCACTTTGAACAATATTTTGGTTATATCAAGGAGAAGTTCATATCTGTTTCCTGGGTATCACTGGTACTCGGCTGCGCCTCTGAAATGTCTTGCACAAAGACATACTCACGTGACCAGCGCCGCGACCGGGATACTAAACGTCGGGACTATAGCTTCAATAAGTCGCACACAGAGGGAAATGCTTGAAATTACTTCAGAGATCGATATTTTACTTCCAGTTTAACCAATTACCAGACGTAAAATAAAAAAATAGACCGGTCAAAATTGGCAGGGATTGCAGACGACAATTTAAAGTTGATGAAATTTTAGATTTTCTCATCTTTCTGTGCAGAAAACATTTTGGAAAATGAATAAACTGCTTGTTGCAAGTAGTTTCTTCATTTCCCACGAAGTTTTCCCAAATGCTTTTCTTTAGGGAAGTCAAAAAGCGTCATTTTGCGGTAATGAGTTAAATTGAATGATTTGTTTGGTCAATCGATTTCTTGACATGCAGCGACGGATCATCCATCTATAATTAAACAATAATTGGACAACTTTACATTTAACGCAAAGAATCTTCAACAGGGCTAGTGCAAAAACATCGTAACTGTCGACTTGTTCTGAAATTAATTCATATATAGACCACGGTTCTTTGCGAGGGTTTCACGGCTATAGAACACAATTATAGATTCTAGCATGTATTCTTATCAAATCAATTGACTAGCTATTTCATACAAAAAAAAAGAGGAACGAATTTCTTCTTTTGATGTGAGACAGTCATAACAGGCGTAATTCGAGAAAATCATAAGGTCAAAGCGTCCATGTATAGCAACATAAACTCTTTGAAAGAAACGAAAGCGATATTTGTAAGCAAGGGCAATGACTTACAGTCCTCACGTGTACCCCTAATTGGTAATATAGAGTTTAAACTGGATCTTTAACAGATTTTTACTAAAATTTGATACAGAAAAAATATTTACTTTTCCAATAGTTAGCCTATTAATATTATTTTCATAAGAAATAAACTTTGTTTCGTGTTCAATCCACGAAATGTACTATAAATTCGATTTAATGTGAGCAATAATTTGAAACAACGGAAATAATCGGGTGAGGTCGCTTGTCTTTGGGTGATGTCGATGGCGACTGTATTGCTAGAGCAGGATTTGATGACGTAAATGATACGTCATTGAAACTACAAATAAGGTTATTTTCAATGCAATCAACAGATAACGTATGTAAAATTCCGGTTCTATTCGGGTTGCAACTCGCTGACTTATTTGACGTCTTTTAACGCCAAATATGTTTGCTTCTATTCTTCCTTTTTGTAAAGTTATGAACAGTCATATTCATTACAAAGTCGGCTTAACCCCTTCCCAAACGACAAAATTGTGGACTGGTCCAAATTCAAAGGAGTTGCAGACTACACTTTAAAGTCGATGAAATTTTGGATTTTTTTTTACTTTTGGAGTAGAAAACATTGTGGATAATAAAGAAATTGCTTGAAACAAGCAATTTCTTCATTTTCCACAATCTTTTTCCTATTGTTTTATATTAGGGGCGTCTAAAAGCGTCATTGAGTGGGAATGGGTTAATCACCTTGTTACAAATGTATGAAAGCCTTACAGGTAGAAATTTTTCAGAGCCATTTTTTTTCTTTCATAATCTATGCAAGAGCCGCTTTAAGGGAACTTTGTACCAAAAGTAAGTATTGTTTAATTTTCATTAAGATTACACATGACATTATTCGGAATGTATTGCATTTTGAATATGCCTTTTCTTTAGGATAGATAGATAGATAGATACTTTATTAGGGTAACGTAAACTATACAGTTTCTTGTTACACAACAATGATATACAATTAATCAACAAGGTCAAACAAACATATGCAAAAAAACAAAAAACAAGTACATTTCAAAAACTTAGACGCATGCAAGCATCATGTATAACCCGAATTCGCTATTTTGACCAGTGATCTATATAAATGAACTTAAACATTGTTCACTAAAGCGAATCCTGTTTTATTTACATGTATAAATATATGTATGATGTATGCAAAAGAAACATTAATTTGAGAGAAAATTAGGAATTAGAAAGTTTTTAGCATAGGAACTGATGATAGAATTTATTTATTTATAATAGTCTATATTTTAGTGTTTTCTTTCATATCATAAAAAAGTAAAGATTACGGTGGATTACCCATTTTCGAACATTATTCTACGTTTAAAGGCCTCTTGTAAATATTTAGCTAGATTCTTAAGTGTTATTTTATTGTTGCTATTAAGTAGCTCAACTAATTTAAACATGGATGGTTTATGTCTAAAGTGTTTCTTAATATAGTGTTTTCGCAAATCAGAATAAGATCGGCATAGAAGGATGAAATGGTACTCATCTTCAACTTCACCTGTGTTACAATAACTACAAATTCTTTGATTGTATTCTATTCGGTGTGCGCCGTAACGACCCGATTCTACTTTAAGATTGTTTGAAGATAATCGAATTTTTGCAATGTATTTAAAAAGGTTTCTAGGTAATAATGTAATATACTCTTCGATGACGAATGAGTCTTTAATGCTTTTGTACATCCTTGTAGAATTGACTTCTTTAATCGAACAGGTCCAATTTTGGATAAATATATCAAGAACTCTCCTTTTAAAGATTAAAGGGAATGATTTATGGTCAATATTTGATTGATTATTCCATATTTCAGAAAAACCGGTATTATCAAGAATAGTTTTTACGTTGGATACCCAATTACTAAAACCGCTATTATAATCATGTAGCATCGTCTGATAGATTTTTTGTATTAGTACATTTTCAGAATTAAGTAACTTACACCAGTATTTAATAATTCGTGTATGCCTAGATATAAACATAGGATGGCGACCTAATTCCCCATATAGACTCATTGTACATGTCGATTGTTTGACATTAAGGATATATTTAAGGAATTTGAGATGTACCCTCTCAATCTGTTTATTCTTAGAAAAAACAGATATTTCACATCCATAATTCAAAGTGGCTCCTACAAAAGAATCAAAAAGTTGTAATAAAGTTTTAGCATTAAAATCAAATTTATTTGTATTTGCGATAAGTGTATGAAGGGCTTTTAATCCTTTTCCAACAATATATTCATTATTCAATACAAATGACCCAGTATAATTGAATACTGTCCCCGGATAATTAAGATTGTCGACTATTTCGATAACATTATTGCCAAAATACCAGTGTTCATCCTGTTTTAAACCGCCCCTTTTCCTAAAAACAACAATCTTGGTTTTATCTACATTTACAGTTAAACCCCAATTTTGGCAGTATAAATGCAAACGATCGATGGTTTTTTGGAGATCGTCGGGACTTTTACCTATAATAACCATGTCATCTGCGAATAGCAGTAGTATGTACATGATTTCCTCAATCGTAATACCAGAATTGATATCATCTGCTAGGAATAACTCCAGATCCTCTAAAAATAGTGAAAATAACAGAGGCGAAATTACCTCCCCCTGTTTTAAACCGACTGCGCAATCGAATATGTCCGAGTAACTATTAAGGCTTCTTACCCGTAGTTTTACTGCTGCGTACATGCTGCGTATTATTTTCAACACCTTACCTTTAAGCCCTAGGTTAAATAATTTATACCATAATCCGTTGTGGTAAACACTGTCAAATGCTTTTTTTAAATCTACGAATGCGCAATATAGCCTCCCATTACGGTTTATGATATGGTTAATTACAGAATGAAGAACAAAAATAGCGTCTGTAGTTGATCGATTTTTGCGAAATCCGAATTGCGCATCGCTTAGAACATTATTATTTTCAATCCACTTACTTAATCGATTATTCAGAACACCGGTAAATATTTTTGAAAAACAGCTTACTAGGGTTATACCCCGATAATTATTTACGTCATTTCTGTCATTCTTTTTGAAAATCGGTATGATAGTACCCTCACACCAACTGTCTGGGAGGTGACCCGAGTTAAAAATAGAATTAAATAAGTCAACCAAATGTGATGAAAGAATGTCAATAGATTCGATGAAGTATTCATTCAGAAGATTGTCACATGCATAGGATTTATTCCGTTTTAATTCTCGCACTACTGCTTCAATTTCTAAATGTGTAATAGGACGATCAAGTTCTTGGAAATTCGAATATTCTGAATCAAAATCGTGCTCGGCAACAAATTCCTCTGCAGTCTGGTTATAAACAGTACCTAGATTATCATCGAAGCTAGAAAAATGGTTGTAAAAATCTTCTAGGCTTATTTCACAGCAATCGGCTGATTTCTTTTTACTAAATAATTTCCAGAAATTCCTAGGATTAGTATTTTTCAAAAGTTCGATCTGTTTCATCCTTTTATATTCATATTGTCTTCTCTTTTTGGTTATCAGTTTTTTATATATTGCTTTTTTATTACACATATCTGCACGATTATGATTCGTTCTACATTTATTATATTCATATAATGTTTGCAAGTAAATCTGCTTTGCATTTTTACATTCCGTATCAAACCAATCAGCATTTTTAATGTGTAAGGTATTATTGGTTTTAAAATAACCGTTGTTAACCCGTTTTTCAAATAAAGGTTTACATATTTCATTCAAGGTATTTGTAAAGTTATATATACAATTATTGATATCATTACTAGAACATGATAATGGCAATGATTCTACGATATGATTAAAAGACGGCAAATGCGATATAACTTGCCTACGAAAATCATCTCGAAGATTATTGTTCCATTTTACTTTAGTAAATGTATCAGGCTCTGAAGGCAATGTTTTAAAACATGAATTACATTTCAAAACAAAATTGATCGATGAATGATCAGACCATTCTGAGAATTGGCTTATTTCAAAATTATGTAAAACACGAAAGTCCTTTTCCTTCAATAAAAGGTAATCGATCACACTTGCCCCGTTTGTATTAGCGTAAGTAAAATTACCAACACCGTGATCCGTGAATAATCTACCGTTTGCGATACGCAAACCGGTAGATTTGCACGTATCAAGGAGTTTAAGTCCGTGAGAATTACTACCACAGTCCATTGAACAACGGTCTAAAGGGGCGTCTACTGTATAATCTGATTGGTCGGGGTCAATGATATAATCACATACAATATAGTCACATTTTGACCCGTTACCAACTCGTGCGTTGAGATCACCGCATATCAAAACTGTACCAATTGAATCATAATTGAAAATATCTTCTTGCAATATCTGGAAAAGATCAACATTTACAACATCGTAATAAGGGGAGTTTTCAACCCAGATATATGCTCCTGCAATATATATATCACTTTCGAGATTAAAAAACTGTCGGTCTAGTTTTAACCAAATTATTGTATCGAAGCAAGATTTAACAACTTTTACACCGTCACTAATCGATTGCTTAATCAAAACAGCTACACCACCACTATTTCTTCGTGCCCGCTTATTTTGACATTTTCTATAAAAATTAAAACATTTGAATCCATTTAGGTCTAAATTGGTATTACTTTTGGCCCAAGTTTCATATAGAAATATAATATCATGAGAAATTAATTGGTTTACAAAATTATCGTCAGATAGTTTATCAGAAAGTCCGTGAATGTTCCAGGACAATACACTAATGTCAGCCCCTTCGCATCGCTAGTCTTTTTTTGGCATGTAAGGACTTCCGTCAATATAAAGGGTATCATAACTTAGCCACGCCTTCTTTCCGTCCTTTTTAGCTTCTTTTAAACGGGGTAAAAGTTTCTTTCTACGTGCCGCTATTTCCCGAGGAAATTGCTCGGATATGAAGTAATTCGTACCTCGGAGTTCAATGGCCTGCTTTCTCACTATTTCACGATCCTTGAATTTACAAAATTTGGCCACAATACTTCTGGGATATTCGGCATCATCTTGTTTTTGACCGATTCGATGTACCCTTTCAAATTTAATTTCTTTCACTAAAGACTCAGCCATTTTCAATTTTTCAGTAAAGAAGGTTTTTAATAGGGTCTCACACTGAACGGGAGTTTCTGTATCATTTTCCGTTATGTTTGAAAATAGAAGGTTGTTCCGCATGGACTATGATTGGACATATAACAGTTCATCTTGCATAGAGGATTTATCCTTTTGTAATTGTGTTAACTCATCACTGACCATTCCTAACGTGAACTCGAGTGAGGGTAGAACCTTAATCTAATTGACGGTGTCAATTGAAAAATAGATTGACCAATCTCAATCATGTTGACCGGAAGTGAATTTTGGCCTTCTACAAATATGTCAAGCTTATTTGTTTGTTTGGAGCCTCAAACGTTGTAACTACAGCTTATTCGAGATAATGTTACAGCGTTTAGGTCTCCAAACAACGATTTGCTTCTTGTTTAGATATGTCCACAAATTACGCAGTTCAACTTTAACAGTTTGATATCGCTGTCGAACTACCACGTTAACACACCCCTGTTCAATTCCTGTTTTTTTACGCCCATATGATTGAGAAAACATTGTAGAAAAAGAAGAAATTGCTTTTTACAAGCAATTTCTTCCTTTTCCACAATATTTTCTACCCTTCTAAATGATTATTTTTCAAACAAAATCGACTTTAAATTGTCGTCTGCAAAACCTTTGAATTTGGACCAGTCTTAAATTTTGCAAAACAGGAAAGGGTTTAAGGTACTTAAGATCGAAGATCAGATTTTGTACACATGTTTTAGTTCTTTAATTCCTAAATATAAAATATCTTCACCGGAAGTAGCCCAAATTAGAAGAATGGCATAGGTTATATTAGATAAAACTCTATTTATCATGAAATAACTTCTTAAACCCTTTTCCAAATACACGCTTTTTGACGCCCCTCCAGAAAAAAAATCTTTGAAAACACAGTGTGGGAAATGATGAAATTGCTTGAACCAATGTTTACAGTTTTTTTTTTTATCCCCCCCCCCTAAAAAACAAAGAATTTTTAAAATTCTACTTAATAAAAATACCGTCTGCAACTTCTTTCAATTTGGACCAGTCTAAATTGTGTCGTCTGGTAATGGGTTAAAGGGCTTGAAACTATAGGGCATCGGAGCGCTATAGCCTTATACACTTATCACATTACTAGACAGGAAAATTTTAGTCTGGCCCGAATTGAAAAGTAGCTTCAGACAACAATTTAGTGTTGATGGAATTTTAGATTTTTTTAAGTTTCTGGATAGAAAACATTGCGTAAAGTGAAGAAATTGCTTCTTACAAGCAATTTCTTCATTTCACACATTGTTTTTCCTATTGTTTTTCTATAGGGGAGTAAAAACCGTCATTGCGTTGGAATGGGTTAAAATAAATTACATACTTGCTTGCAATCTGAAGACATTTAAATCAGCAGAACTTTTCTACTGAAGGGGGAAACATACATTGATGAAAAAAGAGAAAAGAAAGAAATATAACATATCGTAAAATTTTCATGAAAACCTGATACAGGGCAGCTTTAGAATACGTTTTCCTTCACTGCCCGCTTTTTGCTGTTCCGTAATGGTCGCTTCAAACAAGTTCTACAACCTGCAGAATGTAACATCCCGGTTGCTGTATATGCATTTAACCCGGTCAAAACTTATATTTTCAAAAACCAAAGACATTAATGAATTAAGATGTATTTCTCTCAATTCCTATCCATCAACCTATAATTAATAGGAATCGAGCTTATCAGCCCATCGGGCTTGAACCATCAAACCGGAGTGGACGTTTTTATCAAATTTCTATGACAGATTTTGAGAGCAGACGACATATGAATTGAGTGATGATCTCGTTAACTCTCGTTTCCGACGAGAAATGTTCACGCTGTATGCAGCACTCCCCCATCTATCATTCGGGTACCAGTCATGTATAACAGGTGTACAGAGCCATTTTCTTTAGAGAGAAAAGAAAAGATCGGTTGAGTTCAAGGAAACAAGTAAAGTTAATCTTGTATTAAGCGACCACTCATGGAACTACAAAAAAGTGTTAGCTTAAGAGAATGGTTGCATAAAACTTTTCTTAAAATATATGAAAGACTGCTTCAATCGCTAAATCTTATCTTCTTGGAACTCAAAAGAATCGTCTCAGTATTAGTTCCAATAACATCGTATTATTTAGGTATGATGTGTTCTTATGAAACATGAAATTTCTGTATGAGAGCTTTTCGTTTTGAAAAGGGAATTTCGATTGCCGTCGCTTAATGAAAGTAGCCACTTAATAGAGGTGGTCTTTCGAGTGAGATCGACTGTACATTTAAAATGATAGGTTTTAGCCATTGCGTGCATATACATCATGATTTTAATTATGAATAAAAAAAATGTTGAACAATAAAATAATTCATTTAGACAGGAAATGCAATGCTGATCTCCGTCATTTATGTAATACGTTTTCATTGGTGCGTGACTTAAACATCATAACTAGTTCTAACTAAAGATTATTAACCCTTGTCATGCTGAACCCGGAATATTCCGGTTATGGCAGGAGGTGTAGACCAAGATCAGCCTGCACATAAGTGCAGTCTGATCTTGGTCTACATCTCCTGCTTGTACTTTTCCTCCCAGAGATGTTTATGAAATTGATTTTTAAAAGAAATATTGATTTTTTGAACAACAAGTTTTATCAGTACTTTCAGCCCTTTGATTTTACGGCAATGAGGTAAAGCATTTTATACAGCATGACAAGGGTTTAAACTTTTTGACGACGTTGCCCAACAATGACTTAATTTTTGTTTGATATCCCAGATCAAATATTTTGCAGAATCAGGTCCTTTAAAAATCTCTGAAAAGTTGCTCTTGGGTTGGTGTTGCGATGCAAACGATCCGTAAATATTGGTTTTATCCAGACGTACGAGATGGTTTTTTTAATGATGACAGAATTACATTTCCATATTTCTTGATGGTTAACCCACTACCAGAAGCCAGAATTTTAGAATCGTCCAAATTGAGACGAGTTGCAGACGGAAATTTTAGGTTTATGAAATTTTAGATTTTTTCCAACTTTCTGGATAGAAAAAAAAATGTCGAAAATGAAGAAATTGATTGTCACAAGCAATTTCTTCATTTTACACAATATTTTCCCACCTGTTATTCCTGAGGGGCAGTGTGTTGGAAGGGGTTAAATGTTGTCGTCGATAAACCAATCAATAACGAATTCCACCAAAAGAGTTTGTTTTGATACAGGTTTAAAATGTTTGGGTATTTTTAATCAAACACCAATACTCCATAGGTGCTCAAAATGATTGATCACGTTCGAAACGAGAATCTCGTCAATATGTCCTCTAGTCAACGGCTCATTTGCTCGTGAGGAACTCGGAGTATGAATATGTGAGTGTTTCGGTCTGTAGAAAACCAGCGTGCGCCCTGTAAATTAAACCCTTCCTGGAATGTCTAAGGAAGCCGAAATACGTCGTTATGCCCATCAAGTGCTGATATGCCAGCTTAATAACTGTACATTCTAGATTGGTTGATATACGATACAACTTGTGTTGCATTGAATTTCACATCCTCGGAATGAATTTCCTTGCAGAAGAAAGATTGCATAATTGTATGGATATATTTCGTAAAACTTTAACAATTTAAACCGAAGTTGATTAATATATGTAACTAAATATTATCAACCTAGTTATTCTAACCCTTTCCAGTTTGTGAAAAATTTAGACTGTTCCAAATCAAAGGTTTTGCAGACGACAACAATTTCAAGTTTAACAATTTGAAAAATAAACAATCAGTAGGGTAGAACATATTGTGGAACAAAAAAAAAAAAAAAACCAAAAAAACAAACAAAAAAAAAAAACAAAAAAAAAACGCATGTTGCAAGCGAATTCTTCTTTTTCCACAATGTATTCTCAAGTATTAAAACAGGGACGCAAAACCCATGGATTAAACCGGAAGGGTTTAAATAACGAACGGTGAATCTCAGTTCTGGGAAAAAGTATAGGTTCTCTTAGTTCAATAAATTATTCACAGTTTGTAAATTAATAAATAAACAAATAAATTACAACATCAGCAATAAAAATGGTAAATATAATAAGAATAAGAATTATAAAATAACAACAAACAACATGTCAATACATGACTGAATAAACAAAATAGATAAAATACACCAATAAATAACAACAACATCAACAACGAAAAGCATAGACGACCAAATTAACAAACAAATTAATCAAATACAAAAAAAATAAATAAATGAAAAAAACAAAAAACAATAAAATAAAACGTCACAAGATATATTCATTAAAGTATAAAAAGGTGGATAAATAGATAGATACATATATAGATAAATTATTTAACTACTTGGAGATGACCCAAATTAGAATAAAATGAGTTGTAATAGATAATACAAAATGGAATAAGATGACATAGGATGAATAAACGAAAAAAAGTTGGAACAAATTATTCGGTAGATTTGTATACCACTATTTACTTATTTGTAAAACTATTTACATTTTGTCATGATCCTTGCCCGCTGTTTATAAAGGTATCGTATTTGTAAAGGTAAATGTGTTTTCATTTCGGAAAAAGTTGTGAGGTTAACGCAAAGAAAAGAAAACAAAAAGCATTGAAATACCCATGAAATACAAATTTTTAGGTATGAGGTCGTAATCACCTTTTCGATTCCGACAGTCTGTCATACTTGGCGCCAGTATAACAATCACGGGTTAACTCAGGGCGCAGTTTTGTCCCCTGTATTATTATTGTTATCTACGAGCACAGTTCATGGTTTATCGGCTATCCGCTGATAAGAGCCAAGTACTTTGTTCAGATTGCAAACCTTTGGACTCGGTAAAGATGTCAGTAATCTAATAGGACACCAAGTAGTTTATTTTCAACAATCCCCGAAACGATTTAAAGTGGCGTTTTCAGAGATAACGCTGATTACAAACTCGAGTCCCCATCATAAACCAACCGAAACCTGTCTCTTCGATTTTCCTTGTTTATGTTTTGTATCTTTGTATAACCAAGTACAATAGAAAATACGACTTATTTTGTACTGGTAAGAAATAATGCTGACGAAACGATAATATTGAAATAACTCGAAATAGAGTAAGATAATGTCGATACTACAAAAAAAGAAAAATCGTCCATTTGTTTTGAATCGATCGCCAATATGGATCGAATGGAAATAGAAATAGGAGAAAATACACAACAATTCAAAAATTGGTAAGTCAACTTCGAAGGCAATGATCAGATAAGGAAAGCGCCTCTCCTTCCTAGAAATGGAGCAGGCGATCAAACCTAAAGAAACTTAGTTAAGAGCAAGCGTGTTATTACTGGTATGATGCTCATGCAATAAATGTTTTGGAAGACAGTATTGCGTGAGGCCACCAATTCCAAATTCTCTTAACCCATTCCCACACAATCCCTCCTTTTTACGCCCCTCAAGAAAACGGCTTTATAAAACATTGTGGAAAATGAAGAAATTGCTTGTTACAAGCAATTTCTTCATTTTTCACAATGTTTTTTTATCCAAAAAAAAGACCAAAAAATTAAAAATTCTATCAATATGAAATTGTCGTCTGCAGCTTCCTTCAATTTTTACCAGTCTAAAATTTTGTCGTGTTGGAATGGGTTAAGCCCGTATTCATGTAATTTAAAAAGCACGCATATATATAAATTTAAAAGTCACTCATTCATACGTTGGCATAGAGTCAAACCATGTGTTTTGAAAATGCTTGTATTGCTTAAGAAGTAGAGGCTTATCTTTCTTCAAGTGCTATGCCTTTAATGAAATACTACAGTTGGACAAAATCATTATTTGAAACTATTTTAACAATATCAAATTCAACCAATCTGACATTTTCTCGCAGGGCTTAGGAGGAACCCAAAAGGAGTTGAAAATTCTAAATGAGGTAATGACTTAATCCTGTCATTATCTTAAATCTGAGTTTATCTTAATTCTTGCATAATCATGTACACAGTCTATTTACCCAGTCCACTAGTATGTTTACCTCCATATAAGGTTTGCGTTAGAAACTTCAAACTTTACCGCACGTTATAAAGAGAACAAGTACTCGTACTAGTGTGACTGCTTGGCAACCGTCAATTCTTTGGCATGGGTTGGTTGCCATGTCGGTCCTAAGACTCGGTCTCTTGTCCGTACCTTTACGCGAATATCTTTTTGATATTAAGCCACTTTTGCTGAATTTTGAAGATAGAAAAACAAAGACCTTTCTATTTTGTCTTTTTTTTCTTTAGACTTCCAGCTTTTATTTAAAGTATCGAACACTAATCTGCGACTCTGGAGTGACGAATATGCAGTGAACCTATGCTCATTAACCAATTACCTGACGAAAAAAAATCTAGACTGGTCCAAATTTCAAGGAGTAGCAGACGACAATTTAGAGATTATGAAATTCTAGAATATTTCAACTTTCTGGGTAGAAATATTTTGGAAAATGAAGATATTACTTCATTTTATTCAATATTCTTCTTCTTTGGGACGTAAAAAAGCATCATTGTGTGGGAAAGGGTTAATAAGCACTTGAAATCCCAGAAAATACTAAATATATTGACAAGAAATTGATGGATCACAGGCCAGGCCCAGTGACCTCCTAAATGTTAGTTTGACTGAGGTATAAAATGATGTTATTTTGTGAAATACATGTATATGGATAGAGCCATAAACAAACGGCAACTCCATAGTAGGGGACTAAACGCCACAACTAATACTTGAATGAGATGTAGTAGCGACGTTCAAGTCACCCGCATTTTGAAATATTTAAAAAATTGTCAGAGTTCAACATGTCAATTCCGGTCAAAATTAAAAGTTTGATAAAAAGTCAAATAGATTTTTGACTGACAGCGGCGATCTGCCTATATCAAATGTGGTCGTGGTTTCTAAAACGTCAGCCCGATCAGCTCAGTTGGTAGAGCACTTGACTTCAAACCTCAAGATCACGGGTTCGAGCCATGGGCTGACCATATCAACTAATACAACTAATTGTCTTTCGGATGAGACGTTAAACCGAGGCCCTGTGTGACGATGCTATCGTTAAAGAACCAGGCGGAGCTCTCAGCAGTTTCGTCCTGTATCCTTGCACTATTCCCCGTAACAACTAACCGTCTTCTGGGGGCGTCGCTCATATGGGCATGTGCTACGGTAGCGACGATAAATAAACGGAAATACACACACTTCTAAAACGGTGAAATCATCGAGAGATAATCAATCGAGAAATCTCGGTTATTAACCGAATGTTTGATTTGGGTTTTACGCCACTTTTAACAGTATTTCAGTCATATCGCGGCGGCGGCTAGAGCACCCAACAATAGATTCCTGGTATTTCTCCCACCAGTACAACAACTACATCCTTTTCTAGCTTCCAGCTGCTATCCCATTTAGGTTTACGAATATCCACCCATTGGTGAGAGACAAGGTCGGAGAGAATATGTGCCGCCGCCGGGGATCGAATCCATGACATCGCCTGGTTGAAGATTGGGAGTCTGTTGCGCTACTCATTGCGCTATGACGGCATCGGTAATTTACCGAAAAGAATTAAATAAAATACAATATAAGATTGACGGTTTGATGCGGTTATATTTCCTTTGATGATTTTGGGTATGCACTTGGCAAATGTTCACAATGAAATCGTCGGTATGCGACCAACACATCGTAACTGGAGTTTTAGAAAGCCGCACTGGTTGACTACCGACAATATACATGTATTAAAAACAAATGCAAATTGAATGTTCCCTGCTTTATTTATTTTTCATGTGATATTTAGGAAAACAAAAACAAAACCAAAAAACCTCAATTTCGAGAAATAAAAAGTATTTTTGCACTGTTAGTTAGTCATTTACTTTAGGGTAATGAATACAAAAACAGAAGACTTTATTGGCTAAAACTGCAATTCATTCGAATCCATTGGGGTTGCGTGCCCTTTCTAGTATCTTACATTATAGCGTGCCCTTTCTAGTGTTTTATTTCTGATATCAAGTGCAGACAATCGATACTTTATTTTAATTATGGTGGTCGCAAACTTCATATTATACTGTTTTTATCCAATTGCTATTACATTTTCGTCATAGTATTACCGCATTTTCATTTTCAAATAGTTTATCATAATTTCGTCTAAAAAATCCTGCATTGCGATTGGCTGAAAAACGAACTCTCATACTCTAATTAAAGTATTACAAATCTTTGACTACGGCTTTCTGTCCTACGCTTTAAGTAATTCCACAAGAAATTGTCACAAAAATTCAATTTTCGCTTATTTTATGTCTTTTTAAGACATATATTCTGACAATCTTAAACTAAAAGAAATTTTAGACTACCTTATGTGGAACCGTGTTTTGCACTATCAGATACAGCTTTTTTTCTGGCGTGTCCAATTTTGTCTGTGTGGAAAGAATATATCTTATTATATAGGATATATAAGAAATATTTATAGGTAGGACTATATCGAGGGGTTAGAGCAAAAACATAGTATGGGTCTATACAATGTATAGACCCATACTATGTTTTTGCTCTAAACCCTCGAATTATAATGATGTTTTAACTTCATCTCGTAAATGAATGAATCGCGACGTATCATAATGATGTAAAAGGTTGTTTCTAATCTGTACCCGTGTTTATCAGTATCATATTCTACATGTAGCTTACTTCAAAAGTTCAACAACCAAGATTACAAACTGTTTTACCCTTTATTCACATAAAAAAAATACCGTTAATAAGTATCCCTTAAATAGGTTAGCTAATACATAGCTTTGAAGCCAAAATTGTTTTAGTAACTCCTCTGCAACGTACATTTGAAATTTCTACGACTGTTCATTTTATTTTTATCTTATTTTCTAAATTGAACAATTTAAACCCTAAGGCTTAGAATCGTCTCTGAACAACTGTCTCTTATCAGTATTATTATTATTACAATTGAAATTATGAATCTCCGGTGATACGATTTCTAAAAGAAAATATAAATACTTTTTATGTGATTAAAAACTGGATTCGTTAACATTAAAGTAATTTGATAATAAAAGCATATCTAAATTCCGAATTGGAGATACTTTATCAAACTTGAGACCGGAGAAAAAATGTCCGTGACACCCTGGTGTTTATATCGTAATGAACTGCTTCATTAAGAAAATATCCAGAGAACAACATTTTCTATTTTTCCACAAGGTTTAAGTCTTTCCAGAGAAATTATTTCATTTTGAGTGTAAGTTTACCCCTTTCTTGTTTTGCAAAATTTTAGAGCCGTCCAAATCCGAGGTTTTGCCTACGATAATTTAAATTCAAATTGAAAAATAATTATTCAGTAGGGTATAAAATATTGTAGTAAACGAAGAAATTCTTGTTATAAACAATTTCCTCCTTTTTTTTCCTATAATGTTTTCTCAATTATAAAATCACAGGGACGTAAGAAACCAGGGATTGAATAGGAAAGGATTAAGTCGTTTGAAATATTTTTTTTCAATTTAAACAATTTTATTTCACTAACGAAGGTAAGTGTTTATCATACGGACCCGTATTTAATTTGACAATTTAGTCTTGATATCTACATGTTGTCAGATAATCCACTCGGGCCTTGGATAACCAGGGTTAACCGTGGATTATTGTGCGATAGAGACTGAGATTTCACCCAAAATATAGATATATATCCCCTATATAACAACCTGAACTAGTCTTTCTTTGAACTATTTTACAAGTACCTTGTTTATATACGAGTTATTTCTGAAGGATTTATTATTCATATTTTCTCATTCATATATAGTTGGTTTCGAAGCATGTTATGAATTTTGTGTGTTTCCTTCTGTGTGTGGTCAGCGTAATATGAATTAACCCATTCCTGTTTTGCAAAATTTTACACTTGTCCAAATTCAAAGGTTTTGTAGATGAAAATTTGAAGTGGATAAATTTTGAAAAATAATCATTCAGTCGGATAGAAAACATTGTGGAAAAAGAAAACATTGCTTGTTACAAGAAATGTCTTCTTTTTCTACAATGTTTTCTGAATTATAAAATCACATGGACGTAAAAACCAGGGATTAAATAGGAAAGGGTTAACCAAATACCAGACGACAACATTTTATATTTGTCAAAATTCAAAAAAAGTTGCATACGACAATTTCAAGTTCCATTTCTTTTAAGAAATCTTTGTCTGTTGAAAAACAAAACAGTATTGGAATTAAAAACAACAACAACTGCTTGTTACAAGCACATTTCTTCATTTACCTTCTATATCTTTAAAGGCGTTCTTCTTTAGGTTAGTAATGAATCGAGATTATGAGGGAATGTCTTAAGAAAGTAATTGTAGAACCGAAGTGATTCATGATTCGACTGAATGAAAGAACAATGGATTATATTTTGCTTTGTTACACGAAGAACAGATCTGATGAAAGTGACGCATTTCATTTTTTTAAGTAAAACTACAATATTAGAAACATTAGAAATTGGAATAGAAGGGTGGAAAAGAAAATACAGAGTTTGAAGAATATTCGAAAAGGATCTATTGCACTCATTCGGAAGTAAATTCACAAAGGGCTTTCCTTCCTTTCTTGTGACCTGTATATGTGAAGGGTTTAACCCTTTCCCGTTCAATCCCTGGTTTTTACGTCCCTGTGTTTTTATACTAGAGAAAATATTGTGGAAAAAGAAGAAATTGCTTGTAACAAGCAATTTCTTCATTTTCCACAATATTTTTTACACTTTTGAATGATTGTTTTTCATATAAAGTCAATCTTATATTGCCATCTGCAAATCCTTTGAATTTGGACAGGTCTGAAAATTTGAAAAGCAGGAAAGGGTTAATCGAATCCCACGGAACAGTTCACGTTCTTTTAGAATATGGTCGGATTACAAACCAAGTCTCACGAAATCACAATTTTATATGTCAGGCGAAAAAGGACATTAGAAGTGCGAAAAGTCTCGTTTCTGATCGACCTGCGCGAAATGTGCAGGTCGATCAGGGTAGAGACTTTTCGTTCTTAAACGATTTTCTGAATCTTGGATGTCCATTCTACCTTGATGTACGGTTTTTTGAAATGCGATCCCTAGTGACCTTTGCTGGATTCAATTCTTTTTTTTAAGTATTTGTTTTACGGAGGTCCATTTACGCTTGTCTTGTTACAATAGTTAAAGGTATGAATAATTTCAAGACAGTTTCGAAATAGTTTTTTGACGAACACGAGGAGGATTTTGAGGTGTGTTCATATAAATAACAAGGTCAAGATGTTCAAGTGTTTTAAAACCTCGCAAATATGTTTGTTAAATTCATTTTTAATAGTTGGACAATAACGAAGTTGTAATTATAAGGAATTTCACTCACGTGTAGTTGACTTTGTAATGTATTTTTTGGGTTTGGTCGATTTACTGGTAGCCAAAATTAGTATATGCAAATATTTAAGGGGAAAAAAACTGGTCTATTTTTCAAGGAAGTGTTTTTCGATTAGTAAAAGAATGTTGTTGTGTTTTCATTTTAGTTTAGAAAATTCACAAAGTAGTTTATTTAATAAATGCTATTCTTCTTAACATTTATATTTTGATTATTTAGGCTTTAGTTTTTGCATATATGTATACTGCACTGCAGCCAATTTTTCTAAAGGATTATTTACTTATCTAGGTTAAATCAATATTCTACACGTCTTGTGAAATTAACAAAATGACCATGTAATATATATTAGTACGTCTTTCGGAATATAAAAAAAAAATCTTAACATTTTTGATGCTGTATAAATTACCTTGCTGAATGGCTATAAAATCAAAGGGCTGAAAGCACTGATAGAACTTGTTGTTCAAAAATCAATATTTATTTTAGAAATCAACTTCATAAACAAATCTGACAGGAAAAATACAAGCAGGAGGTCTAGACCAAGATCAGACTGCACTTATGTGCAGTCTGATCTTGGTCTACACCTCCTGCAAAAACCGGAATATTCCGGGTTCAGCATGACGATGCTTAATATCAAAAACATATGATAGTAATAATAATACCAATACGATGAAGATATCTTAGATATTCTAAACCATGTTTGTTGTTTATTATTTTATTTGTTCACTGATTATTCATTTTTTAAATTATCTTTTTGTTTTACATTCCCTATTTATCAAATGTTTATTAATGTATTAATTTTTGTAGATCTGTTTATTTTTATGTAATTTATTCATTATTGAGTTACTTCAACCATTTATCAATTTATCATTTATCTATTTATGAATTGTTCCTTTAAAAAAATATTTATTTTTATGCATTTATTAATATAATTTCCATAATAGATAAATTGACTTACTAAATAGTTTATGTATCCATGCATCTTTTTTCTATGGTTCAAATATTTTGTAGACATTTTCCTAGCCGCACAAAAAAAAATAATTGTAAAAATAAAATGATATATATCGAGAGCTTGGAGAAAAAAATTAGTACGGGTCTATACATTGTATAGAACCATACCAGGTTTTTGCTCCAAGCTCTCTATATATAGAGAGCGATATGTAACAAAATAATAAATTCGCGTATTAATGAATCAACTGCATGTATTTGTAATGATTTTAAAATGCATTCAACAACAAGGGTAAGTCGACATTTCGCACATTTCACATTTCGCCTTTCTCTCTAATGTACATGTATTAAAAGAATGCTTGAATAATTTCATTTTGTTTTTATGTTTGTTATTTCTATCATTCCGGTGTGTCCAACATTAATTAAACTGCATATTTCAAAAAATGTTGTTATTTTTGTTATTTCGATATGTTAAACATTTTTTAAACTACGAAATATCATTTAAATTCTCTTTGTATTTTTTGGTTTCGTCTCTACTCTAATATTGCAACCAGACCTCGTCCGTGGAGTTAAATTCCTGTATATCGGAACCTCCAACCGGGTATAATTAACCAATAAATCCTGTTAACCCATTACCAGACGGTCATATTTTAGACTGGTCCAAATTGAAGGGAGTTGCAGACGACATTTTAAAGTTAATGGAATTTCAGATTTTTTCAACTTTCCGGGTAGTAAACATTGTGTAAAATGAAGAAATTGCTTGTTATAAATTTCATTTTACAAAAAGCGTCATTGTGTGAGAAGAGGTTGAAATAATACATTTTACAAGTCAACTAGAATAAGATGATTTCAGAATTAAACTTTAGTCGCGGGGTTCAACTCTGCTCCAACTATTAAAACTAAAATGTGAGTAAGGAACAATTATTTCAACATGGCAATTTTAGCTCACCTCAGCACAAAGTGCGAGGTGAGCTATTGTGATCGGTCTTTGTCCGTCGTCCGTCCGTCCGTCTGACCGTCTGTCCGTCCGTCCACAATTTCTTTAAAAAATCTTTTCCTCCTAAACCAGTAGGCCAATCAAGCTGAAAATTTGCAAGGATGTTCCTTGGTTAAAGTTCTACTAAAGTTGTTAAAAGAATTAAATTCCGTCAAAAACTCTGGTTGCCGCGGCATGTGAACATGGGAATATAAAGTAAATCTTTAAAAATCTTCTCCTCCTAAACCAGTAGGCCAATCAAGCTGAAACTTTGCAGGGATGTTCCTTGGGTGAAGTTTTACAAAAGTTGTGAAAAGAATTTTATTCCGTCAAAAATTCTGGTTGCCGCGGCATTTGAAAATGGGAATATGAAGGAAATCTTAAATATCTTTAAAAATTTTTTCCTCCTAAACCAGTAGGTCAATCAAGCTGAAACTTCGAAGGGATGTTCCTTTGGTGAAGTTCTACGAAAGTTGTTAAAAGAAATTAATTCTGTGAACAAGTCTTGTAACCGCGGCATATGAAAATGGGAAATTTTAGAAAATCTTTGTTGTCTTTTTTTCCACAGACTACAAGGCCAAAGGCATTTATATTTTGTATAGAGCTTAATCATATGTTTCTCTACCAAGTTTTTAAATATGTAATCTCTGGGGTCAAAAATGGCCCTGCCCCTGAGGTCCGAAGTTTGGAAAATGCTTAATTAGAGCAATTTCAAAAGACTTCTCCTCTTTAACTATAAGGTCTAGGATATTCATATTTGGTATGTAGTATAACTAGATAGTTTTGTACTATATCACTTAAAGTTGTCCTCCCAGGGTCAAAAATGGCTCTGCACTAGGGTCCAAAAATCGGGAAAAAAATTTTGAGTATGTTAAAAAAAGAAATTCTTCATTTTTAAGGAGGAGGGCATTTATATTTTGAGTGTAGCATAGCCTGGCTGTTATCTATCAATTTTGATTAAATTATGCCTGTAGGTCAAATAAAACCCCTTCCCTGGGTATACAAAGTTCGTAAAAATACTCAATTAGACCATGTTCAACAGTCTTCTCCTCCGAATCTACAAAGTCTAAGGCATTCATTTTGTATATAGCATAAACAGATGGTTCTCTACCATGTTAGCTAAAATCTTAGCCCTTGGATAAAACATGGCACTGTCCCAGAGGTAAAAAATTTTGGAAAACACCCAATTAGAGCAACATCAAAAGTCTTCTCCTTCTGAAATATAAGGTGATGGGCTTACATTATTGGTATTACATTATTATTGGTACTAAATAATTTTGTACTATGCAACAGGAAAATATGCTCTTAGGATAAAAAAATGTCTCTACTCCTGGAGTTGAAAATTGCGAAAATCGCATTGAAAGAATTCTTCTTCTTAAATATAGGTTCTGGAGTATTTACATTAAAAACATAGTATAGCATTATTGTTATCTACCATGTTTATATCCTTTGGACAAACTTTGCGCTTCCCAGGCATCCAAAGATATGAAAATGCTCAATAAGAGCATGTTCAAATATCTTCCACTCCTCATGTATAAGTTGTAATGTATTCATATTTTGATTTATGGTACATCCAGATTGTTCTCTACCAAGGTTGCTAAAATTACACCCATTGAAGTATCAGACAGTAATTAGAGTTTGTTTGAAATCTAAATACAAATAATTTCAGGTAGAAAACACTGTGAGAAATGGATAAATTGCTTGTCACTCCTTTCTCACTATGTTTTTTCAAACCTATTTTCCCTGAGGGTGACACATTCTTGGATAGTTTGGTAATGGATTAAACTATAAAGCCAAAGGATTTCATTCTTATTGTAAAGCATTACTGGATTGTTTTGTACAAAGCCCAAAATATTATATTTGTTTTATTTATTTTGCTCAAGTTGTGTCTTTTTTATACTAAAAAGTACTGTATACTAAAAAGTACTGTAATTTGCAGATGCCTCAGGTGAGCGATTTAGGACCATCAAGGTCCTCTTGTTTGATTGACAGTGCATAACCGACCATTCGAGACAGACTGACTATGGTCGATACTTTGAGCATTTACGAGACGGTCGTATTTCTATGTATGGGCCACAATAAAGGGAATATGGCCCAGCCCACCGACTCCACTGGTCCCGCTGACTCCGACAGGAAGTTCCACTTCGATATCTAACGATGTTATTTTGCAAAATGGTGACCACGAGCATGTAGTATAAGCGTAAAATCGTTGGTTTGGCGATCTAAACATTCAAACTACAGCTTGAATAAGCGACGTTTTAGTACACAAACTCACAAAAATGCTTCCCACTTATGTCGGCGTTGGAGTTCAAAGTTCACTTCCGAATCTAAACGAATGATTTGATTGGTCGAAAGGTCTTTTGATTGACAGCCGCGATTGCATGGTCAATTAAAACCACAGCGAATTACCAATCCATTGGGACTTGGCAATGAACGTGTCTGAAAGACGACCCTGTATAGAGAATTCAATTTTTTGTCTGCAAGATTGACAAACTGCGGAATAATTTATTTTCTGGAATGGAATTCTGATAAAATGCGATGTTTTATGAAAGAATTATCTAATCGAAATATGTACGTACAGTTACGTAATCAGGAGTTTAAAGATAGTTTTCGTGTTTTAAGAAATGGGTTCTATCAGATTAGCAGACATTTTAAACATTTTTGAAAGATTAAACTTTAAAAAAAAAAATAGAGGAATTATCTGATAACGGATAAAGAAACATCTTTTCTTTCCTTTTCTAAATTTATGCTGGTTCACTTCACACCGTTTATCCATTATCAAACAACAGCATTCTTGACTAGTCCAAATTGGAAGAGGTTGAGGACGAAAAATTAAAATGGCAGCAATTTGTAACAACAACAGCAACAACAACAACAACAACTGCAGGAACAGCGATAAAAAGGACAACAAGGAAGAAAATATCGTAGGAAGACAAGAAATTGCTTCCTATTTTTTCAAATAATAATAAAAAAAAAAAAAAAAAAAATAGATAATAAAAAATAATTTTGTCCATTTGATAGGAGTTGCAGACAACAATAAAAAGTGAATGATACTTGAAAATTAGCAAACCTACAGGATAGAAAATTTTGTCGGAAAAGAAGAAATTGCTTGTCACAAGGGGTAAGTGGGCGGGGTCAGTGAATTGTCGATTATGAGTAAAAATTTTAGATCTGTTGTGAGAATCCCAGAGTTTATTTTCCTTTCCAACTTACATTCAGACATTCCAAATGTTTTTCGTCTTTAGCAAGTTTTATAAATGCAAATCGATCATTTTCCACACTGAATTGCGTGCTGTGCTGTGTATAATCTTGTTCTAAAGAATTCATTTAAGAGATGAAGAGAATAATTTTTGGTTTCATGGAGGTATGAACCGAAAAACCTAATATCACAGTATGAATACTCGAAGCGATTCATACAGTGTGTGATTAGGTTTTTCGGTTCATACCTCCATGAAAACAAAAAATATTCTCTTCATTTCTTATAATTTAATGGTATAAAGCAAAAAAAGCAAAAACTCTTTGCATAGGACTATTTTGTGCGGAAGCATACAAAATCACTGCGTGCTCAAAATTTTGTTTATGGAGATATGAATCAAATTTTTTGACCAATCAGAACGCTCGTTTTTGATAGACGAAACTAAAAATTAAATTATTTTACGATAAACCGATCCCCTCTTACGGTACAGTTTGCAGCTCACCGGCGTACGAAGTGCGAGGAGAGCTATTGAGATCAGTCATCTTCCGTGTGTCTGTCTGTCCTCGATCTTTGAAAATCTTCTCCTCTAAAACCAGTATGTCGATTGACCAATCACGGCTGTCAATCAAAGAATCAACAAACCAATCAAATCATTCAACTTAGACCGGAAGCGAACTTTTGACAAAGACATTGACCGACATTTATGTGAATCAATTTTGTTGATCCGGCAGCTAAAAAGGTCTTAACTGCAGCTCATTTGGACATTACTGCTAGCACCCTACTTTACAAAGCAGGGAATATGTAATAAATATTTTCCTGTCAAACCATAAGGAATGGATATCAGATATTTTGCATATGACATCTTCTGGTGACCCTCTACTAAAGATGTTGAAATAAGGCCTCTGAATTGTCATTTGGACTCTACCCGTGCGCCCCAAATTTTACTTAGAAACAAGGATGCAAATATTTCACCAAATTCCACACAATGACGCGTTTCGACGCTCCACAAATAATAAGCCATGGAAAACATTTAGGAAAATGAAGAAATTGTTTGTTACAGGCAAAATCTTCATTATCAACAATATTTTCTATCCCAAAAGAAAAAAATTAAAGAGTCATAAGCTTTAATTTGTAGTCTAAAACTCATATCAATATTGACCAGTCAAAATTTTTGTCATCTGGTAATGGGTGAAAAAATGTCTCCTGGTTAACCATAATGCACAGGGGTTTGATATTTTGCGAATTGCGTCACCTAAAGACCCCCTACGAGTTTGAACGAAATGAACGTTTCCGTCGGTTGGAAACAAACTAGTGATACAATAGATTGGGTAAGCTGTTGTAAGAGGTTGTAAGAACTAACGTAAACTCCTTTCTCTAAAAAAATATAATTGTTACTAATTTTGGTCAGTCAATCTCTTTCATTTGACGGATCACCGTCTTAAACATCGTACCTGCAGCTAATTCAAGTTACGATGTTTAAGCATCCAACTAACCATTTCGTTTTCACGTTTTATATTACACATTTCTTGCCATAAATTTTTGCAATAAATCGCCGACTTGTATCTTAGTCGAACTTCCTGTTGGAGGCAAATGGGCGGGACAAGTAATCCGTCATTTTGAACATTCGACGATCCGCTTCTGAAGCACACACTATAACCACTGGACCATTCGATCGATTCAAAAAGTAAAACTATCTTTGTATCCCTATCTCAAGTTCTGACCAATGAATGAAGTTTTGGTATAGAACGCAATATGGTGTAACAGAGAAATTCAAGTTGCTACCAGGATTTTCTTCTTTTTCTCCAATATCTACCCTAGTTTTTTTTTAACTCGTATGTCGTCTTGAACGACATTCAATTTAAACCAGGCTTAAACATTGTCGTCTGGTTAAAATAGTTTCTAAATGAGGAAATTTATACCACAGGACGGTTTAACTAACTTCTTATCTTTCAATTTGTTACTGGGTTAGGAGACCGAAGTGCCCGTAGTGTAAAGAATGTATTGTTACAAAATTGACGTTTTGGGCAAATGAATTAATATTAAATTGTTTAAATACAGACAGAAAAGGCCATATTTCCTGTCGTTTTATTCTATCATTATAAAAAAGGGATTGACTTTTTAATACCTATTGCCTCCACTATGCGACGAAAAACCTGCAAAATCGAATGTTTAATGCGAGTAAGGAATTACAGGGTTTTCCTTATTTAGCAACCGCCAATCTTTCCAAATTAGTTTTATCTTAATCCGAATTAATTTTAGAATGTCTCAATTGAGCATGAACAACAAGAACAACAACAGCATCATTATCATCATTAACAAGAAGAATAAACACCACCACCACCGCCAACAATTATAACAACAACAACTGTGCTCTTCGTTTGTTATAACGAATCGTGGCTGTTAATTAAAACAACAGCAACTACAAAAACACCCAAAACAACACCCTTATGAAATTATTTTTAGCGAGCGGAAGTGAATTTCGACGTCTAATATATCCCACTCATTTTTGTTTGTTTTTGGACTTAAAAAGTCATAACTGTAATATATTTATGCTGTATTTACGACAATTAGCTCGTCAACCAAAGATTTGATATTGAAATTGAACTTCCTGTCGGAGTCAGTTGGCGGGTCCAATGATCTGTCAGATCGTTTGCGGAGTAATGAAATAGACTTCTTTGCCAATTGACCAATCGCTGGCTACGCCAACTTAGTACGTTGGCCCCGCCCATTGACACTGACAGGAAAATCCGCTTAGACTTAAAACGGCGTTATCTTTTAAAATTCATAGTATGTAGCAATAAAGTAAAATGGTTGGTTGGAAATCTAAACGTCGTAACTACAGCTTGAATAACCTTGTAGTTTCGAAGTTTAAGTCGCCAAACCAACAAAAATGTTGCACGAGAACAGAGTTTAAAGTTCAATTACGAACTGAATGAATGATTTGATTGGTCGATTGATTCATTGATTGACAGACGCGATTAGTTAATTAGAATTCATAAATTTCTACAGACAAGATTAAAATTAGATTTTATTCACACACGCTGAAGGTGATTCCTGACCGTGAATAGTAGGAAGGATAATAAATATCACACGAAGTGCGAGTTGAGTTTATGTGGTCAATCATTGTCAGTTATTGTCTTTCTGTCCATTTTGTCTGTCCAAAATCGCCTGTAACGGTCGCCCATATCAGATGGTAACTCTCCTTAACCCGTAGCCAAACAACTAAATTTTAGATTTTTCCAAATTGAACGAAGCACATGATAATTATTTAAGTCAATGTTCAATCAAAAAACATCGTGAGAAAAAAAACCAACCAACCAACCAACCAGCCAACCAACAACAACGACAATAAAAACAAAAACACACTTGTTTTTCCAACGTCTTTTTCTTGAGGGTCATAAAAATCTTAAGCTTAAGTTTTAGTTAATTCAGCTTAAATTATATAGTAAATTGACCTCTATTACTCAAGGTTATTTGACGTGACGATTTAAGGCTGGTTTTTGCCAACGCAGAGTGATTTATGAGTTTATGGCTTCCTTGGTTAACCCGTTCGACGGTCGCTAAGGGTCCGTCAGAATTGGACAAGGTCGTCGGAAATGGTTGTAAATTTCAATTTGACCGGACTTGTTTATTTGTCCACGAGATCCATTTTAAGTTGAAATATTCTGAGTGGCATATGACCTCCAACTCCTTATACATATTACTTTACAATGATTTATATTTGTTTCTATGGCCAAGTTATTGAATACAAAACGGCTTACTTTTATCAGTTTCTATACCATTTTTTATTTTTAGGGTATTTTATAGTCTAACTACTGGAAAACCGTATAAAATTGACCCACTCAACAAAAATGTAAGGAAATCGGCCGACAAAATTAGGCGAACACGCACCATTAAATATTAGTTTGTGTGTAAATGTACGATATTTTTTTGTTGCAAACTTTTGTCGCTTACATCTCTTCATTTCTCATAATTGAATATCATTATGTAATTTACATACCATAAAAGACTGTCAAATAAACAAGGATCTCGTCAATTGTAGACTGGTCCAATTTGAGATACGCTAGAGACGACAATGAAAATTGGGTGAATTTTAAATGACACCAACCTGTGTAGTGGAAATAGTGTGAGAAAAGATGAAATTATTTGTTACAAGCAATGTTTTGATTTTGAAATCAAATGGACGTAAAAAACCAGGGACTATACAGGAAAGAAAGGGTTAAGACTTTTTTTTGATCAATTACTTTTACTGCGTGTCAAATAGTACAGTCCGCGGCCATATCGTATTACCAGAGCCGTCATAGCGCAGTCGGTAGCGCAGAAGACTCCCAATTTTCAATCATAGGATGTCATGGGTTCGACCCCGGCGATGGCACATATTCTTTCCGACATTTGTCTCTCACCAATGCATGGGTGGATAATCGCAAATCTAAGTGAGATAAGTAGCCATGGTGGTTCGGAAAAGTTTTAGTGGTTGTACTGGTGTGATAAATACCAAGAATTCATGGTTAGGTGCCAGTATGACTGAAATACTGTTAAAAGTTAAAACAAACAATCAAATAGTAAAGTCCTCATTTTTGCTTGGAAGTATGATACGAATTTTCAAGTTAATTGAAATACGTGAAATTTTATATCAGAATCTATGGAAACAAAGATTTAAAAGATTTAAAAAAAAAGAAATCTGAGAAAAAGGAGGAAAATGAGTAAAGGAGTGATGGTCGAGCTTTATTGGGATCGAATTATGAGTTGTACCCCTACTGGCGAGAGGTATACCGTTATAAATTCAATCCTTCATTGTTTACTTATTTGCATTGTTGGCATTTTCATTTGCTAGAGTTGTCCACTGGATATTGGTTACCTGGCAGAATCGTTCTTATTTTTCGGCGTCTATTGCTAAAAACTATACGCTTGCAATCAGGATGACAAAACGCGCGCTTACTTTTATAATTCCAATCGCGCTTTTTTGAAAGAGGGAAACGTTCGCTTTAGCCTAGGCTTTTGCTATACTGATTTATTGCTTCCTCTCAAAAAGCTGCTTTCGATGCGATTATGATATATTCATTCGTTCATTTTGTATGCACATATAGGCTTTGAGCATATGAATAGTATACATACTGAGGAATATTGAAAACGTCAAGTAAATTAGAAAGCGCATGCATGAACCAATTCCCACTCAATCCCTCCTTTTTACACCCCTTGATTCAAGCAATTTCTTCAATGTCCACAATGTTTTGTACCATAAGAGACAAAGAATATAAGAAATTCACCAACCTAAAATTGTCGTCTGCATCTTCTTCCAATTTGGACCAGGCTAAAATTTTCTCATTTGAAAATTGGTTTACAGGTAGATCTAGTATACTTTTTTTAGAGAAGTTATACAGTGAAAGCCGACTAAAGATTGAAAGTGGGACAATGGCAGTTTTAAACCTGTTTATTTCCTCTCTTCAAACCCCTATGTTGTAGGTACTCGTTGAAATCGTCTTAATAAGACTATTACAACGAGTACCTACAACATAAGGTTTGATGAACGAATAATGAGATTTAAGATTTCGTAAAAATATGATAGATGTGAGTTAATATGCAGGAAGATGGACAGGAAATCAGGTAATTCACCTGTAAAACCATGTTACCTGTTCGAGCCGATTGAAGACCCCGATGTGAATGGGTGCAAAAGGACTTTCCAGAGATTTTTCCGATTGAATCCTAAATAGTGATGACCCCCTCCTCTTTTTTATATTCGAGCATAATACAGACTGACCAAAAAGTGAGTAACTACAGCCTGAATTAGCTGTAGTTTCGACGTTTATACGGAGTCTTGACTGTTTACTCCACGTTATTAATGTTGGTTTGGTCGTCGTTGGCTTATGCAAAAGTTACAAGAACAATGTCAACAAGCTGTTGTTACGATAATTTCTGAATCATATTGCAGGGGTTTCTGTGAAATCTTCATCCTCATTGAAAGGTTTAAACGCTTATTCTGTTTTTCGTTGGAGATATAATTTTTCCACGTGCTTTGGATGTGAAGGTCAAGCCATGGTTGTATCTAATGAATCAAGTTATAAATCAAAATTTACAATCCTAATTCTAGATTTTTACTTTGATCTCGAATTTTTGAGAGGTAGCCAATATATTACTTACTACGGACACTAAGTGGACATTGGATGGACTTTAGGTATTGTAAAACAGGATTGAAGTCCGGCCAATAGGCCTGGTCATCTTTGAAGCAGTGACCAATATATCACTGACCACTGTTTGTTGACTGGACATCGAAATAGCCTGTCTCCCAGGCTGTTTGCTGGAGTCTGTGGTCTATCTACAAGAGGTGTTGACATATTGATACTGATAAACCTTCTATCTATATAAAAGTGCATTCTGACAATATTACGACATTTTGTTAAATTTATAAATGAATAATTTATTCTAATATTACAAAATCATAAAATGACTGCTTGACCTTGGAAGGATTCGATAAGTAGACAATTTGTTAAGAGATGGAGTTGTATGGAAAAATGACACATCTTTGGCGTTTTTCCACGTCATTCACGTAAGAAAAGAAAATGCGTAATTGCCCTATAATATTCAGTAAGTATAAACTTGCGATATCCGTCCGTATGGCGGCGTTCTGAGGATCCATATAAGGACTGTGTTTAGAATGATAAAGCATAAGCCCGGAGTTTCCTCTAGAAACTCGCTTTTAACAAAAATGCTCGAAAAACGAAGAATACCATTTCTAAAAACGTGAGTAAGCGAATATCATCCATCCTAGACTGACTTCGAATGACTGGTCATGGTTTAAATATTTTCTGTTTCTAAAATGGTTTTCTCTCCGAAAAGATTTAAAGATTTAACACTTCGGTAATTGAAAATTGTCATCTCTATCTTCCTTCTTTTTGAACCAGTCTAAAATTTTCTCGTCTGGTAACTGGTTAAACGTAGAGAGGTAGACAGGAGAATAGAATATAACGACAGGTTAGTGCAAAAATATAGTAAGCGTCTATGCAATGTATAGATACTTACTAAGTTTTTGCACTAACCCGTCGATAAGGTGTTTTTTTTTATAATATTTTACTTCCTTTAAAAGTGGAGTTTCAAAATATTCATGTTAATGATGATCAAAATGATACTTATAATTATTATATATCTATAAAAAAAATTTCTAGTAGAATATACATTCATCATAAACAAAATCGGACACGCCACGAAAAAAAATCCGTATCAATACGGTTCCGTATAAGGTTAACTAAGATGACGTCATTTTAGTTCTGTAGATGACGTCATAATACAAATAAGCATTATCAGAATGGTAATAGGGGAGGAAAATACTTGTAAAAATACAGATTTATTAACGAAATTCACAGCAAATACATGATGTTGTATCTCTATCGAGAATTCTATATATTGATAATGAAAAAATAAACAATGCATGGTTATATACTATGTTGAAACAAAAAAGATATCTTTATATAGAACTACTGGCATAACTTCAGGCAATTCAAATTAATTAACTTGAAGTAACTAAACACTAAATTCCATTGAAATATTATAATTGAATAATTTATACGATACATGATACATGAATGAATAACTCGAACATTACTAATAAGCATACTGTTATGCTTATTCTAACAATATTTTGTACTATTTCTTGCAGATCGAGTTGTTTTTCTATTCGAATCATTACTTTCGTAAGGTAATTCCTAGAAATACTTTCATAAAAATATGTTATTTTCGTCATAATTATGGATACAAATTAATACGCGTTTCTCCGACAAGAATCTCTACAAAGCACAAATCGACCAATCAAATAATGCATTTAGACCGGAAGTGAAACTTGTACTCCAACACTTGCCGACATCTATGTAAAGTGTTTTGTTGGTTTGGAGACTTAAACGTCGTTACTTCAGCTTGAATAAGCTATTGTAACAACGTTTACATCTTAAACCAACGATTTTACTTTTTTTGTTATATGTTAATGACCATATTTTTTTTCAAAATAAAAACAAATCAAACCCCAACCCAACAACAAACAAACAAACAAACAAAAAGACAAAAGAAAACACACACACACACACACACAAAACAAAAAAAAAAAAAACACACACACAGAGAGAGAAAAAAAAAGATAAAAAAACACACACAAAAAAAACCTCAAACACCAAGGTTTATAATTGAAGTGGAACTTTCTGTCAAATGCATAGGGTGTTGCCTACAGAGTCAATCGGCGGGGCCAGCGATCCGTCAAATCGCTGGCCCCGCCCACTTACCACCCACATGACTGTTTGACTGAGGTTATCAAAGACGTAATTGTGTAAAAAAGAAGTGGTAAGGGTCACATCATAAATGGGTGATAGTTGGCAGGAGACCAAAGCATCGAAATTACAGTTTGAATAAGGTGTAGGTAGGAATTTTCTAAAGACAAAAACCCAAGAAAATTGAAAAGCACATATAACCATTTTAATTGTTCACTTCCGGTCTAAGTGAGTGTTTTGATTGGTCAATCAATTTTACTACAACAGCGATCCGCAATTATTTTTTGTTTGTTTCTGTTTTGTTATTTATTCGGTTAGTTAAATAATAATAGATCGTTTTTCGACATCGAAAATTTGACGTCCCGTGGGTCCTCAAATTGTATCGTATTGGTATGAATGAATGGATTTGAGGCAGTTTTATGATTTGTTTAAGCAAACATCCTAAATATGTAAATTAGATATACAATAAAAATGGGGTCATATTAAATATTTAATAATCGCCTATAAATAGACAATCATAAAACCATCATGTCTGTAAATATAGGTAGATGGTTACTAGTATAGATATACAAGTTATAGTGAGTGATCAAAGGTCAATTTTGTCTATACCTGAATAGACAAAATTGACCTTTGATCACTCACTATGACTTAAATACATAATCTGTGAAAATACTTGTAGAGATGTACAAGTTATAGTCACTGATCAAAGGTCAATGTTGTCTATACCTGTAAAGACAAAATTGACCTTTGATCATTTTCTGTAACTTGTACATCTATCTCATTACTTTACCAGAAATGACTTACATATACATATACTAAGCGTTTATGAACATTCTGGAATTTCATAAATTGATATCCGTACTATTACTAATTTGACAACATCCGATTCGGTTCTTTGATGCTATCACACTGTATAAATACGCGAAGCGGATTCATACATAAGTGTGATTAGTGTTTTCGTTTCATACCTCCATGAAAACAGAAATATATATATATTTTCATTTCTTAAAATTTAATGACATCCCAGCGGAAATATGCAAATATTTTACAAAGTTTGGTACATTTTTTTTATTGAACTAGTTTTGTGTGGAAGCATACAAAACAGATGCGTCCACAAAACTTTGTTCATTGAGGTATGAATATTCTTTTTGACCAATCAGAACACTCGTTTATGATAGACGAAACTAAAAATTAATTTAATACGAAAATAAGGAATTTCTACAATTCGGGAAGTATTCTGCACAAAGCAGGACTTTGAATTTTGTAAGCGACGATTCTAGAATTGCGCAAGGTGATATCCATCAATTTTTTTTACAGATGCGAACTCTGTACAATGTAAGACTAGCTAGACAATGTAGCATTCAGAATAATAAGTCAAAATTTATTTTCATTCAATGCAAGGATTTTCTAATTGCCCTACACTTCTTATCGTTCGTGATTTTTTTTTTTCAAAAATATTTTCGTTCCGTATACATGTTTATTTGCCGCGTCTTACATATGGAAAACACTTTTTTACTGTTAAATATTGAAGTATCTGAAAAATACATTTATATTTGCTATTTCTACATGCCCACTATTGCGACTGTTGTCTGATTTTTTCCGTTCCTTCTTTACCTAGAAAGAAGTGCTCATAACAACTGTTTTTCCAAGCTTTTATAAACTTTTCTTTAAAGTTTGTTACAAGAATGTTCATATTTTCATACAATGCTGAAAATGTCTTTAGTTATTTGCGCCAGATTTGCTTTGAATTGTCGTCTGACTTTGACTTTGATTGGTAATAAGTCTAAACCCTGTACTGTTTTTCAAAATATTAGACTTATCCAAATTCAAAGGGGTAGCAGAAGACATTATTCGAGAATTAGCCATCATTAAGATTATAAGAATATCTCAGGAAGATTGAAAACAATCATGTTATGAATACGTAGAGAATACTATATTACGATGGAGATAAAACATCTTGTATTTGCTTTGAGCTGCGGAGGAAAGTTTTCATATTTCACGATACCGAGATCCTCAAATTTTCCTCCGCACCGAAGCAAATACGAGATATGGTATCGCAATCGTAATGTAATATTCCATTTATTATGTACCTATTTTTATCAAATAAAGTCGAAGAAATAATAAAAATAATCTGTATTTCTACAAGTATTTCCCTTCTCTTTTACCATTAAGATTATTTTTTTTGAATTATAATTAAATTTCGTCCATCAAAAACGAGCGTTTTGGTTGGTAAAAAAAAAAATAAAAAAAATCATACTTCCATGAACAAAGTTTTGAGCAAGCAGCTACTGAGTATGCATGCGCACAAAATATTTCCATAAAAAATTGTATCATAATTTGTAAAAATATTTCCTTTTATCCGCTCGATGTTATAAATGGTAAGAAATGAAAAGAATATTTTTTGTTTTCATGGGGATATGAAACGAAAAACCTAATCACACTCATGTATGAATACGCTTCGCGTATTCATACAGTGTGATTAGTTTTTTCGGTTCATACCTCCATGAAAACAAAAATATTATTTTCATCTCTAAAATGATGTCAAATAGAATGAAAATGGCGTCATCTTAGACTACTTTATAAGGAATTGTATTTAACACCGTCAGGTACGGATTAGTATTATTATTTTTTTGGCGTGTCCGATTTTGTCTGTGGAATGTGGAATGTATTTTACTAGACATAGTTATAAGTATTTAATAAAGCAGTTTATGTATGACCCATTATCCAGGAAACCTGCCTAAATGACGTTACTCCATGACGTTGGAATATTAAAATGTGTTGATGACGTAATCACATATCGAGGGCTTAGGGCAAAAACAAAGTATGGCTCTATACAATGTATAAAGCCATACTATGTTTTTGCTCCAAGCCATCGATATATACTTTTTATTTAAATTTAAATTTTCAACCCTTATATGAGAAAGGGGAGAAGATATTTGATGTTGAAATTTGTATCATTTAAACCGACTTTAAAAGCTACTAATACACAGGCAACAGTTACCTAGCATGTGTATGGCCGTATGATAATAAGAATAATTACAATAATAACAGAAATGACAATAATATTAAAAATGAATAGATAAAGATGAAACCATAGCAATATAAAAAGTATAATCAAATTCAATCAAAGGCACGGAAATATTTTTAATTCTACACTTTTATAAAAAATTTAAAAAATGACTTGTTGTGACCAGTTTAATTTCTTCCCTTTTAATTTTGGAACTTGATTGTCAATGTCTTAAAGCTAACAAGATCCAGAGTTGGTAGAGTGACAGAGGGGTGTAATATGTAAACTGCCATGATCATAAATAACGCCGCCTTTATCAGCCTTATGGACACTTTCATAGGCCGTACTAAATTGTATGATATCATGTGACAGCTGGGTGCACGTGACTTAAGGTATCCACATGCACGTAAATCTTTAAAGTCATTAGAAATCGCCAAAATTAACCCATCAAAAATCAGCCTCTCAGATTACAGGGGAATTTTTCGGCGCGGCTGAATGTCAAACTGATGAAAAAACGCCGTGCCCAAAATCTGAAAAATTCCTTTTCTCGCTGTTCACTTCAAAACTTTATCGCGGAACAATATTTCATAATTATCCGCCATGTTCCCAATACGAATATAAAACCCACCCTTCTAGCTCCGCCTCCATGTGTGACGTCACGATAATGGCGGGTACAGGTAAACATAGTTCGTTATCTCGGAAACAAGTTAAAACTTTGATATGGACTCGTTGAAGAAGACAATCAAATCTACGTTTTAGGAAATTCAAGTGACCCCTAGTAGAAACATTGTGATATCTAAAATCCGACCTTTTTCCGACAGAGATTTGAGATTGCGCTGTGCGGGATTTTAAAGTGGTCTGCGGAGAATTATCTTCCAGGTTTCGGTATGTATCTTTTTTTTTTATCTTGGGGCGATAATCTTAATTTTCCTTCTGAGATGTCAAAATTGTCTATAAAGTGATTAGAACACAACGGAGTTTTATTTCTGTTTAGTTAAGTGGACTACATAATTAGGTGAACGTTGCATTTATCTCTCTAATTTTCATGTACGCATTGCTAAAAATATAGTTATGATTAATGCAGACAAAAAATACATGATTTATCTGTAAATCGGAATTTGATCAAAAGAGCAACATTTATTCATTTATGTTTGTACCAACTTCCAAATACTTGACTTTGAAATAGAACGGCACTGTTAAACAAATACTGAATTTGTAGGGTAACACCGCTGCTTTCGATCAGTAACAGAAGTTGTGAAAGCGTTTTTCAAAATGACGAAACATATAATAGTTCAATATACCTTTTCTTAAAACTCATTACCTAAATCACCATTTCAATTAACCTTGTTTCGATCAACTTCTTCATTATTTACAATGTTTTCTATCCCAAAAGACGACACGAAGACTTTTAAAATTCAATCAACTGAATATTGTGATTTGCAATTTCTTTGAATTTTGACCAGTTTAAAATTATGTCGTCTGGTAATGGGTTCAGTTATTTGTCCTATTCGTTATGTTTCTCATGATGAAGATGAACACCTTAGAATTGGAAAAAGTTATGATTAAAGATATTGTGCTTTAAATTTGTCTTTGTTGGGCTCCTAAATTCGCGTATAAATCACGATAATACACAATAACGCTTATTTCTTAGCCTTGTAAGAAGCGAAATATTAATTGAAAATCGAAAAATGTCAAGTCGATTAAAAGAAATCACTGGTTGTCTATTTAACATTAAAGATGGTACCTATTTATAAAGGCATGGTGACTCTGATCAGACTGCATGGATATGATTGCTGATCTTTGTTTCTAGATTGCGCATATGTGTAATTTCAGACAACTTCATGCCTGGTCCAATATTTTAACAATTTCAAAAATAACATTAAAATCGTTGCGGGTTTTGTTATCAAGCCGAAGCTACATAAAATCGTTCTCGATGGAATTACGCTATCAGTCATGTTATCATGGCAAATTCTATTTTAATGATATCGCTAGCACAAAACTACTGATTGCGACTGATAGGCCTGATAGGCTTTCGATGGGCGACCATGTACAGAACGGTGAACATTAAATAGCACGTGGAACTAATATTCTCGAATGGATTTACAACCTCTTAAAATCAAATCACACTTTAATTACTTTTTTTCTTTTAAAATATTTAAATCTAAATTAAAATCAAATCACACTTCAATTATTTTTTTCTTTTAAAATATTTAAATTTTCGATACATGCACATGGATTTTTTTATGTTTAAGGAATAATGTGATTAATATAAGTATTAAATATTATTATCATCGCTTGACGTATACAAGTGTACATATGCATTCGCGTCGCTTCGTTTTAAACCAAATATCAACGAAATAATATGATATATAACCCATTTACCAGACGACAAAATTTTAGACTGAAAGAAGTTGCAGACGACAATTTATGAGCGATGAAATTTAAGAAATCATTGTATTTTGGGTTAGAAAACATTGAGGAAAATGAAGAAATTGCTTGAAACAAGCAATGTCTTCAATTTCCTCAATGTTTCTAAAGCATTTTTCTTGAGGAGCGTCTAAAAGCGTCGATCTTTCGGAATGTGTTAAGGATAAAAGCATCAAGGATTACTATCATCGCTTACGGGGTACTCTCGTACATATACATTTGCGTTGCTTCTCTAGAAATCATTCACCTACGAAATATTTTTGTTCTATTCAATAAATAAATCAAATATTCCGAAATGAATTCTTGAGAAGAATTTATTCACAAGAATGACGCAAAGGAATACTAGATCTACCCCTGTCTGAGGTTTGACTCCGATCTTTTTTTCGACTGGTCTTCGCGGAGACCAGTCGAAAATAATATTGGAGTCAAACCCTAGATAGAGGGTACGGAAAACTTCAATGCTAAAAAAAAAATGCTCGAATCACTCTTATTTACTCACAGAATTTTCCATATTAGTTTATTTTTCAATATATCTTTTAGAATTTAAAGATTTCCTATAGGTTGCCATCTTGAAAAAAAAAGTTACAGAATTCCGATGGATGTAAATTAGGTGAGGGGGTAAAGCCTTTTTTATGGTCAGTATATTGACTTTGGTTTCTACTTGAAAATTTCAATTATATGAGATATTAAATCAGTCATAACCCGTTTGGTATCCCATCCGAATTTCGAAAAATTGGAGTAGTCCAGTCGACTACGCCCAATACCAGAAGACCAAATTTTAGACTGGTCCAAATAGAAAGAAGTTGCTGACGACAATTTTGAGTTAATGAAATTTTTACATATTTTTGTCTTTCTGGGTGCAAAACATTGTTGATGGGTGTGATTACGCGGGAACGGATTAAACGAGATGACAAATAAGAACAGAACAGACTTTTTATTAATCGACAAGTACCCAAAAAAGTACATAGCCATACAAACATATACAAATAATGTAATTCAGTCATTTTGATCTTAGTCTATAAGGTAAAAGGACAGCAATAATACATGACGTTGCTTTGTTAGAATTTTGGAATTAGGAAATACTTGAGTGTAGCGAACGTGAACATTACAATTGTAAAATACAAATGTTAAATAAGAGGGGGTGGTTTCACTCTAAATTCGTCGTTTCTCGACAAAATCCTATGCTGTAAGTGCTTATTTTAATGATATAAACAAGGCGATTCGTGCGAATAGTAGAGGGATTGTGGAAGGCTTAATAGTATTTGTAAATATCCCTCTACAGCTTTAGCTTTTAACATAAGTAAATGAATGAATGAATGAATAAATGAATAAATAAAAAAAAAAATAATAAACTAATAATTAAATCACCAATAAATAAATAACATAAGATAAAAATAGGTAACTAATAAATAGATTGATGAATAAATGAATAAAATAGATTAAGTTAAAGAGAATAAATGAATGAATAAATTTCATCGATAAATATAATAAATAGATAAATAAATAAGTAAATATATAAATAAATAAATGAATAAATAAATTTTCATTCATTCATTCACTCACAAGCAATTTTTTCTTTTTCCATTTTGTTTTCTGTTGTTCAAACCGATCATTTGTTTCATTGCATACTGTTTGATATATTGTCTCAAAACTCTTGGGCCAGTTTTGAATTTACCGTCTGGTGAAGGGTCACAAATCATTGGATATAAATCGGTGACAGTTAAAGATATTTTTTCTAGTCAATTAACTACAAATAATATCTTTCTAGTTTCGTCTATCAAGAATTGTCTGTCCGCTTCGCGTATTCATACAGTGTGTTTAAGTTTTTAGATTCATACCTAAATGAAAACAAAAAAATATTGTTCTCTTCATTTCTTAAATATTTTACAATTACTGAGTTTAAAAGTTGGTTTAATTGACCAATCGCGGCCGTCAATCAAGGAACCAACCGATCAATCAAATAATTTATTCAGCCCGGACCTGGGCTTATCAACTCCGACATTGGCCGCCATTTTATTAACCTTTATTGTTGGTTTGTTGACCTAAACGTCGTAACCACAGCTTATTCAAGCTCTATTTACGACGTTATGGTCACAAACCAATCTTTTTACTTTTTTGATACATACTAATGGCCATAATTTTTGCAAAATAAAGCCGTTAAAAATCGAAGTGTAACACCCTGTTGGAGTAAATGGGCGGAGCTTAGGGAGTCAGTAGACGGGGCCAGCGATTGGTCAATTGCAGACAGTATAAGGGATGGAGACTAAATCAACGAGTGTTTAAAAACAAAAAAACGTCAACATGAAAAGTAAGGTGAACTGTTTGTTGAAATTTTAACTTCTCCTAATTCATTACTCACTTGGGAAACAAAAAAGGTCAAGAGAGTCCAAGGATTGTGCTTGAAATTTGTAAACACGGTTTATTATCCTTTCTTAAAATATTTCAAATATCAATTGATCGGGTTTTGTAATGATATCTTTTTTTCACTAAGGAATGTGAAAAGTATCGGCTTTAGTTAGCCTGTGATGTCTGGTACTACCCGAAGGCGCTTTGCTGGTCACATATCGTCGATGCACGAGCAAAATGTCGTAGCTACAGCTTTGATAAAGCATTTTGCTCGCGTACCGACAATATGATATTAGAAAAGGTCATAACAAGACGGGGACAAATTAATATTATAGAAAAAAGAAAATCCAAAATTGATTTAAGTAATGTTGGACACATATTTTATCTATTTCTATATCTAAGCTTTCTAAATGAACGACTATTTGGAAAGGGTTAAATCTTTCATAAACGTTTTAATGTAAGAAATATTTCTGCAATTCTGCATTTGTCGATACAGATCGGTGGTTTCCGTCATCCGCCGATCTTCAACGAACATACAATTCGACGATGTTCGAACAAAACTTCGTAACTACAGCTTAATTCAGGCTGTAGTTACGAGCACCCGTTCGACCACCGACGTATTTCTACTGTTTCGTTGGAAGACAAAAATATCGCATCTTCAGCTTGTTTAAGTTTTGGTCGACCGGCGACGAATTATTCGTTAGCGACTACAGGGTTGCATCAACTGTCTATATTAACCCTTTCCCGTCCAAATACGGGATTTTACGTTCCTGTGATTTTTTACTCAAGAAAACATTGTGGAAAAAGAAGAAATTGCTTGTAACAAGCAATTTCTCCTTTTTTCACAATATTTTCTAACACATAGAATGGTTTCATTTCAAATGGCATCCAGTTTTCATTGTCGTCTGCAACCTCTTTCAATTTTGACTGGTCCAAAATTTCAAAAAAAGAGGAAAGGGTTAAAACCAACATCGGCTTGTATTTTTCAGTCTCAAGCTACTCTTCTAATATTTCAGAAATGATTTGTTAGGAATATTATTTACTTGAAGAGATACGTAGAGATTGAAACTGATAAGCAATGCATTTGCCGATTAAAATACACTCCCAACACGATATCTTCAGTTTAATTTCTTTTGCATTAGATTTTAATAAAAAATGTTTTTTTCAGCTTGTATTATTGGAAATGCTTAACCCATTACAACACAGTGGAATTTAAGACCGGTCCAAATTGAGAGGATCTGCAGACGACAATATCAAGTGGATGAAATTTTAAACTTTTCAACTTTTTGGATATAAAACATTGTTGATAATGAAGAAATTGCTTGATCCAAACAATTTCTTCATTTTCCACAATGTTTTCCAAAGTTTCTTTGTTGAGGGGCGTAAAAACGAGGGATTGAGTGGGAATGGGTTAAAGCAGAAGAATTACACTAGTTTGAATTGGGTAAAACAAAAAACAATCAACTGTTCCAATAACGAAAAATAGCTTTACAGAGATGAATAGATAAAAGGTGTTGATATTTAATAACCCAAATCAGTTAAAGTTTCCAATGCGATTGAAAGAAATTTATTTCATAGAATGAAATGCACACTCACATACTCACACACATACAAAAACCCTTTCACTTTCTGATTTTCTGAAGATCGGATGTATAGCACCTTTAAACTTAAAATTCTGGAGGTTTCATATTCATGAAGCAATAACTGTCATAAAAGATGAAATTATGGTAACGATAAAAAAAAAAACTATAAAAATGATAATAATGATAATAGAAATGATAACGATAAATACCAACAACACGACTACTACTACTTCGATGATGATTATGAAAATAACAATAATAATGATAATATGATATTTCATAGAAATGATAATAATGTAAGACTGATAAGATGGGATGTGTTATTCCATCGCAAATCGTCAGAGTTTCGTTTAATTTGTAATTTCTCTCTTTTCTCAATCAATCTTTACTCTTTTTCTTTAACCCCTTGATATTATTTCATGAATTGATCTATTCTTTTTATAAGACTGTTTTTTTCTTTTACTTTTTTTAATAAACTTTCGTCATTATACTTTACCGATAAATTCCACTTTTTGGCGCGCCGAGAAAAGTTGTTATGGAAAAATCATTTTAAAAAAAGAATTTAGAACACATACCCACAGAATCCCTCTTTTTGACGCTCACCAATGATAAAATTTTGGAGAACATTCTGGAAAACGAAGAAATTGTTTTAAACATGCACTTTCTTCATTATCCACTATGTTTTATACCCCAAAGGGCAAAGACTTTTAAAACCCATTAATTAAAATTGTCAACTGCAACTCTTTTCAATTTGAACGAGTCTAAAATTCTGTCGTCTGTTAATGCGTTTTTGTAATCGATTTTTATGCATATGTACAAGTTTTCGTCGGCTACAGCTACTTTTTTTGGATAAGTTTGAAATTGTGTCGTTCTGTAAAGGGTTAAGGATACAGAATACATAATACAGTCTGTATTAAAGACTTAAATCGTAGCAACGAGAATTAGCTTGTTACCCCTACCTGAATCCCTATTTAGATAAGAAGTCGGAATCCCCTACCTTATCTGGACCCTAATCTCCCTAAATCAAACACCCATGGGGCTATTGGCTTCGTTTGGGGTCTGCACCGTTTTCCTTTACAATCTGATATACATGTTTCCCTTCAAGTATCAAATATGCGCATTATTATCTCTATATAAGAGAATTTCGTAATTTACAAGAACTTCACCCATTCACACACAAACCCGCTCAACAAGCTTTAGAAAACATTGTGGAACAAGCAATTTCTTAATAATCATCAAAGATGTCTTCAACAAAAGACAAGGATTTCAAAATATCCATCAAATATAAATTGTCGCCTAAAACTTGTTAGTTATTGGCATAAGAACGTATCAACATTTTGCCTTCTAGTTATTGGTTAACCCATCCCACACAGTGACACTTTTAAATGCCTCTCAATATGAAAGCTTTGGAAAACATTGTGGAAAATGAAGAAATTGCGTGTTACAAGCAATTTCTTTATTATCCACAATGATTTCTGTCCCAAACGACAAAGTTTCTTGAGATTTTATCGACTTAAAATTGTCTACTGCAACATCTTTGAATTTGGATTGGTCAAAATTTTATCGTGCGGGAATAGGTTAACCCATTCCCACACAGTGACGCTTTTGAACGCCCCTCAAGAAAAATGCATTAGAAAACATTGTGGGAAATGAAGAAATTGCTTGTGACAAGCAATTTCTTCAACTTCCACAATGTTTTCTACCCAGACAATTGAAAAAATCTAAAATTTCATACACTATAAATTGTCGTCTGCAAATCCTTTCAATTTGGACCGGTCTAAAATTTTGTCGTCTGGTAATAGGTTAAACCTCTATGTCGGCAATGTCAGTGGAAATTGTCTTCAACAAGTGTGCAGTTGTACTGCGGCCGACAAACTTAAGTGGCTTCTTATATATAACCCATTCTCAAACAATGACGCTTTAGGACGCGCATCAAGATAATCAATTGGGAAAACATTTTGTAAAATGATTAAATTGCTTTTCTACACAGAAAGATTGAAAATTTTAAAATTTCATAAATTTAAAATTATCGTTGCAGCTCCTTTCAATTTGCACCAGTTACAAATTTTGTCGTCTGGTAATGGATTAAGTGACAAGAAAGGTGTGCAAGTTATGTATTTTTAACCCATTCCAACTCAAGCCCTCCTTTTTACGCCCCACAAGAAAAAAGCTTTGGAAAACATTGTGGACAAGGAAGAAATTGCTTATAACAAGCAATTTCTTCATTATCCACAATGTTTTCTATCCCCCCCCCCCAAAATGAAATTCCATCAACTTAAAATTGTCGTCTGCAGCTTCTTTGAATTTGGACCAGTCTAAAATTTTCTTGTGTTGGAATAGGTTCTTGTCCAAAACTTAAAGTTATCGTGCTTTCATTGATCGTAGGAGTGCGATTTTGTCTATTGGTTACTGATCCAATCAAAAGAATTTCTTGGAAAAAAGATGATAAAAAATTCCTAACAACGAATAGTTAGAACAGTTAAAACGAACACGCAAGTTGCCTAGGATATAAAAAAAAATGTAGAGACCTTTATGGTGAAATGGCATTTTCAATGATTTTTACCTTTGTCATGTTGATTTAAATCCTCTACAGAAATGTATTAAAATCAAACGGCTAAAAACACTAATGGAGAATTGCATTCATTTAAAAACTGATCTTTATATGGATACACTTATGGCATGAAATGGACAGGCAAGCTGTGTAGATTTAGATCAGATTGCAGGTATATGCAGGCTATCCTTTTTCTATACTTCCTGCCAAAAATATGATATTTTCCCCTAGATTTCATTGATTATATAATCCGCGTTAAATGGTCAGTTAATCCCCTTTATCTGTTTAATCGGATAAAGGGAGACTGAGTAAGGTTCGTATGATTATATTGGATTAAATGTTTGTAAGTCATATACAAACTCTGGGTGACTTCTCATCTTACTTTGTTGTGTCTGATGCCAATTTTTGTTTTAAATTGATTAGAAAAAAAAAAAAATGATGAAAATAAACTATCTGGGCGCATTTAACGAAATCAACAGGGGATGCTAGATAGAGTACTTTTTCTTGAACATATTAATAATGGCAATAAAAAAAAGAATGATAATAAAAAAAATGTTTACAACATTATACGAAAACTAACTAAAGAACATGTTAGATACGAAACATGTGCTTGTTAGTACCCCCAACTAACAAGTAAATAAATAAATAAATAAATAAATACATGTAAATAAATAAATAAATAAATAGATAAATAAATAAATAAATAGATAAATAAATAAATAAATAAATAAATAAATAAATAAATAAATAAATAAATAAATAAATAAATAAATAAATAAATAAATAAATAAATAAATAAATAAATAAATAAATAAATAAATAAATAAATAAATAAATAAATAAATAAATAAATAAATAAATAAATAAATAAGAACCCTGTTGAGAATTAGAGCGAAAGACGAAATTGTCTATTTTTTTTCACATAAGAAGTTGTATCACTTTAACAAACCGTCGTTGGGCGACAAATCTACGTAACTACAGCTAAAAGATATGAATTAATAGAACGATTTAAAACTCAAAACAAAAATCCCTTACTTCTCCTACGGTATTCTGAAACTATAGAATGTGAATGGCTTTTCCTTTAAATAATAGTGATTAAAGAAATAATAAAAATAATATTTTAGTATATAAATCGACAAATAAATCCAAACGGAGAAAAGCCACCAAACAACAAGTCAAGTCTCTCAGTTATCAGCCAATCGGTTCGGGGATCTGAGGTATATCAATCAAAGATCATTAAAAAAAAAAAAAAAAAAAAAAAAACTTAAGGATTTAACCCATTCCCAAACGACTGGTCCAAATGTAAAGAAGAAGCAGAAGACAACATAAAGTTGGTTTAAATTGACAATTAAAGGCCATATGAGGTAGAAAACATTGTGGGAAGAGGAAACATTGCTTGTTAAAATTTTGCTTTCTTGCTTTGTTTTCCTAAGGAATAGGCCATTCTTCATGAATTAAACGACTCTAGCACTTTCGACTTCCAGAACTAGAACTTTCTGTTTTCACTCACCTGCTAAAATGATCACCTGTTGGGAGTTTATCACGAACTACTGATAACTCGAACATCGGTTAATTCGATTATATATCATCGTGCACGACCAGTAGGTACATCGGGCCTACACAAGCAGGTGTGAAAGATATACATGAAGATTGTTTATCAATATTATCTTGCCACAGGTTAAAATTCATGATGTAGTATTTTAATTTTAGTTTTGTCTATCAAGACTCGAGCATTTTTATTGGTTGATCTTTTTTTCATACTTCCACCAACACAATTTTGAGCACGCAACTTTTTTGTATGCTTCCGTACAAAATAGATCCATAAAATTTTACTCAAAATTAGTGAAATATTTGCTTTGTTTTGCTTAGTATAGCATTAGAATTATAAGAAATGGATTTTGTTCCCATTGGAGTATAAACCTTAAAACATAATCACACTAATGTATGAATCTGGTTCACGTATTCATATAGTGTGACTTAAATCAACTTGAATAAATCACCCCTATTATTTTTCGCACTGCACAAGCAATTTCTTCATTTTCCACAATGTTTTTTTACAATTTTTCTTTGGGGGCGTCCAAAAGCATTATTGTGTGTGGAATTGATGAAACAACAAGAAATAAAACTCGACAACTGACTGCTACGCCTAAAATCTGTAAACACTAAACATGTACTTTTAGGAAAGCGCTCTATCGCCAAAAGCTGTAAATCAGGTTGAACTATATTCCTTAGTTATTTTTACTACCCCAAGAATTATAGCTTTTGTTGACTAAACAATCTATAATAAACAAAAATCATATAAAAAATATTTTTGAATATTTTCTCACTTTTGTTGCCGTATCAGGAGAAGGATTTTTTTCTTTTCTCTTTTGTATATCTTTCACCGGGACAGAATCGAAGGAAACACAAAATAATTGCAATTTTTTTTTGGTGTGGATTTTTTCTCTGAAAATAATTTAACAAGTTTCATTTTAAACTAGTATCTCACAAGTATTTGAAAAGTGTAAATTGAACTTTTCAAAACCGTCACACTGTCGACAGGCCCCAGAAACGTCGTAACTACACCTTGTTACAGTCGTAGTTACGATGGTACGGAATCTCTTCGACTATATCGGTATCTAAAGAAAGCCTGTCGGGTTCATCATAAATCATTCATACGATACTGTTGTTTCCCATGCAATATGCAAGGGATTTCACTCTCCATTACGCAATTGGACACCGCAAAATAAACGAGCGGCACGTGATATAATTTTCTCGCCAACAAACAACGTGATATTGCGAGACCTTGTTTATTTGCTTAATTCTTGGTATTTTTTTCTTAAGATGATTTAGATATAATTCATTATACACAGATACATTTGAATCAATGTTCAAAATTAAAATGGAAAACTGTCGGTAAAAATCTTCTTTGCATTTTAAAAGAGATTTTACGCAGATGGGAACAAAAAGAGATAAAACATTTAAAAAATTTCTTTCTTTCAGAAGAAACGTGTTGTTTACAACAAAGAACGTCTTTTAACCACTTACTGTTCAATCACTGGTTTTTACTTCACTGTGTTTCTATATCCCAGAAAAAATGTGGAAAAAGTAGAAATTGCTTGTAACATGCATTTTCTACTCTTTCCAAAATATTTTCTAGTCTACTGAATGGTTATTTGTCATATAAAATCACCATTAATTTGTCGTCTGAAGAACCTTTGAATTTGGACCAGTCTAAAATTTTGTAAAACGGGAAAGGTTGAATACCAATCTATACTTTATTTACCTGTTCAGTTCGGGTTCTAAAGTTAAAATATGAAACAAAATAAAACAAAAAACATAGCGTAGTAATAATAATTATAATGAATAAAAATCAACTGTGGTGCACGTCTTTTCTTCAGTTATGAAAGCATTTCGGTTTCACGTTAACGTTTCTCTCGAATCTTTCAAGAGTTTAAACGTATTTTGTATAAATGGTTCGAAAGCTATATTTAACGGTTAAGCCTAAAAGGCGAATGCAACACATTAGTCCAAAATGAGAATTTTGGCCTTTCCAGCTGTAATTCCACTAATCTCAATCTATATTTAACTGATCACTAGCCACGCCTACTGACTCCGCCGGCCCCGCCCAATTACTCCGATAGAAAGTTCCACAACGATATTATACGGCTGCATTTTGCAAATTCTATGGCCAGTAACATGTAACAAAAAGAAATATTCTTGGTTGGCGACCTAAACGCATTACTTATAGTATGATTAAGCTGTAGTTACGACGTTTAAGTCGATAAAACAACAAGAAACGCTTCATATCAATGTCGGCCAGTATTGGAGTTCAAAGATCACTTCCGGTCTAAATGAATTATTTAGTTGGTCGATTGATTCTTTAAATGAACGACACGTTCGGACAATTATGGAACACTGATTACAGAAAAGTGCTGAATTAACTAGCCAGGTAGTATAAAACTTACAAATTTATATCAAAACATAATTGGTACCATAAAGATAATCCGGGTAGAAAAAAGACCACGTGTCATTTGAACGCTCCACCCTATTACCAATAAGCTCCGCCCTCAAAGATAATGACAATGATAATGAAGATATAAGGATAACGTTAATCAGCCTTTTGTCATATGATAATTGTGACTTTTACATGGATTCTTGTAGCTGTAGAGTGATATGGAAAGATAAAAGCTACTACACACGGCATTTTGGGTAGATAGAGCTAAGTTTTAGCTTGTTTCAAAGTTAGATATTATCAAGAAATTATCATTTCTTTAATCAGGATTTATCTCGAGATTGCAGTGTGAAATTGTTGTGAGATATAAAGAAAGGTTGTGAGTAACGAATTAATTATGTTGTGTTTTTTTCAATGGTCCAACCTTTGGCCTTGTTCTTCACATTCATTCAGGACAGTCTAGTCAAGCGATTAACCTTTTACCAGAAGACAAATTTTAGACTTGTCCAAATTCAAAGATGTTGCGGACACCAGTTCATAGTTAGGGAATTGAAAAACTGGTTTTCTTTTTTTGTAATGATAAAGAAATTGCTTCATAAAAGCAATTTCTTAATTTTCTACAATGTTTCCCAAATCTGGTTTCGTATGGACAGAAAGACTCATTATGTGGGAATGGGTTAAACAGCGAATCACTGAATGAAAGATAAAAAACATTTTGCTCTGTCATATATATGAAACACGTCGATGACGTCATATCCAGTCCGATATTGCGTCCAATTCTCTTGTTTTACCCATTAACAGATGGCATTCTTTTAGACTGATCCAACTTGAAAGGAGTTTCAGAAGACAATTTAAAGCTAATGAAATTTTAGATTTTTTCAACTTTCTAGGCTAAAAACATTAGGTAAAATGAAGAAATTGCTTATTGCAAGCTATTTCTTCATTTCACACAATTTTTTCCCAACTGTCTAAAATCGTCATTGTTTGGGAATTGGATTAATAGGCAAATTTTGTAATTTATTGTGATAGAAAGTCCTGAAAGTTGTACCATCGAGACATGGCAAGCACTAGCACGAATAGTTGGGTTTTCCAAGGCTTCGCTGAGATAATTAAGCTTTTAATCTCTCCCTCTCTCTCTTTTGAAAAAAAAAACAAGTTTTTCTGATTGCCTTAGTAGGCGACTTGGTTCATCAAAATATCTTCATTATCTAATCGAAATTATAGAATTCTTGTTATAAAAGTTCTTTGCAGAAGGTGTTCAAATTGAGGATCAATCGTCTCAATTTTTGACGGTTTTAATGCGTCTAAAAATGGCATCGCATTGTCAGTGCAGAAATCTTTGCTAGAATGGAAGTCAAAATGATCAAAATTAAATTTTGCAATAAAGGAGGAAATGTCTTATAAATAAAATTTATGCATTTACTTTCAGAATCCAGTTTAAAGGTGACAATACGAAACTAAGATAGGAGAGGTGATTCGAGAAAGCTAGGAGTTTATAACACGTTGTACATTCGAATTTGTGTGAAAGCGTTAGAAAAGAGGCTGTATGGAGCTTCATGGCATTATCTGAACGACTCTGGCACACAACTTCAAGTTCCGACCAGTCAATAAAAACCGAGGAGAGTTATTTTCCGTACACCTCTCAACAATCCCAGACAAACACAAATAAGGCCCCCGGTCGGGCGTTACCGCCTGGCTTCAAATTCCAAGATAATAGCTCCTTATTACAGGGCGAGGACGTTGAAGTGTTTTTCAAACATCTAGAAGGACCGGATAGTGATAAACAAAGTTCAGGAATCAGTGAACGGAATATCGATCTAAATAAGCCGACAGTTAAAACGGAATTGGACTCGGATCTAAACGGAACAGTAGATCATAAAGACATGTTTCAAAATTCAATGCACGCCATGCCCGTGCCTGGGGCTGCACCTACTTATCATGATTCCCCGGGACCAGGAGCAGGGGCCATCACGTCAATGCACTCAACTGTTAACCCGGTATACGTACCTACCACAAGGGCTGTTTTACCGCCAATGACTTACATGACTAACGGAACTGCGCAGGTAGTGTCAAATCCGAGCTCACCGGCCATGTGGCCTATGAACTCTGACCCTGCATATAGTTCGTCCAATCCTCATTCATCAGTAAGTTCGAGATTTCCATTCACCCCGTCCCCTAGTTCACCAATATCGACCCCAACAGGCAGATCGGATAGTAGTTTTGCTGCTCCTATTGCCCGACCCCCGGGCCTAAACCCATATAGCTACATACCCACAACAGACATGTCTTCGTGGAATTTCCAAATGGCCATTCAGCAAGGGCTGCGACAAACAGGGCCTGGTAAGTTTCTTTTTTATCTCTAATCTATCTACGTAATTATGTACTTATTTAAATGACGAGTACTTGGTCCTTTATTAGGTCAAATACGGTCATGTATAAAAAAAAACATCTCCCGATGTTAGAAAAAAGTATGCGCGTCTATACGTGACATTTCCAACCATTTCAAATGAGCGCCTAGTAAAGACCCCGATCAGCCTATGCATCCGCACAGTCTGATCTGAGTCTTCACTAGGCGCTATGTAGATAACAACTCTCTCAAATTTCCATTTGGACAACCAGAAAATATTCTGCATGCAACGTATCGCTGTACAGGCTGCTTATTTGGATGGGTTCGCACATGTGAAATGGCTGGAAACGTCACTCACAAGGTCAAATGTATAGAACACATTTTATTGATTGATTGATTGAATGGGGTTTAACGCCGCTTTAACAGCATTTCAGTCACATCGCGGTGGCTGGAGCACCTAACAATGGATTCCCGGTATTTCTCACACCAATACTACCACTAAATCCTTTCCTAGTCTCCAGATGCTATTTCAATTAGGTTTACGATTATCCACCCATTGGTGAGAGACAGATGTCGGAAAGAATATGTGCCGCCGCCGGGGAGGAACACATTTTAAATATTGTCGTTTAAAACATATTACTTTGGTTGCATCAAATAAAAGTTAAGTTTTAGTTGCGTCTATCAAGATTCTAGCGTTTTAATTAGCTGAATTTTTCTTTTCATACTTCCACGAACAAAATTTTGAGCACGCATCTACTTTGTATGCATCCGTATAAAGTAGCTCCACACATTTTAACAAAAATTAAGACTATCATTATCCACGAATTTATATCAAACCTACATGTATTAAACAAATTAGCAAAACTAACAACAAACATGTCTTGAAAAGAGTTATTTAAGATCTAAAGTTTAATCACTTTCCGTAAAAATAAATATTCTCCATATATAAAATCTGAACATTTGCGCGGTCACCAATACGTGTAGGCACTGAATTGAGCTGTCTGGACAGCTATGCAGCATATAAGGATTTTTCCTGAATGTCTAAAGAAACTGCGTCTGTATCTATCTACAGAGCCCATAGTAAAGACTCTGATCAGACTGAGGGGATGCTCGGGTTGGTCCGATTCTTTTTCCGGCGAGAGCTTTTGAAAATGTCATGAAAAGATTATCTATCCTAAACTGTATCTTTCAGCTTCACAAAACGTCCGTGTACGAAGTACGGCAATAGATAGTTCGCTCCACAAAATAAACATTTCATTGAAAGCCGATTAAATGGGGTTCTACGCCACTTTAACAGTACATTGTATTTCAGTCATATCGCGGCGGCTGAAGTACCTAATAATGGAATCCTGGTATGTCATGTGGCTGGCTTGTAGTGCCGAATTGACGTGTTCATATAAATATTTTACACCTTCCTGAAATAACCGACCGAAATTTCATAAACCACAAATAAATCTAACACGAATATCCTCGAAACAGAAAGACAAGACAGTAAAACGGGGTAAAATGCATTCATTAAATACATCTAATTACTGGGACAGATGATTGCGCGTGCCCAGTAGCCGGAAAACAGCACGCGCCGTGACGACATAAATCACGTGGATCCTGTACTATGACGATGGCGATGCTTGTGAATTAATTAAAAGTCTATGGCGTTTATTAATTGGATATCTGTGAAACTGTAAACGTTTATATTTCGTGATTTAACTATCTCAGTGTATCTAGTATATGACTTTATACTTTGCATTTCCAACAATTCCACATGTTTGCCAAGTAAAGACTTCCATGCAGTATGTTCATAGCTCTCTCTAAAGATATACTGCCTTAGGCAATTGACAGAGGCTGGCAACATCCACTGAGCTCTGGAAGCAAGTTCCACTTTGATATCAAACGGCGTTATTTTGAAAAAAAAAATGACCAGTCACATGACACGAAAAAAAAAAAAAAAAAAAAAAAAAAAAGAGCGAGATAGTTGGTTGGCAACCTTAAGTCGCCAAATCAAACAAAAACGCTTCACAAAAATGTCGTCAATCGTTGGAGTTCAAAGTTCACTTCCTATCTAAATGAACGATTTGATTGGTCGATTTATTATTTGATTGACAGTTGCGTTTGGTTAATAAGCGAATATTGCTAAAAGAAGTATGTGGATCTTCATGCTGCTCACTTTCTGCCCTTCACGCTCAAATTTTGATCGTAGGAAATGCCCGCCACTTGTTAAATTCTGGGAAATGTCCACCACTTGTTAAGTTGTTGGACATGTCCGCCGCATGTTAAATTTTGGGAAATGTCCGCCACTTATTAAACTATGGGAAATATCCGCCACTTGTTAAATTGTGGGAAGTGTCCGCCATTTATTAAATTGGGAGAAAGGTCCGCAATATCTTAAATTTTGGGAACTATCTTTCGACAGTTTTTCCCCTAAATATTATAACTTTGAATGCCTCTGAGATGTGAATTTGGAGGCTCGGGTTATTTGATTAATTAAGATCGGAAGTCCGTATGTTATCTTGACAAATCAGAGCAAGAAAGCTATTTCTTAGCTTAAAGTGTAGATAGTTCCTTTTGTCTTTTACCTCTTGATTATTCGCCGCCCCTACCGGTTGCCCATATGAGCGACATCACATGGATGGTTTGTGTTAACGTGGCTGGATAGAGCAAGGATTTAACACGAAACTGCTGAGAGCCCCACCAGGACCTGCATTTAGTATGGCAAAACACTCGCGAACGCTTCTCTGTTAACTTAGGGTTTTGACAGAAGTGCACGTACAAAGTGGGGTACCATTATGTGTACGTTAGTAAGCATTTTGTCATAATACACGTAGTGGGCTTGTTCTATGTCGTGTTCGGCGTATAACAGTCTCACACAGCACAACGTTTTAACCCATTCCCACCCGGCAAAATATTAGACCGGTCCAAAATGAAAGACGTTGCAGACGACAATTTCAAGTTGATTAAATTTTAACCTTTTTCGTCTTTTTGGATAGAATACATCATGGATAAGGAAGAGATTGCTTGAACCCTTTGGTTCAAAAGTTTGGAAAAACACCCAAGTTAAAAAAAAACTCTTCTCCTTCTTAAATACAAGACATAAGACTTTAATATTTGGTTCATGTCCTTTTATAAGCAGATTAATCAGGTGAGCGATTTACGACCATCATGATCCTCTTGTTGCGTCTGTTTACGGACGATAGGGCAATTCACGACCTCTTATTCAGTAACCTATATATCGATCCAAAACACCAGAATAGACAATTACGATGTTTTTGCATTTGCAGGTCGATTCGTTGACATTAATCAATTTCCTTATGCTGTAATTACATTTACTATGATGACAGTTTAGCTGAAATAAACCTTTAGTTAAACTTATCAGAGCTCTAATGAAGTACAACAGAGTTACTATGTAAGGTCCAGTTCGCACATAACTCTAAATGTATTGGTTGAAAATGGAAGTTTAATAAATATCCACCAAGTATTTTCATAAAATACGAATATTCACTGGCCCGAATTTAACTAAAAATTGATTTGGGGGAAGTATTTTATGAAGGTGTAAAGTTGTTTACATTGAAGTAATCCCGGTATAACTACAAGTTATACAATTCGTTTTTTATCTGTCATTATCACACATTATCTAAAGTCTTTTAGGTTTTAAAGAGGAACTAACAACCTTGTATTACCGAACAAACTGATCTGCAAACAAATGGCTTGTCGGAAATTTTCTTTTAATATCAAAGTTCTGGAGGTTCTGATGTCTATTTTAATAAAAAAAAATGAAAATAGAACTGAACATCATTGGGACATAAAACAAATAAACAAGCAAACAAATGAGCAGACGAACGAACGAAAACGAGCGAGCGAACAGCAAGCAAGCAAACAAACAAGTAAACAAACAAACACATATGAATTAACAAACAAAAATGTAGAACAATTAGTAAATAAATATGCCGGATTTACTTTTGGTTTTTTGGGGAAAAAACTAGGTTAACGATATTTTAGTATGTATTGGTAGACATTCTGTTTGTTTGTTTTTTCTCGCGCGTATATGTATCAAGTCGTATTAAAATTAAGTAGATTTTCTGAAAGACCGCATTTACTGAGTGAATGAGTTAATCCATCATCGGACGACAAAAATTTAGACTGGTCCAAATTCAGAGAAGCTACAGACGACAATTTCCAATCGATACATATAGAACTTTAAATATCTCTGTATTTTAAAGTGGAAAAAATGGAAAATGTCGAAATTGCTTGTATAATTAATTTATCTATTTTCAACATATTTTGCAAGCATTGTTTTCGTTAACAAGAAGGATGGTGTGGAAATGGGTTAAAAGAGGTAGTTCTATTCAAGTACTTTTAACTACACAAAGTGTTTCGTCATATAACACGAAACTGTGTGATCACACTATTCGCATAAATCTATTCAAACTGAACTTCAGAATACCGATCAAAGCTCAAACCAACTCTTAGTCTATCCCCCAGGCTGTAAGTGGTTGTGCGTTTGAAGGCAACTAAGGTACACCACTCATGATTTTCACTTCATTGTCTGAAATTACCTCCCTTTAATCTCATAAGCTGACAGGTACGTCATTGATAAGTAAAAGAGGTGAGATAATAGCTAGAGAATAGATGATTTTCAACAATATATATATATATCTATCTAACAAAATACTTCAATATCATGAGACTGGAAGCAAGTCGACCAACTCTCCTTTTCCATGGAATCTCTGATACACGGAGAGAAACGTGTACAAACCAAACAGAAATAAAGATTATCTCCATGATAAGATAATGGCTGAAAATGCATCATAAAACTAGAATAAACGAAGACAGCGCTGTTGTTTGCGAGTGTTGTATTCCCCCTTTGTTTCCGGTGGCACTGTCTAGCCCAGTGATATCTCAGTCCTTAGGTCTTGAGTTTGGAGCCGGACTGGGCTAACATTCGTCCCGACAGTCAGTGAACTTTATAATACGTGTAATTTGTCTTAAACGAATGAGCGTTTTGCACTGATCACCGCAATATTACAGATATATTATTGAGATTGGACAGTAAAAAGGTCAACCTAGAAAATTAGATAAACAGTTGATTAGGAGTATATCATTAAAATATCCGAAGTTGGTAACTGGCTCAGTCCGCCAGGTCTTTCTGTACTAGAACTTTTCTATTCACCCATTACCAGACAGTTTTGCCCATTTACTCACTAAAGTTCAGGAAAACAACGTGGAAAATGAAGAAATTGCTTGTTATAAGCCATTTCTAAATTTTCCACATTGTTTTCTACCTATAATGGCAGAGATATTTTAAATTCTATCAGCACCTAAATTGTTGCGTGAAACTTCCTAAAATTTTTGTTATTTTGGAATGGGCTAATCCTTGTTCACGGTTGCATTAAAATCAAAGAACTGAAAGCATCGAAAGCCCTGATTGTGGGTCAATGTTTCTTTTGTTGACCAGTTCTAAAACCGACTCTGTCTTAAAACGCCATAAAGTTGGTTTAGGCTAAGATCAAACTGCACATATAGACAGGTTGATCGTAGACTACACCTCATGCAAAACAACAACAACAACATCAAAACAAACAAAAACCTCCAAACTGAATCAAACAAACAACATCCAAAAACAAACAAAAATCATCCACAAAAACAAACAAACAAAACCATCCACAAAAACAAACAAACAACCGAACAAAAGCCAAACAACAACAAACAAAAAACTCGATTTAAATAGTGCCCTATTTCCATTTCATACAAATTTTCGAGGTTTCGTTTAAAAAAAATAGACGTCTACGGATAAAGCTCAGTTTGCGTCGTAAGCCTATATTCAGATAAGAAATATACCAGTTAACAACCTCGGATCTATATTTATTAGAGATAAAACCCCATTCGGCTAATATCCGATGATATATTAAATATTTCTTACAAACTAATTTTGAAATGGAGTCGTCTTTAACATTTATTGATTTTTACACCTTTGGGTTTGAAACTTTGACCTTTTTAAATACCCTTCGTCCGCATTGAAATAATAAATTTAAGCACGAACCGAAAAAGGACTCGTCAATTAGCCACCAATCTTAGCCAGCGATTGGTCAATTCCGAAATATGGAGGAAGTGTTGAATCACCTTTCATTGAACGAACAATGAACATTCCAAATCACAAAATTTATTTGATTTCCAACTGTTTTTGTGTATAACTATAAACCATGTCAATATCTTCATTGCCGCACACATAGTATATTTTCGTCATCAATCTTTTCAAAAGTTATTTTTTCATGTAGTTTTAAAGTTACTTTTAATTAGCTATTTTCATTAGTCCTAGGATAATATCATTTGCCATATTACTAATCGACGATTTCTTTTACACAATTGACTTACCCATTACAAGATGACACAGTGTTAGACTGTTCCAAATTAACGAAGTTACAGAAAGAAATTTTAAGTGGGTGAAATTTTAAAAGATCTTTTTATTTTAGGGAAGAAAACATTGTGGATAATGAAGAAACTTCATTTCCAATAATTTTTTTCAAAGATTTTTTTGAGGGGCGTAAAAAACCGGGATTGTCGATTGCCGGGGAGAATGATCTATCAATAGGAAATAAAGAAAGGACCCATACGAAATTCAAAACTACTCCCCCTCCCTCCCCCGGTAAATGATACGTATTAGAATCGTCTCTGCAAAACCAACCATTAAACAGTTATTTACTCATTTCCAGCCGACCAAACTTAGACTGATCTCAATTGATTGAAGTTGCAGACGACAATTGGGTTTGAATCCTTGAGTAAAAAGATGACAATGTTTTGTAACATCAGTTCTCTTTTCCCCTCCCCGAAAAATTATTTTTGAAGCACGCTAAAATGCGGGATTGTGTGGGAATGTGTGGTAATGAGTTTACCCATTACCACACAAGCCCTCATTTTTACGCCCCTTCAAGAAAAAAACTTTAGAAAATATTGTTGATAATGAATAAATTACTTGATAAAAGCAATTTCTTCATTATCCACAATGTTTTTCTGTCCAAAAGTACACACACTCACACACACCAAAAATACAACTTGAAATTGTCGTCTGCGGCTTCTTTCAATTTGGACTAGTCTAAATTTGTGTTGTGTGGTAATGAGTTAACATAGGACAAAGTAAGGATGGACCGTCCGCTCTTGGAGTAAATCCCGGGTTGTCCCGGGTTAATCCCGTATTTCTTCATATCTCGACACTCGGACGACAGATTGGTGATTCAAAAATTCAACCCTTTACTGAGTTACAACACTTTTAACTGGTCCAAATTTCTTGCCTTTTCAGGCTATGAATTTTATCCCATTCCCAAACAATAGAAATTTAGGCTGGTCCAAATTAAAAGAACTTGCAGACGACAATTCTAAGGTTGTGTTTGTGACTCTTTGGGTAGAAACCAATGTGATCAACGAAGAATTTTCTTGATACAAGCAATTCTTTTTCATTTTCCACAAAGTTTTCAAAAGCTCCGTAAAAAGGTGAGATAGAAAATAACACGAGTGAAGCAATTTCTTATAGACTGGTATACCAGTGTGGACTTGTAATTTACGCATGTTATTGTCAACGGCGGTACCAGTCTAAAATCATTAAATTCGTATTCAAACTCGCACATAAACGTACATCAAGTCATACCTGTATTAAACTTAATTTGCACTTTAATCCATTCCAAGACGACAACATTTTAGACTGGTCCAAATTGCAAGAGTTACAGACGACAATATCAAATTGATTAATTCTTAAAACTCTTTGTCATTCTTGGTAGATATCATAGTGGGAAAGAGAAAATTGCTTGTCACACGCAATATCTTCATTTTCTACAATGTTTTCTTACGCTGCTATCTGGAAAGACGTAAAAAGGCGGGATTAAGAGGGAAAATGTAAAAAGGATACACCTATAATGGGTTTAATGCCATTTATGGCTACTTTCATTGTCTTCTTTGTAAATCTTTTTAAGTAACCTTCATTCTAATAAGAAATTACCTATTCATTTTGCCTTTGTATCGGTGAGTATATTTAGGAAAACATCACAAATTTCGGTAAAGCTGTCAGAGGCCCCCTTTTTCGGTGCTTATAAATGTTCTAAAATACTAGCAGAGGGCCATGCTTATTTACTTATGTTCATTAGTCCTTCACGTATCCAAATTATTTCTTTTGCAAAGGCAAACACGCATTAATTTCAAAGGAAAACAACAACCGATATAATCTAATAAACGCATTCTGTTAAATTCTATGCATACGAAGTATTTCTCTGTCAGATCTTATCATTTCACGATGTTACTATATTTAGTGTTCTGTCATTCTTTTTATGCAACCAACTTCGTCATATATGTCAATTAACGGATCATTAGCCATGAGTGCCGCCGTCGGGGATCGAGCCCGGGACCTTTTCAACCTAAAGGTCCCGGGTTCGATCCCCGACGGCGGCACTCATACCTTCCGACTATTTGTCTCCCACCAATGGGTCGATAATCGTAGACCTATGTGGGGTAGCAGCTGGAGGCTAGGAAAGGATGTGATGGTGGTACTGGTGTGAGAAATACCAGGAATCCATTGTTAGGTGCCACAGTCGCCGCGATATAACTGAAAGATTGTTGGAAGTGGCGTAAAACCCCATTCAAACAAATAAATTAGCCATTTGCCCCACAATCTGACCTCCAACAGGAAATAGACGTTAGTGCAAAGCAAAACCTATGGTCAGTTATATCTAACAATTATGTAAAACGGTTGCTTGGTGACGTAATCGTCGTAACTACAGCTTGAATAAGCTATATTTATAACGTTATTGTCGCAAAATCAAACTAAGATGTTGCACATAAATATCGACCGATGTCGGAGTTCAAAGTGAACTTCCGGTCAAATGCATGATTTGATTGGTGTATCGATTTATTGATTGATAATCACGATCCTTTAACCCATTCCAACTCAATCCCTCCTTTGTACGCCTCTCAAGAAAAGAGCTTTGGAAAACATTGTGGAAAATGAAGAAATTGCTTGTATCAAGCAATTTCTTCATTATCCACAATGTTTTCTATCGAAAAAGATGAAAAAAATATAATTCCATCATCTTGAAATTGTCGTCTGCATCTTCTTTCAATTTGGACCAGTCTAAAATTTTGTCAAGTGGGAATGGGTTAATAGTTAAGAGCTAGTTAGATTCAACATGTAAAAGTATTCTGTAGTTGTCTGAAAGGAAATAAGTCATAGAATCCCCAAATCTCAATAAATCTCGTCTTTACGCGAGATATAACGATATCCAATATTCGGTGATCATGGGTATTTATCCAAGGCTTTTCATGGCGGTAAGGAGTGATGGCGGTTTGCTAAAATAAACAAAGAATTCAATTTTAAGAGTTTTTAGGATATTTATTTATGTTTGACCCCTAACCTTGGTAAATTGGGCTTGGATATAAAACAATTTCAATAATGTGTCGTTTTTACACCCGTTGTACTCTCATGGCGACTAACTCTTGACCTACGGACCGATTTTTTTTTTCATTATTCGAGAAGAAGATGCATCACAATATAGCACTTCTGATATTTATCTACATTTCGAAACCATTTGAAATATTTCCAGAAATACAGCTTCAGATGGCGGGAAATAAAATTTTATCGATCCTTTCGAAAAAGATTTTTGCCTGTTTTATTAACTCATCCCTAATTAATTCCACTTTTCACGACCCACAGGGAAAAATAGTACAGGAAAACAACTTTGATTATGAAGAAATTGCTTGTCACAAGTAATTTCTTCATTTTTCACATTATATTCTTCTCAGAACGCCAATGGTATATCAAATTCTATCATTTTAAATTGTCGTCTTCAAACTCTTTGAATTTGGATCAGTCTAAATTATGGCTATAGGTTATATCATTTTCATCCCTTTCGTGTCGATCTAAATGTCTTTGTAATTTTCATTTTCACATGTATAAAAATTATGCATCTGAACATCCGCCAAATCGGACCAAAGTCTTCGCTACGCGACCGTAGCTAAGTAATGCCTCTATATATGATCAGCCTTGGCTGCCCGTCAGTTATCTCCCTTTGTTACTCTCCATTAAATAGCCGCTCCTACAAACTAGCAACCTCTGTATCTATCCGTCTATCTTTTGTACCACAAGGTTTATTGTCAGCTTTAAATTGGATAGAATATAGTTCGTTTGGTATCTTGAGAACTTGGTATATACTCCTTTACTATAATTCGAAGCCGAATCATTCTTTGACCATGTACATGTATATTAGTAATTTAGAAAAAAGTAAAAGAGGCGTTGAACCGTTTAGCTCTCTTCTGTTTTGCAAAATTTTGGACCTGTCAAAATTCAAAGGTTTTGCAGACGACAATTAAAAGTGGATTTAATTTGAAAAAAAAAATCGTTCAGTGGGGTAGAAAACATTGTATAAAAAGAAGAAATTGTTTTTTACAAGCAATTTCTTCTTTTTCCACAATGTTTTCCCAAGTTTAGAAACAATTCGGTATTTCATGCCCACTCGTTCCACGTTTTCTACATGTACCATTGTAATTAGAATTCAAGCTTGAACCTCTCGTGTAAGAACCGACTGTCCGTGATTTGCGACAAAAATTGTAACCAATGTTTAACCCATTCCCACACAACAATTTTTTAGACCGGTCCAAATTGAAAGAAGTTGCAGACGACAATTACAAGTGGATGGAATATTATTTTTTTTCGTCTTTTAAGGTAGAAAACATTGTGGATAATGAAGAAATTGCTTGATACAAGCAATTTCTTCATTTTCTACATTGTTTTCCAAAGCTCTATAATTGAGGCGCGTAAAAAGGAGGGCTTAAGTGGGAATGGGTTAATTCGCATAATTTTGAATATGTTAACATACATGGAAAAAGTATTATCATTACCATTTATTATGGTCGAATTCTATTTTTTTCTTTGTATTAAGTAAAATATAATAAATGCTCACACTTTTGACCTGTCTTGGAAATAGTTAATGTATGTGTCATTTGTATAAACCCAACAGTAAACATCCCCTCCTAATGTAAAATGACCAGCTGGGTACGCGATGCCCAGTGACCCTGGTATTTCAACCATGCTGTACAAATTTGACGTCTTTCTCGTACCCATGAATATCACTTAAATTTTTATAGAAATTCAATGCTTTCGACTTACTAAGTTCTTTTTTGAAAACTTTAATTCTCAAGGTGACGTCTTTCTTTGCAGTCCTTGTTTTTTACCTACTTGTGATTTTATAATTGAGAAAACATTGTAGAAAAAAAAAATAAATAAATAAATTGCTTGTAGCAAACAATTTCTTCTTTTTTCACAATCTTATCTACTCTACTGTTTGGAAGGTTTTCGCATAAAATCCACATTAATTTTCATCTAAAAAACCTTTGATTTTGGACAGGTCTATAAAATTTTTCAGTAAAGGGTTCAGCAGGAAAATGGCGTCATCTAACACTACCATAAATGGAAACTGTAACTGATGGATCGGCAGACACGCCCACTGACTTCAACAGGAAGTTCGATATGGTGTTTTACCCTTTCCTGGTTTTTCCAAATTTTAGACTGGTCCAAATTGAACGTGGTTGCAGACGACAATGAAAATTGGATGTCATTTGAATAGAAACCCTCCTATGTGATAGAAAATATTGTGGGAAAAGGAGAAATTGCTTGTAACAAGCAATTTCTCCTTTTTCCACAATATTTTCTCAAGTATGAAAACATAGCAATGTAAAATCCCGGGTTTGAACAGGAAAGGGTTAAACGGTTCTGTATGTCAAAATTTATGACCGGTTACATGTAACAATAAAAGTACAATGGTTTGTTTGTGTTTTAAATGTCAAAACTACACCTCGAATAAGATGTAGTTACGACTCTCAAGTCGCAAGGCCAACAAAAATGCTAAACTTAAATGTTTGAGTTCAAAGGTCACTTCCGGTTTAAATGAATGTGTTGATTGCTCAATCCATTTCCTTTTTTTCATTCATTAGATTCCTTCATATAAAATCTACACACAACCTTCCCCCCTCCCAACCCCGAAAACAATACTTCTTTGATAGTCTAAAATTTCGTTGTCAGGTAAAGGGTTAATGCAGATTTTGATCATCACTAAGCATAATCGTAGAGATAAAGCCATTAGAAGCACAGTTAACCATCGCTTTTTGATATGTTATTAATGTCGGGTGCCCAAGTGCCAATATATACCGCCCTGTATTTTAAAACGTAGACAACGCCCCCTGTAAAAGAGACTTCAGTTTGATATTGTTGGATTTCTAAATAGCTCTTTACAAATTCAATTTCTAGTAACCTTATACAGATATTCTATACAAACGACCACAGAAGATGAAGGAAATCATCATCAACACCATCAGCAACAACAACAACAGTTCTTATTTTCTAAATATAACGAATATGATTAAAAAAGATTTTCAACTATTTTATTTTAAACCATTTCACCAGATATGCACATACAACAAGCGGTTTTATTTAATATTTAAAGGGTCAATAAAGGTGAATTACCGAGATAAAAAGCAATAAAGATTTACACCATTGTTTTGTGTTGTTTGAACTATAACTTTTAAAATGAAGATTTTACCGTGAAAGACGCAAAGAATGACGTAACGCTTTCTATAAAAGGAGCGGAAAATAGCGACGCCATTTCAACTATAGTTATATAATTTATTTTTTAGTTTCGTCTAACAAAAACGAGCGTTCTGATTGGTCGAGAAAAATTATCCATAACTCAATGAAAAAATTTTGAGCACGCAGCGATTTTGTTTGCTTCCGCACAAAATAGTCCCATACAAAAAGGTATCAAAATTTGTAAAGCTTTTGTTTTTTCCGTTCGATGCTATTAAATTATAAGAAATGAAGAGAATATTTTTTGTTTTCATGGAGGTATGAACCGAAAAACCTAATCACACACTGTATGAATCCGCTTCGCGTATTCATACAGTGTGATTAGGTTTTTCGGTTCATACCTCCATGAAAACACAAATTATTCTCTTCATCTCTTAAATACATATACGTTGTCGTTGACAAATAGCGGTTATCAAACAAAGAATCAACCAACCAATCTAATAAGGAATTTAGACCGGGACTGGACTCCTACATTGGCCAACATTTATATGAAATAAATGTTGATGGTTTGGCGACCTAAACATCGTAACTACACCTTTTCAGTCTGTATTGCTTTGACGTTTAGGTCGCCAACCAACCATTTGATAACACCGTTTTATCCAAGTTGAACTTCTTCAAGCTGTTATTACGACGTTTTGGTCACCATCTAACCATTTTACTATTTTGTTACTTGTTACTGGCCATATTCTTTCCAGAATAATGCCGTCTAATATCAAGTGAAACGTCCGTGTCGGAGCCTAATGGGCGAGGCAAGCGATCATTCAAATGTGACAATCTACTTGTAAAGTGGAATTATCAAATGGTACCCAGCGCGCGTTATCCACCATAGCGCGTCGCATATCCTTATGGTATAAGAAGACTCTATCGAACAAATAAGTAAATGTTTGATTAGGTTTTTTGATCCTCCAAAATTGCAAACAAGAATTATAACAAAATATTTGAAAAAATCACAAGGCATATTTTCTCGTGGCAAAGACAACACTCAAACTTTTATATCTTATTTTCATCGAAAAAACTATTTTATCTTCCCTAGATGCGTTATGTGATAGATAAGAAATAACGGTTTTCGCGAAAAAATGAAATGAATTAAAAACTGTACGCGAATCGGGCATAATTGAAATTAAATGGCGTCTGGTCCGGGATTCAAACACCAGGGGTCGCTACATGAAGCTAATGGTATCCTTGCGCGTGGGCCCTGTGGTGATGCGGTCCCATAAATCAATTTTAAGTTTTTCTAATAGATTTTTATTTTCGTGAGTAAGAATTTATCTTGATTTTAAATTATGATATGGTCCTTATCTGTTATAACATACAGTTATGTTTTACGGAGATGATCCTCTCAATTGTGAACTTTTCCCGGCACGAATTCCATTAAACACGAACCTGAAATGTAGTACCAAGGAAAATATTGTGAAGAAAAGACTGAATTGATTTGGACAAGTTATTTCTTCTTTTCCCATTATTTTATACCGTACATAATACTGATTGTTTAATCCTTTACGAGACGGCAAAATTTAAATCTTGTCGAAATTTAAAGGGGTTGCAGACGACATTTTATAGTTTATGAAAATTTAGATTTCTTCAACTTTCTGGGTAGAAAACATTGTGTAAAATGAAGAAATTGCTTTGTTAAGCAAGTTCTTCATTTTACACAATGTTACCTTGATTGTTTTTCTTGACGGGCGCCAAAAGCGTCATTGTGAGGGCATGGGTAAAAAGTACTATGGCTTTTAGGAAATCTGCCTTAAATGCGTTATCTTGGAATCGGCACGAAGTCGGGAGTCTTCGGATAAAGTCGTAATATTTCGGTTTCACTCATTTCATTCCTTGATAATTTACTACGCCATTTATTATCTTCCGCTGCAACGGTACGGCTTTATACGAAGATTTCGGGTGCATTACGGATAGACTACGTTGAAATGTCATTTATACCTCCATCAATTTTGGAAGAGTTACTTTTTTCCCTTCTACAATGTTTTTATGTTTATTTTCTGTCATTTCACTTTATGTACTTACTCTTTTTTTTGGGGGGGGGGGGATGAAAAAACAAAACAAAAACAAACAAACAAACAAACAAAAAACCCCAAAACAAAACAAAAACAAAACAAACAAACAAACAAAAAAAAAAAAAAAAAAAACACACACACAAAAAAAAAAACACACACATAAAAAAACCCCACTCTGCTATAGCGCAGTTGCAGCGCGTAGGACTCCGAGTCATGGGAACCCGGGTTCCATCCCCGGCCACCTCGATTTTTTTTTCGACATTTGTCTCCCACCAATGGATGGATAATCGTAAATCTACGTGGGGTAGCAGAAGGGGGCTCGTAAAGGATGTAGAGGTAGTACTGGTGTGAAAATTACCAGGAATCTATGGTTAGGTGCTCAGGCGCCACGATACGACTGAAATACTGTTAAAAATAACGTTAAACCTCATTCAACCAACAAAAAACACTTTTTTAAAATCGGCATATTAACTGAAATGAGAGGCAAAGAAAATGCGATTTTTTCGTACTTCTTTGAGTAAGGGCTTTACTTGATCTACTTGTAGATACTAGTATAGCTTCCCAAAAAACACCAATCGAATTGACGGGTTAATGGCCCCACCCACTTACTCCGACAGGAAGTTACATTTCGATATCAAACAGCGTTATTTTGCAAAAAATTATGGCAAGTGATAAGTAACAAAAAAAGTTGTTGGTTGGCTTTGAAGAAGCCGTGGTAACGACGTTAAGGTCGCTAAACAACAAAAATTATTCACATGACGGCTTTAATCGGAGATCAAAGTTCACTTCCGGTTAGAAGAAGTGTTTAATTGGTCGATTGGTTCTTTGATTGACATCAGCGATCGGACATTTATCATCACGAAGAAAAATAAAGTTTTTTTTTTGTATTTTCTTTTTGAGTGAATGCGCATTTTTAAGGATTTTTATAGAAAAAATGAAGAGGTATAGGAATAAACAGTTAAACCAATACGCATGGATCCATATATTATTTCATAAATACCTTGCAAATTCGAAGCACTGATTCGTCGAATATAGTCTATTTCAGGAATCTTTTATTAGCGTTTTAGATAGTGATAATACGTAAACAACAACAAAAAAACAAAACAACAACACCCCCCCCAAACAAAAACAACAACAAAACCAACCACTACCACCTTCACTTTATGTCTTAATAAATCCTTAACAGTTCAATCGCATATCAATTTTTAGTGCAAAAACATCGTAGGTGTATATACAGCGTATAGACATTTACGATGTTTTTGCTCTACCCCATCGACAAAATCATTTTTTTGTTTAGCATAAGGAAAGTAGGACTGTTTCGGAAATACTATCTTTTAGTAATGTCTTCAACACCATTGGAGAAATGAAATTCTAAAGAGGTAGATATTTCTATAAAATAAGGATTGGAATAAAAAATTACCGTTAGATGAGACAAAGAAAAACAGAGACAAGAAATTCTTCGTGCTGAAAATCAAGATTTGAGATAACACCCTACCTCCCCACACGTGCAACTGACACGCGAAAGAGATGAGTACGTTCCGTTATCCCCCCTCGAAAAGCATACATAAAACGTTTAAAATTTGCAGGGTCGTGTGAAAAATAAACCAATAGACTTATGAAAAATCGAGCCATTGCGTGAAATTTTCCAACCATTTCGCCTGTGTGTAAAGTTCAGACACTGCGCAGATTGGGCATCCACTCAGGACATCCAAAATATTGGCTGATAGTGTAAAGACAGTGTCTGTAGAGCGCAAAGTAAAGACTCGGATCAACCTGTGCATCTGCACAGTCTGATCTGAGTCTTTACTTTGCACACATGTTAAATGGTATTGAGATGTCAGGCACAGGCTCGAATAAATCAATCTTGTGTGTTTTCGAATAAATAAATCTTATGTGTTTTCGAATAAATCAATCTTATGAGTGTTCAAATAAATCAATCTTATGTGCGTTCGAATAAATAAATCTTCTTTGTTCGAATAAATAAATCTTATGTGTGTTCGAATAAATAAATCTTATGTATGATCGGATAAATAAATCTTATGTGTGATCGAATGAATGAATCTTATGTGTGATCGAATAAATAAAACTTATATGTGATCGAATAAATAAACCTTGTGTGTGTTTCTTTTGCAACAATCTGTCACCGTCATAGCGCAGTCGGTAGCGCGTCAGACTCCTAATCTTCAATCATGGAATCTCGTGGGTTCGATCCCCGGCGGCGGCTCATATCCATTCCGACATTTGTCTCTTACAAAAGTGTGGATTATCGAAAACCTAAGGTGGATGGCAGCTGGAGGCTAGGAAAGGATGTAGTGGTAGTACTGGTGTGAGAAATACCAGGAATCCACTGTTAGGTGCTCCAGCCGCCACGATATGACTGAGATACTGTTAAAAGAGGCGTTAAACCCCATTCAATCAATCAATCAAATTGCATCAATCTTAAATACGTGCAACTCAATTGATATCCAGCCTTGAAAGTTAGCCAGGGTATATAATATTCCCTTTTTGGGGGATGCTTTGAGTCACTGTATGTCTGCAGAGCGCACGGAGAAGACTCAGATCAGACTGTTAAGATGCACAGGCTGATCTTAGTCTTTGCTGGACGCTCTTGTGTTTTGGTTGACTCCCTCTTTTTCTCATTTTTTACATACTTTTTTTTTTTCGTAAAAAATGTGGCAGCCTTAACTTCTAGAGGTAAATCCATTCCAAAACAACCCCTCCTTTTTACGCCACTCAAGGAAAATGTTTCTGAAAACATTGTGCAAAATGAAGAAATTGCTTGTATCATTATCCCCAATATTTTCTATAAAGAAAAAAAAAAAAATCATCAACTTTATATTGTCGTCTGCAGCTTCTTTCAATTTGTACTAGTCTACAATTTGTTGTGTGGGAACGGGTTGAATTATGAAAGATTGCAATCGTTTCAGATGATTTAGAGTTTCTCTTGGGCGGCTCTGTTAAGACATATTTTGTAACGATAATGTAGTTAAATTAATTATTCGATTGATAATCTGATACCCTTAGATAAGTCAAACATCTTTTAAAGATTTTAATTGAAAATCACATGCAACGGGCAATGTTTTTTGCTTAACCCTTTCCTGTTTAAACCCTGGATTTTACGTTGCTGTGATTTTACATTTAAGAAAATATTGTGGAAAAAGGAGAAATTGCTTGTGACAAGCAATTTCTTCTTTTCCCACAATATTTTCTACAACATAGGATGGTTTCATTTCAAATTGCATCCAGTTTTCATTGTCATCTACAACCTCTCTCAATTTGGACCAGTCTAAAATTTCAAGAAACAGGAAAGGGTTAACGGATTTATCTTTCTAGTTCTTTGGGGAAAAACCTTATTATTAAAACATGTCTATTCGAATGATTTTTTTTATATGGACATGGCACCTATTTAACCCATTCCCACACAGTGACGCTTTTAGACGCTCCTCAAGAAAAGCAATTTGGAAAACAATGTTTAACCCTTTCCTGTTTTGCAAAATTTTAGACTTGTCCAGATTCCAAGGTTTTGCGGATGAAAATTCAAAGTAGATTTAATTTGAAAAATAACCATTTAGTAGGGTAGAAAATATTGTGGAAAAAGAAGAAATTGCTTGCTACATTATAAATTTACAGGGACGTAAAAAACAGGGATTGAACAGGAAAGGGTTAAATTGAAGAAATTGCTTAAAACAAACAGTTTCTTCATTTTTACACAATGTTTTCTACCCAGAAAGTTGAAAAAGAATAAAATTTCCTAACTTTTAGATTTTCGTCTGCAACTCCTTTCAATTTGGACCAGTCCGAAATTTTGCCGTGTGGGAATGTGTTAACGCAGATTATTATATCACGACATTACAACGGACTGTTGGTTTTGGATTGTATTTGATCTTTTTCAAGAACTGTAAGGCATGAAAGATCGGATATATTATAACTGTGTTGCTACACACAATAAGTTCTAAGTTAAGATCCGATCTACAGAACTGTGGTTATATATCCCCCTCAGAAACCTCAGGAACAACATCCGCGGTCTCTTAGATCGGATTGAATCCTTTTTAGCTCACCTGAGCGCGAATTGCGAGGTAAGCTGTTGTGGGTCGCCATCGATTAGGGGTCATCATGGTCCTCTTGTTTACTGTACTGAGATAATTCTATCCAAAAAAAACAAAACAAAAAAAAAGACAAACATCAAATAGTTTTTACTTTACTAAGTCTACTAAGATTTTAAATAGTGTTATTTTAAAAAATTATGGCAAGTTACATGTAAAAAAATAAATCTGTTGGTTTGCGACCTAAACGTTGTAACTACAGATTGAATAAGTTGCCAAACCAAGAAAAATGCTTCGCATAAATGTCGACCAGTGTTGGACTTCAAATATCGATTCCGATCTAAAAGCATGATTTGATTGATCTATTTCTGATTGAATTGTATCCCTGGGGTAAAAAATGACCTTGCCACAGAGGTCCGACGTTTGGAAAAACGCTTATTTAGAGCATTCTTCTCCTTATAAGTAGAAGGTTTTGTAGTGTATCATCAAAAAATGTGTCAGAAACGGCCACACACTTGAAGTCCAAAGTTTTGAAAACACTCAACTATGGCAGGTTGAGGTTTCACCTAAAATACAAGGCCTTAGGCATTCATAGTTGGTACATGTACTATTTGTAACAGATTAATCAGGTGAGCGATTTAGGACCATCATGGTCCAAAAAAAACAACAACAACAAAAAAAAAAAAGACAAACATCAAATAGTTTTTACTTTACCATTTCAGATGGGCAGGAGTATTTCGCGGACCTTGAGGGTAGAGAGTGTGTCAACTGCGGGGCCATCTCCACACCGTTATGGCGCCGTGACGGAACAGGGCATTATTTGTGTAACGCTTGTGGGCTGTACCATAAAATGAACGGGATGAACCGGCCCCTCATAAAACCACAGCGAAGACTGGTGAGTTCTTTATGGAACATCTGTTCCGAATACAATTGACGGATCGCTGGTCCGCCAAATGAGTTAGCTGGCCCTGCCCACTGACTCCGACAGAAAGTTTCACTTCGGTACGAAAACGACGACTTTTTTCAAAATTTATGGCCAGTAACATGTAACAAAAAACTGAAATGGTTGGCTGGCCACATTTGCGTCGTAACTTAAGCTTTAAATTATGCTTGGGAAAATATCGGCCAATGTCGGCTATCAATAAAAAAAGACCAATCAAGCAATCAAGTCATGCCTTTAGACCGAAGATTGTCTTGAACTCTGACATTTGTCGACATTTTTGTCTTGCAGTAGAATTCCTTGCAATGTTGTCGTTTTGATAGATAATTGTTTATATATCTGTAAGTCGTTTACAGGCGATCTTGCTCGAGTGACCACCTTTATTAAACAACTACTTCCGTAAAGCGATTATCAAAACTCCCCTCTTCAAAATTAAAGGCTATTACAAAGAAGTGGTCGAATATTTAAAACATACTATATCTAAATCCTATGTTGTTTTGGGACTCATTAGAATCGTCTAAGTGAGACGATTCTAATGAGTCCCAAAACAACATAGGATTAAGTGAGAGTCCTGTAATGATTTAAGTATGCAATCGAATCAATCTTTCATATATTTCACAAAAATGTATTTTGAGCGACCATTTTTTGGTCGTTCCATGATTGATCGCTTTATACAAGATGTACTGTATTTTCAAACAACAACAACAACAACAACACACATTGAATCGTAAAAGAAAAAAATGTGCATAATCATTTTGATTGGCATAGATGTAGTAAAATTGTTTGCATGGAGATTTTTATATACAAAGTCATCTTATTTTACCTCTTATTTTGCTTATCTTAGTAAGGAGTTTCAGTATCTTTTCACAGTTTGATTAACTGTGGCATGCAGTAGAATAAAATACTTGTCAGAAGTTTACTAGAATTAAAGAGCTGAAAGCACTTTAAGCACTCTTTTTTTGGTCCAATTTTCTTTTGGAAATTTATTTTACAAACAACTTTGACCTGAATGGAACAGACAGGCGGTGTAGACTAAGATTAGACTGCATCTATGACAAGGGTTAATCTCGACAGTTGTTTAACGCAATGTGAAAATAAAATCAGTACAATACCGTGTAGCACTTGCCTGAAAATATATCAATTTCTATGTGACATTTCCAACAATTTCAAATGAGCGCCAAGTAAAGACTCAGATCAGCCTGTGCTTCCGCACAGTCTGATCTGGGTCTTCACTTAGCGCTCTGTAGGTATCCACTGGCTCGAAGTTCCTTAGACAACCAACCAACATTCTGCATACACAGAGTTGCTACCGGAGATACACAATATGTTTGCTTCGCTTACATATAAAATGGTTGGAAATGTCACGCCAATGCTAGCTCAGCCCGATTAGCTCAGATGGTAGAGCACTTGACTTCAAACCTCAAGATCACGGGTTCGAGCCCTGGGCTGACCATATCAACTAACAAACTAATTGTCTTTCGGATGAGACGTTAAACCGAGGGCCCGTGTGACGATGCTTTTCATCGAGCACGTTAAAGAACCAGGCGGAGCTTTCGTCCTGTATCCTTGCACTATCCCCCGTAACAACTAACCGTCTTCTGGAGGCGTCGCTCATATGGGCATGTGCTACGGTAGCGACGATAAATAAAAGGAAATACACACACACGCCAATGCTAGTTACAATATATTTCTATAGGCTAGTATCCCAGGTCAATATGCCTTACAGGGTGACTATCTTTCATTCTTTTCATTACTCACACTCTTAACCTCTTTACCAACGACGACATTCTCTGATAATTCAATTGTTAGTTTCGTCTATCAAAAACGAGCGATCTGATTGGTCGAAAAATTTAATTCATACCTCCATGAACAAAATTTTGAGTATGCAGCCATTTTGTTTGCTTCCGCACGAAATAGTTCACTACAAAAAGGAATCAAAATTTGTTAAGTTGTTGCATTTTTCGCTCGATGCTTCGCGGATTCATACATTGTGTGATTAGGTTTTTCGGTTCATACCTCCATGAAAACAAAAAATATTCTCTTCATCTCTTAAATCGTTGGGAGATGGAAAACATTATATAGGTTTTGTTTTGCCATTTCGAGCTCCAGGCGCACTAATTGAAAAGAGAAAATGCTTCTCCCCAGAAATTCACCCCCCCACCCCTCACAGTGCTTCTAATTAATCTCTTTTGAGGTCTTGAATTGACGTGTCGCTAGCCTCGCCTCTGAGCTCCAACAGGAAGTTTAACTTAGATATAAATCGGTTTTATTTGGCAAATTTTACGGCCCATAACATGTAACAAAAAATAATATGGTTGGTTGGCGACCTAAACGTCGTAACTACAGCTTTGATAAGCTGTAGTTACGACGTTTCAGTCGCCAAACCAACAAAAACGCTTCACATAAATGTCGGCCAATATTGGAATTCAAAGTTGCCTTCCAGTCTAATTAAATGATTTAATTGGCCTATTCAATCTTTGATTGACGGATGCAAACCATCTATCCAACAATATTGGGTTAAGAGTCAATCAAATATGTATGAATTAAACACAATAACCACGTGATCATACCGCCAAAGCATGAAAAGGAGAAACAAAAAGTATAAAAATAAATAACATAAAATGTAACGTATTTCCTTAAATTCTTTCAAATTAGTGTTCCCACAAAGGAATCTCATTTTCGGGTAATTTATGCACCATTGTCAACCATGTTTCGCACAAGTCTTTGCTTAAAAAAAGAATGTTTAAAGCAGGAAACGTTTCATCAGTGCTTTCTAATTTTTTGTTTATAATATATTGTAGGGTGAGTTTGGCGAGATGTTGCCCTATCAAACAGACCCCTATTCAGCGCATGCGCAGTCTTTTAATGCTTGGCGGGACATGAACACTGGATTCCTCGGCGGGGCCAGATCAAAAGTACGTTGACTAGTTCTTTCTACTTTCTTTCTTTTTTACTTCTTTCTTTCAATTGACGGCCACGCCCATTGACACTTCAGGCCACGACCTGTGACTCCGACAAGAAGTCTACTAAGATTTTAAATGACGTTATTTTTCAAAAATTATGGCAAGTTACATGTAAAAAATTAAATTTGTTGGTTGGCGACCTAAACGTTGTAACTACAGCTTGAATAAGTTGCCAAACCAAGAAAATTGCTTATCGATTCCGGTCTAAAAGTATGATTTGATTGGTCTATTTCTGATTGAATTTTATTCCTGGGGTAAAAAAAATGACCTTGCCGCAGAGGTCCAACGTTTGGAAAACTCTTATTTAGAGCATTCTTCTCCTAATAAGTAGAAGGTTTTGTAGTGTATCATCAAAAAATATGTCAGAAACGGCCACACCCTTGAAGTCCAAAGTTTTGAAAAACACTCAATTATGGCAGGTTTAGGTTTCTCCTAAAACACAAGGCCTCAGGCATTCATAGTTGGTAAATGTACTTTTAATAACAGATTAATCAGGTGAGCGATTTAGGACCATCATGGTTCACTTATTCTCAAAGTTATACTTGTTAACCGATTCCCACACAATCCCACCCTTTTATGGCCTCACGTAAAAATGTTTCGAGAAGCAATTTGTTAAATAAAGAAAAAAAACTTGTCACAAGCAATTTCTTCATTACCAACAATGATTTTAACCCCCAAAGACAGATTTTTGAAATTTCACCAACAAAAAATTATCTTCTGCAATATCGTTGCATTTGGAACAGTCTAAAATTGTGTTGTGTGGTAATGGGTTAATTGCTCTCGAATGCGGAATCGTGTCGTAAAAGAAAAAAATATATACAATTTAACTTACACTAAACCCATTTCAATGTATTTTGTATTTTCTTTTTTCATGTCTTGAAATTGGTTAATGTTTTACTTAAGGGTTAAAGAATAACCACAAAGAATGTTAGAATTAGCTTAGTTTGTTCAGAGTTATTACTCCATACTGATTTTTAGCCAAATTTTCTGATCTATTTCAAGGATTTTGTGGCAAACGTTATCTCAGAACTGATAAGCCCAACCGATGGCACGGTTATGAGTTTATAAGAGGGATCGATTCTTATCTGTTAACCGTATCCCAGAAAATCTGGATTCTAGAATATTTTATTCAAAATTTGATGAATGTTTTAATTTTTTTCTTCATTATATTACATAGATTCGTCTTTAACTTGATTCACCAGATTAATCATAAGGCCATACCTCCGTTTGACAAAAATGGGCCTAGAAGCATATTCTGTATTGCATCTACGTTGTCAATTTTCGACGACAAAATTCTAAACTGGTCCAAGATGCAGAGGGTATTTCATACAGTACCGAATTTAGAAAACAAGTGCCAAGTAGAAATCATTGTGAGATAAGGAGAAATTGCTTGTTACAAGGACGTCATTTAACAAGCGATTCCACACTTGTGAGGAATTTTTCGATAGAGAACAAGGATTGTCACGTGAGAAAATGCGATTTTCACGTGCCAATGAAGAAAGGCTATATGTGCAAGGGTAGACTTGAAATTGCCTGAAATACTATCTTTTACCCGTTCCCGGATAATCTGTGATTTTTTGTTAACATTCATGTGATATTATACTTTAGAAAGCATTGCAGAAAAAGAAAAAAAGCAATTTCTTCTTTTTAACACAATCCATGTATTTTCTATATCGATTGCTCAGAACAAAAACATAGTATGGCTCTATACATTGTATAGAGCCATACTTTGTTTTTGCTCTAAGCCATCGATATAGGCTAGTTACTTTTTGAATTTTATGAACTTTATAATGTCGTCTGCCACTCCTCTAAAAGAGAACAAGTCTAAAAATTTGAAAAACAGTAAAGGGTTAATGTTTTTTTTTTCAATTCGACTAATTTTAAAGTGACGTCACCTGGTAACGAGTAAACTTTAAATTCCGAGAGAGCATCGCGTGTTATCGCCTCGATCTCGGAGACGGAAGTAACGTCAAGTGGCGCCATCACGATCCGATAACAAAGTTTCCTGCAAATTGAAAGTTTGCTGAGAGACGTACATAAATTCAATGTTATGCGATGATAACTTATACGACGAACATCGAATTTCAACAAAAATATTAAAGTTTTATCTCTTTTTCATCAGCGGTATTTTTTGCTTTTACTATTCGCACCTGGTTTGTATCAAAACTTCGAATATTTTCATGTTCAGATATTATCATTGCTCAATAATGACCAAAAAGTTGTCTTGCAATCATCATTTTCCATTATTGCAATAAATTTAACATTGAATTAAGAAGCGCTTCCGTGTTCAGAATTACCTTTCATAGTTTCATATAAAAAAGGTTTAAAAAGGGAAGTTATTTTCGTTACTTTAAAGAGATAATAGATATAAATCAAATTTGGAAGATTTTGACAATTGAACAAGACTGAAGTAAATACAAAACCAATCATCTTTTTACTGAAATTATCATTTTTTCTATTGTTAAAATTGTATTTCAATTTTAGTTTTATATATCAAGATTCAAGCGTTTTGATATGAACGAAATTCGAGCTCGCAACTATTTTGTATGATTTAGCACAGAGCACAAAGTAGATCCATAAAATTTTTACCCTATATGTTAAAATATTTTCTTTGTTTTGCTTTATGGTATTCAATTTTTAAAAAAAAAATGATTTTTTTTTTGTTTTCATTGACATACGGACTTCAAAACTAAACCTATTCTCACACAATGACGCTTTCTGACGCCCCTAAGATAAAAAAAAAAAAAAAAAAAAAAAAAAAAAGCTTTGGAAAACATTGTGGAAATTGAAGAAGTTGCTTGCAATAAGCAATTTGTTCATTTTCCACAATGTTTTCTACCTAGACAAAATTAAAGAATCTTTGTTGTGTGGAAATGGGTTAATCAGACTATTCATGTATTAAATGAATCCGCTTTGAGTACATGTATTCATACACGTGATTAAGTTTTAAGGTTCATATCTCAATGAAAGCAACAACAACAACAACATATTCCCTTCATTTTCTAATTCTTTTTTTTATCATTTATACAAAGGTGAAAAAATTGTAAAGCAAGGTTAAATAATCCATGACTGTACTGCAAAAAAGGAAGTTTCCTTCTTGAAATGACGTCATGGCCTGTATGCCAAGTGAGAGAGGCGAGTTAAAATGTTCATGACTTTCCCTGTCAAATGTGTCAAAACAGTACTTGATGTCGATTTTAAATCGTACTTGAAAGTATGTCGGTTCCATATGGCCAATTTGATCACCTTTCAAAAACAAAGAGCCCGAGATTGATCGAGCTCTGTTTGTTCGAGGGTGCCTTTATTTATTTTCTCTTCAAAACACGAGATTGCTTTTAATGCCGGCCATTTTGTTACACATCTAGAAAGTCTCGGGTCGTGGCTAATTTGAGTGAATTGCTTTCTAACACTTGAAAATACCATATTTTATTTGAACTTTCTTTTGTTAGCTCACCTGAGCACAAAGTGCGAGGTGAGCTATTGTGATCGGTCGTTGTCCGTCGTCCGTCCGTCCGTCTGTCCGTCTGTCCGTCTGTCCGTCTGTCCGTCTGTCCGTCTGTCCGTCCGTCCACAATTTCTTTAAAAATCTTCTCCTCCTAAACCAGTAGGCCAATCAAGCTGAAACTTTGCAGGGATGTTCCTTGGGTGAAGTTCTTCAAAAGTTGTTAAAAGAATTTAATTCCGTCAAAAACTCTGGTTGCCGCGGCATTTTAAAATGGGAATCTTTAGTAATTCTTTAAATATCTTTAAAAATCTTCTCCTCCTAAACCAGTAGGCCAATCAAGCTGAAACTTTGCAGGAATGTTCATTGGGTGAAGCTCTTCAAAAGTTGTTAAGAGATTTTAATTCCGTCAAAAACTCTTGTAACCGCGGCATATGAAAATGGGAATCTTTAGTAATTCTTTAAATATCTTTAAAAATCTTCTTCTCCTAAACCAGTAGGCCAATCAAGCTGAAACTCTGCAGGAATATTCATTGTGTGAAGCTTTTCAAAAGTTGTTAAAAGAATTTAATTCCGTCAAAAACTCTTGTAACCGCGGCATATGAAAATGGGAATCTTTAGTAATTCTTTAAATATCTTTAAAAATCTTCTCCTCCTAAACCTGTAGGCTTATCAAGCTTAAACTTTGCAGGGATGTTCATTGTGTGAAGCTCTTCAAAAGTTGTTAAAAGAATTTAATTCCGTCAAAAACTCTTGTAACCGCGGCATATGAAAATTGGAAATTTTAGTATATCTTTGATGTTTTTTTTTTCATAGACTACAAGGTCAAAGGCCTTTATATTTTGTAAAGAGCTTAATCATATGGTTCTCTACCAAGTTTTTAAATATTTAATCTCCGGGGTCAAAAATGGCCCCGCCCCTGAGGTCCGAAGTTTGGAAAAATTCTTAATAAGAGCAATTTCAAAAGGCTTCTCCTCTTAAACTATAAGGTCTAGGATATTCATATTTGGTATGTAGCATAACTAGATGGTTTTGTACTATATCACAAAAAGTTTTCATCCAAGGGTCAAAAACGGCCCTGACTAGGGGTCCAAAAATTTGGAAAAATGCAAAATTTGAGTATGTTGAAAAAAATCCTTCATTTTAAGGCAGAGGGCATTAACATTTTGAGTGTAGCATAGCCTGGCTGTTATCTATCATTTTGATTAAATTATGCCTGTAGGTTAAAAAACACCCCTTCCCTGGGTGTCAAAAGTTCGTAAAAATGCTCAATTAGACCATGTTCAACAGTCTTCTCCTCCCAGTTTACAAAGTCTAAGGCATTCATATTTGATTTATAGCATAACCAGATGGTTCTCTACTATGTTAGCTAAAATCTTAGCCCTGGGATAGAACATGGCACTGCCCCAGAGGTCCAAAATTTTGGAAAACACCCAATTAGAGCAAAAGTCTTCTCCTTCTGAAATATAAGATGAAGGGCATTCATATTTGGTATGTAGCATGACTATATAATTTTGTACTATGTTAAAGGAAAATTTGCTCTTAGGATAAAAAATGTCTCTGCTCCTGGGATTGAAAATAGCATAAATTGCATTGAAAGCATTCTTCTTAAATAGAAATGAAGAAATTGCTTGCTTTCTCACAATGCTTTTTAGCTCACCTGAGCACAAAGTGCGAGGTGAGCTATTGTGATCGGTCGTTGTCCGTCGTCCGTCCGTCCGTCTGTCCGTCTGTCCGTCTGTCCGTCCGTCCACAATTTCTTTAAAAATCTTCTCCTCCTAAACCAGTAGGCCAATCAAGCTGAAACTTTGCAGGGATGTTCCTTGGGTGAAGTTCTTCAAAAGTTGTTAAAAGAATTTAATTCCGTCAAAAACTCTGGTTGCCGCGGCATATGAAAATGGGAATCTTTAGTTATTCTTTAGATATCTTTAAAAATCTTCTCCTCCTAAACCAGTTGGCCAATCAAGCTGAAACTTTGCAGGGATGTTCCTTGGGTGAAGTTCTTTAAAAGTTGTTAAAAGAATTTAATTCCGTCAATAACTCTGGTTGCTGCGGCATTTGAAAATGGGAATCTTTAGTAATTCTTTAAATATCTTTAAAAATCTTCTCCTGAACCAGTTGGCCAATCAAGCTGAAACTTTGCAGGGATGTTCCTTTGGTGAAGCTCTTCAAAAGTTGTTAAAAGAATTTCATTCCGTCAAAAACTCTGGATGCCGCGGCATTTAAAAATGGGAATCTTTAGTAAATCTTTAAATATCTTTAGAAATCTTCTCCTCCTTAACCAGTAGGCCAATCAAGCTGAAACTTTGCAGGGATGTTCCTTGGGTGAAGTTCTTTAAAAGTTGTTAAAAGAATTTAATTCCGTCAATAACTCTGGTTGCTGCGGCATATGAAAATGGGAAATTTTAGAAAATCTATTTTGTCTTTTTTTTCACAGACTACGAGGCCAAAGGCGTTTATATTTTACATAGAACTTAATCATATGGTTCTCTACCTCTAAATATTTAATCTCTGGGGTCAAAAATGGCCCCGCCCCTGAGGTCCGAAGTTTGGAAAATGCTTAATTTGAGCAATTTCAAAAGACTTCACCTCTTAAACTATAAGGTCTAGGATATTCATATTTGGTATGTAGCATAACTAGATGGTTTTGTACTATATAACAAAAAGTTGTCTTCCTCGGGTCAAAAACGGCCCTGTACTAGGGGTCCAAAATTGGGAAAAACACAAAATTTGAGTATGCTAAAAAAAAAAAAGAAATCTTCATTTTAAGGAGGAGGGCATTTATATTTTGGGTGAAGCATAGCCTGGCTGTTATCTATCAGTTTTGATTAAATTATGCCTGTAGGTCAATAAACACCCCTTCCCTGGGTGTCCAAAGTTTGTAAAAATGCTCAATTATACCATGTTCAATAGTCTTTTCTTCCCAATGTACAAAGTCTAAGGCATTCATATTTGGTATATAGCATATCCAGATGGTTCTCTACCATGTTAGCTAAAATCTTAGCCCTGGGATAAAACATGGCACTGCCCCAGAGGTCAAAACTTTTGGAAAACAATCAATTAGAGCAACATCAAAAGTCTTCTCCTTCTGAAATATAAGGTGATGGGCATACATATTTGGCATGTAGCATGACTAAATAATTTTGTTCCATGTAACAGGAAAACATGCTCTTAGGATAAAAAATGTCTCTGCTCCTTGGGTCGAAAATTGTGTAAATCGCATTGAAAGAATTCTTGTTCTTGAATATAGGTTCCAGAGCATTTACATTAAAAACATAGGATAACATTATTGTTATCTACCATGTTTACATCCTTTGGACAAACATGGTCCTTCCCAAGGCATCCAAAGATATGAAAAACGCTCAGTAAGAGCATGTCCAAATATCTTCCACTCCTCATGTATAAGTTGTAATGCATTCATATTTTGATTTATAGTACATCCAGATTGTTCTCTACCAAGGTTGCTAAAATTACACCCATTGAAGTATCAGACAGTAATAAGAGTTTGATTGAAATCTAAATACAAAGAATTTCAGGTAGAAAACACTGAGAAATGGATAAATTGCTTGTCACTCCCTTTCTCACTATGTTTTTTTTTCAAACCTGAGGGTGACAAATTCTTGGATAGTTTGGTAATGGATTAAACTATAAAGCCAAAGAAATACAATCTTATTGTAAAGCATTATTGGATTGTTTTGTACAAAGCCCAAAATCTTATATTTGTTTTATGTATTTTGCTCAAGTTGTGTCTTTTTTATACTAAAAAGTACTGTAATTTGCAGATGCCTCAGGTGAGCGATTTAGGACCATCATGGTCCTCTTGTTTCTATGGCAATGCATTTGAATTCCATTTTTCTCTTAAATACCTTTTAGTGATCTTTCTTTCCTACACCTTTAATGTTGATTTTACTGAATTTTACTAGAATTAGTGTCATTCTTATCCGATAGCCGTGGCGTCGCTTATATGAACGAAGAACAAAATGACCAATCCCTGGCCCCGCCTGGTCCGGGCTGAATAAATGATTTGATAGGTCGGTTGATTCCTGGATTGTCTGCCGCGATTGGTAAATTACAATACAATTCAGACCGAAAGTCCCTTCTAGTATAGCCGAAAGGCGAATTGGTTGATAATCGTAAACCTACATGGGATAGCAGCTTGAGGCTGGGAAATGATGCGATTGTACTTGTGCGAGATATACCTTGAATCCATTTTTAGGTGCTCCAGCCACTGCAATATGACCGAAAAGTGTTAAAAGCGGCGTTAAACAAGAACGAAAAAGACAAAAAAAGCCGAATGGGGTCTTGAATGATACATAGCCATGCGAAGATTCCACAGATTTTTTTTCGATTTGGGTGTTACATGTTTGAGTTTAAGAATTTCTTTTAATCAGCCAAAAGAAGTTAAAGCGTGTTTTAGCAAAGATAATGGCAGAGAACTATTTTTCAAATTATCTTACTCAAATAAAAACTTGATAAAATAACAACTTGAAGGATTTAAAAGTTTATTTTGTTTCTTTCTTGTGTCAAAGTTTACCACTTGATATTACATAAAAGGGCATATCTATGGATAGATAGAAACTAATCTGTTGACTAAATATTTCAGCATTTCCGATTTGATAACTCAAGGAAGGCGAATCGCGACTGTCAATCAAAAAGTCGATCGACCAATTAAAACTTTCATTTGAACTGGAAGGGAACTCTGAACTAAGACATAGTCGCCATTTATATATTGTATTGAAATTTAAAATATCGTAGTTATACGAGCAACAGCGCCGCCGCCGCCACCACCACCACCACCACCACCAACAACAACGACAAAATCAAACAAATCAAACAAATCAGACCTGCAAAAATTTTTTTAAATCAAAATGTATTGTTCGAGGCTTGGTTAAAAGCTATTTTGATGGATCCTTCCGACAACCATGATTAATAAATGAACGAAAACTCGTCAGGTATACAGTAGCAACTACCTGTAGAATGAAAGGATAGGAAATTGAAAGTTACTATATATAGCTACGGGGTATCTTAACCCTTCCCTGATCAATCCCTGGTTTTTACGTCCCTATTATTTTATACCCGAGAAAACATTGTGGGAAAATGAAGGAATTGCTTGTAACAAGCAATTTCTTCTTTACCCACAAAGTTTTCTATCCGTTAGGTTGATAAGTTTTCAAATTTCATTCACTTTTAGTTATCATCTGCAACTTCTTTAGAATTGGATTAGTCTAAAATTTTGAAGAACAGGATAGGGTTAAATTAAAGGAGAATGCCAGGAATTCTTATTAATTTTGAATCCCGCGGCTAAGGCTGCGCAGGGCTGGGCATACAAGCGCGGCACCGTCGCTTATTTAAATGAAATTAAGGGGCTTATTGCTACGGAAAAGGGTTTATATTGGTGGAAAAGTGAGCGATGAAAAGTTAAAAGTAGAAATTCTAGTCAAACCTAGATAAGAACCATCTTATCTTATCCTAGGAGATAATAAAACTAGTGTTAAAGAGTGAATCAACCCGGGTAGAGTACTGAGTAACTGGAAAACCAACAGCATTGAGAATATTTAGATTTAATACATTGAGTATAACCCACTCCCATACGACAAAATTTTAGACTAGTCCAAATTGAAAGGAGCTGCAGACGACAATTTGAAGTTGATGGAATTTTGAACGTTTTCGTCTTTTTGGATAGAAAACATTGTGGTCAATGAAGAAATTGCTTGATACAAGCAATTTCTTCGTTTTCCACGATGTTTTGCAAAGCTTTTTTCTTGGGTTGCGTGGAAAGGAGGGATTGTGTGGGATTAGGTAAACGTCACTTTTAATAGTACGTCTGTCATATCGCTGAGGCTGGAGCACCTAACTATGTGATCCTAGTATTTTTCACACAAGTACAGCCACACCCTCTCCGAGCCTCCAGCTATTCATTCTACATAGGTTTATGACTATCCACCCATTGGTGGGTGTCAAATGTCGGAAAGGATATTTGTCGCTGACAGGGATCGAACCTAGGGCCCATTATTAGGTGAACACTTTGAGGAACTATCGGTATACTACAAATAATACTGCTCGTGGTCAGATAGCACAAATTTCACATTCTGATCACAGTCTTTTCGCTTATTTCTCTATTTTGCAACATGAACGGCGATTTTGATTGCATGTGAGATGATCGAAATAATGTCGGTCCTAATTAAACTTCACATCGGTAGGCAACTGTAACTGCAGATTACTCAAGTTGTACCTACGAGGTTTAGGCATGACAATTTACTTGAACTTACATTCCGAGTTACTAAAATTTTATAAGAGCGCATGCGTGACATTTCCAACCATTAATCACGTGCGCAAAGTAAAATGCGCCAAGTAAAGACTCAGATCAGACTGTGCATCCGCACAGTCTGATCAAAGTCTTCACTCTGCGCTATGTAAATACTGACCCAAAGACTCTTTAAACAATCAGCGAATGTTCTGATTGCTCCGAATGTCCCTGTCAAGGGTGCTCAATGTGTGCGAGTCACGCACATGCGAAATGGTTGGAAATATCACGCATATGCTCACATGATATAAGGGTTCATGTATATACCATTTTTGCAAAATTTGACGGCCTTTGAGCAAAACAAATTCGAAAAGATTGTGTAAAAGCAATGTCTTCATTTCCCACAATATTTTCTACTCAGAAAAATGAAATAATCTAAAGTCTGAATTGCCGTCTGCAACTCCATTCAATTTAGATCAGTCTAAAATTTTGCCGTCTGGTAATGAGCTAATTCTCTTTCTCTTTACAGTCAGCAAGTCGGCGGGTCGGGCTCTCCTGTGCCAACTGTCATACGACAACAACAACATTGTGGAGACGTAATAGTGAGGGAGAACCCGTCTGTAATGCTTGTGGGTTGTACTACAAGTTGCATGGGGTAAGTCAACTTCATAACTTTATATATGGTGTACCGTTTGGGTCAAAAGTCCGCTTTAAGTCGTCTTAGCATAAGGACCGCGTGCACGCGTAAATAATACAGCGTATGCGCTTATATTTTGAAAGTGCACGCGTTATTTAACGCGTGCACTTTCAAAATATGAGCGTGCACGCGTAAAAAGTAAACACATTCATATTGTGCGTGTATTTGTAATTTAAGCGCACATTTTATTACCTCGAACGGTCAGTAATTATGCGCGCACGCCTAAATTTTGCGAGTGCCCGCGTGTTATTAAAGCGTGAATGCGTTTATTTTAGCGTAAACTAACTTAAGTGGATTTTTGACCCATTTAGCGGGCCAAACAACAAAGTACTAATAAGGGAGAACCCATCTCTAATACTTGTGGGCTTTACTACAAGTTGTGTGGCGTAAACGAACGTGGTACACTTATAAGCGTCTGTACGGTTTATTGCGCGGGAGTTAGTTTTTAGCTCACCTGAGCACAAAGTGCGAGGTGAGCTATTGTGATCGGTCGTTGTCCGTCGTCCGTCCGTCCGTCTGTCCGTCTGTCCGTCCGTCCACAATTTCTTTAAAAATCTTCTCCTCCTAAACCAGTAGGCCAATCAAGCTGAAACTTTGCAGGGATGTTCCTTGGGTGAAGTTCTTCAAAAGTTGTTAAAAGAATTTAATTCCGTCAAAAACTCTGGTTGCCGCGGCATTTGAAAATGGGAATCTTTAGTAATCCTTTAAATATCTTTAAAAATCTTCTCCTCCTAAACCAGTAGGCCAATCAAGCTGAAACTTTGCAGGGATGTTCCTTGGGTGAAGCTCTTCAAAAGTTGTTAAAAGAATTTCATTCCGTGAAAAAATGTTGTAACCGCGGCATATGAAAATGGGAAATTTTAGTAAATCTTTGTTGTTGTTTTTTTCATAGACTTCAAGGCCATAGACCTTTATATTTTGTATAGAGCTTAATCATATGGTTCTCTACCAAGTTTTTAAATATTCAATCTCTAGGGTCAAAAATGGCCCCACCCCTAAAGTCCGAAGTTTGGAAAAATGCTTAATTAGAGCAATTTCAAAAGAATTCTCCTCTTAAACTATAAAGTCTAGGATATTCATATTGGGTATGTAGCATAACTAGATGGTTTTGTACTACATCACTTAAAGTTGTCCTCCCAGGGTCAAAAACGGCCCTGCAATAGAGGTCAAAAAATTGGGAAAACGCAAAATTTGAGTATGTTAAAAAAAATCTTCATTTTAAGGTGGAGGGCATTTATATTTTGAGTGTAGCATAGCCTGGCTGTTATCTATCAATTTTGATTAAAATTATGCCTGTAGGTTACCCCTTCCCTGGGTGTCCAAAGATCGTAAAAATGCTCAATTAGACCATGTTCAACAGTCTTCTCCTCCCAATCTACAAAGTCTTAGGCATTCATATTTGGTATATAGCATGAACAGATGGTTCTTTATCATGTTAGCTAAAATCTTAGCCCTGGGATAAAACATGGCACTGCCCTATAGGTCCAAAATTTTGGAAAACATCCAATTGGAGCAACTTCAAAAGACTTCTTCTTCTGAAATATATGCTGAAGGGCATTCATATTTGGTATGTAGCATGACTAGATAATTTTGTACTATGTTATAGGAGAAAATGCTCGTAGGATAAAAAACGTCTCTGCTCCTGGGGTCAAAAATTGCATAAATCGCATTGAAAGAATTCTTAAATAGAAATGGAGAAATAGCTTGTCACTCCCTTTCTCACAATGCTTTTTTAAACCTTTTTTCCTGGGGGTGACAAATTCTGGGATAGTTTGGTAATGGATTAAACAATAAAGCCAAAGGCTTTCATTTTTTTGGAAAGCATTACTGGATTGTTTTGTACAAAGCCCAAAATCTTATATTTTGTTTTATTTATTTTGCTCAAGTTAAGTCTTTTTTATACAAAAAAGGACTGTAATTTGCGGATGCCTCAGGTGAGCGATTTAGGACCATCATGGTCCTCTTGTTTATAACTCTAGTGTAATGATTCGTGTCCGAGAAAATGACGTCATAGCATTTGACTGAAATGACGTCAATTTATTAACGGCGGTATGTATCCCTCTGGATGTCATAAATCGATAATTTCCATGAATTTCATCGATTCATCGCAGAATTTTAGGTCATTTTATAAAAAGAATATCGAATTGGTTTTCAAAAAATACTGCGTTTATCTAAAATCTTCAACTAAAATAGAAAAAAAAAAAAAAAAAAACCCTCGGAAAAACCTAGTTTCTATCTGTTATGAATAACTCGTACAGTAAATTATACAACACATTGAATATCCTCCCTTTTGTAACGTTTAATTATCGGTTGTACAAATGCTCCTACCGTAATGGTATCAACTGCTATGATGTAACAGAATAATCTTAAATAAGAAATATAATTATGAGCCTTTGCACGACATTTCCAACCATTACACATATGCGTCACAAGTAGACGCAGATCAGCCTGTGTATCTACACACTCTGATCAGAGTCTATCTCTACAGCTAGAAACTATCTCGAAGCTTCTTTACGCAATCAGCGAATATTCTAAATACTCTGTGTGGCTGTCCAGACTGCAAAGTGCCTGAGGTTCACATGCATGTCAAATAATTTCGAAATATACACGGGGGCACATTTTAAACCCGCCAAGGGAAAAGGGCTTTGTAGTAAGTTCGTTTAACCATTATTTGAAGAGCCGCCGTCATAGCGCAGTTGGTAGCGCGTCGGACTGTCAATCTAGAGGCGGCACTCATCCTTTTCGACTATTTGTCTCTGACCAATGGGTCGATAATCGTAGACCTATGTGGGATAGCAGCTGGAGGCTAGTAAAGGATGTAATGGTAGTATTGGTGTGAGAAATACCAGGATTCCATTGTTAGGTGCTCCAGCCGCCGCGATATAACTGAAAGATTGTTGAAAGCGGCGTAAAACCCCATTCAAACAAACAAAACATTTGAAAAAAATCAATTATAAAAATCGGATCAAGCAGGGGCAAATTAGATATAGTTTTACGAAAATAAACATTTAGAAAATGAGAACGATCATTCTAGATGCAGAATAAGAAAGTTAGAAAGGAAAAAAAAAACAATCGACTAATCGCTTGCCCCGCCCATTTACTGCATTGGCTTCGCCCATTGAGTCCGACAAGAAGCTTCGTTTCGATTTTTATCGTCGGTACTTTCAAAATTTACATCCAGTAGTATATGACAACAACGTACAATGGTTGGTTGGCTACATGAACGTCGTAACTACAGCTTGAATAAACTATAGTTACGACTTTTTAGTCGCCAGACCAACAATAAGACTAACAAAATGGCGGAAAATGTCGGAATTCGCAAAACTTATTTCTAGTTTAAATGAGTGATTTGATTGGTCTACTGGTTATTTTATTCACAATCGCGATTGGCCAATTAGATAATAATTGTGTATCATCAATTGCAGGTGAACCGTCCTTTAGCGATGAAAAAAGATGGCATCCAAACCCGGAAACGGAAACCGAAAAACCTGAACAATAAAGGCAAAGGGGGATCGAGTGACCATAATTCGTCATCTTCCGGTTCCGTCACAAAATCTGAAAGTTCAAATGGTAAAATGTTACTTAAATGTCTTAAAAAGTCATTTTTTATTGTTATTACCTCAAAATGTTATCATCGCCATATATAACGATTAAATTTGTATGAATTTTCAATATATTTTAACCCATTCCCACACAAAACCGCCTTTTGACGCATTCCAAGAAAATAATTCTGCAAAACAATGTGATTTCTCGCATTGTTTACTGCCGAGAAAGACAAATATATTTAAATGTCTTTAATCAGAATTCACCGATCGTCTTTGAATTTGGGCCAGTATTGATTTTGTAAAGTGGGAATGGGTTAAGATGTTTTTCAAAGAACTTTTGTCTTATTTCAGACATGAAACCTGCTGAATCTACGTCACCAATACCAAACACTGCCGATTCTAGTACCAATGGTTACAGTATGACGTCATTGTCTTCACTTAGCAACGGGCTAATGCTTCCACATCCATCTTTAGCCAACTACGCAACCCAAGGTCAAAGGTCAGATACCATGGTAAAGGTCGAAAGCCCAGAAAACCTGAGCGCGCATGCGCACTACAGTACGCCATCTCCCGTCAAACACCATTCCGGTCTGGACAATGAACACATCCATCACCACGCACACTCCATTAATTCCATGAATCTAACTTCCGGTGATTCGAGTACCCTCGGACAAGTTAGTGTTGGAGCTAGCTAAAAGCCCACCTTTACGGAAACGAGCGATATTTGCGCCCTTTTAATCAACCCATTCCAACAAAGATAAACTTTAGAATGGTCCAAACTGAAAGAAGACGACAATTTAATTTCTTTCGTCTATTTGGATACCAGCAATTTCTTCATGTTCCATAATGTTTTCCAAAGCTTTTTTTCTTGTGGGGTGTAACATGGGGTTAGTATGGGTATTGGTGAAAGACAGTGTTTGGTAATCAAAAAGAGTTTTTTTTTAAGTCGTAGCTTACTGAATTTTCAGTAATTGTTTCATGGTAAAGGATCAGTAAAGTTAAACGAATTCCTTATTCCGGGAATTTTCGTAACACCACTGATGTATAGCTTCAGCTTCTATAGCTTAAGTTAATAGACAAAATTTTGAGGCCTTCTCAAAGTTCAACGAGTGCAAAACTGCCACTGGAGGTTTTACCATTAAATCCATTGAATGCCTACGTCGTGAAAAGTAGGTCTTATGTATTTTAGGAATACATGAATTGCAACCTCTATTCAAATTGTCGAGAACTCTTTCAGAAGCATGCTCTCTAACCCATTCCCTTTAAATCTTGCTTTTTAACCATCCCAAGACAAAGGCTTTGGAAAACCTTGTGGACAAAGAAGAAATGGCTTGTTACAAGTAATTTCTTCATTGTCCATAATGTTTTATTCACAAAACAGAGGAATTTTTTTTTCCAAATTCAACCAACTTTAAATTGCCGTCTGCAACTTCTTTCAATTTGAACCAGTCTAAGATTTAGTCATGTTGTAATCGATTTACTCCTGGGTTACTCTAACCTCGTTTATTTATAACGAATACCTTTATCAAAGAAGACTACTTAACAAAACAATGCTTTGATAGCTTACAGTACTTTCAGTACTTTGATTTATAAAACTGTGAATAAATATCAAACATAAGTTGATCTGGACACTATCATTAACAGCGATCGTTAATGAAATTTGTTACTAGGATTAGAAACAATCAATGCGCATGCGCGTCACGCCTCCAAAAGGCAAAACAATAACAAACAAACATTGTCCTACCATATGATCAGTATTATAGATATGACAGTTCTGCTATTGAGGTTCGATGTTTTATTGTTCAGGTTCAGTTTGAAACTGACCTCGGGTAGCCACCCCGCAAAACTCTTTGTTATCCAACCGTATTGGCAATTGACGGATCTTGATGTCAATCAACAGTTAGATAGACCAATCATATCATTCATTTAAACCGGAAGTAAACTTTAGACCACAACATTTACGTTATGCATTTTTAGGTTTGACAACTTAAACGGCGAAACAGAAGCTTATTCAATAATTTTACCTTTTGTTACAAGTAACTGACCATAACCTTTGCAAAATACCGAAATACCGCCATTTGCTGTCTTAGTCGAAATTCTTGACGGAGGTAAGTGGGCGGGGCCAGCGATCCGTCAGTCTAGTCCCTATTTTCAAGTTATTATCATCAAGTTTTCAATCATTTGCAACCAACTTTACCTCTTCAATATAACAATAATGCTCGTGATTTCATAGAGTTTTGTCGTAGAATAGAAACCATTTTAAATCCATTTACAACCCATTTAAAATCCATTTGTTATCAGTCAGGTGTAAAAAGGAACTCTTGGCGAATACGAACTGTGCAGGCTGGCTAGGGTAGAAACTTTTCGCTTTTTGACTTTTTCTGAATCTGTAAATACCATTTTGTCTCATTATAGAACTATTTTCGGGACGCGACATCGTTTGACCTCTGCTTGATGCAATCTCATTTTCAAATATTTCTTACATAACATCCAGGAAATTCCTTTTCGCCTGATGGGATATTTTTATGGCCGTCTTTGTTTTGTGAAGTGTATTTTTATATCACCAAATATACGAACTCGTTATTTTGTGTCAGATGAATGTTTGATTAATGTTGGAATTCATACAGACCTTTATATTGCATTCGTTAAAAAAACCATAATAAGAGTTTGCTGTAAAAATGTTCTCCTCAATTGAGGAATCGTTTGTCCCGCCCACTGACTCAACTTACAAGTTGCAAAACATACAGAAATGCATCAAATGTCGGTCGGTATCGGAGTTCAAAGTTCACTTTCGGTTTAAATGAATGATTTGATTGGTAGTTTACTATATTGGCGGTCGCGATCAGTCAATTTAGAGAAAGAATATGTATTATGTTTTATAAGGATGGTGTAATTGACCAATCGCTGGCCCCGCTTATTGACTTCCTAAGCTCCGCCCATTAACTGCAACATGGAAGTTCTGCTTCGATTTTAAACGGCGTTATTTTTGCAAAATATATGGCCAGTATATCATGTAACAAAAAAGTAAAATAGTTGGTTTGTGATCTAAACGTCGTTCAAGTCGCTTAACCAACAATAACGGTAAACAAAATGGCGGCCAATCTTGGAATTGATAAGCTCAGGTCCGGGCTGAATAAATTGTTTGATTGGTCGGTTGATTCCTTGATTGACGCCCGCGATTGGTCAATTGCGACATGAATTATTGGACAGTTGTTACTTTATCCTTAGTTGTTGCAACTATCCAACCAATTACAACACCACTCCTTTTTTAACGACCTCGAAGAAAAGATCGAAGAATGTTTTTAAAAGTCTTTCCTCCGAAATCGATCGTCTGCTCAAGCTGAAACTTGACAGAAACGACTAAGGGTTACCAATGTTGTTACAAAATTACGTTCCGTGAAAATATCTGATTGGCAATGGAACTGTAAGGCTGAAAAGACAGTAAACCTAAAACATTCTTCTTCAGACATATTGTAAGGCTTAGAGGTTTCGTACTTTGCATGTTGCATCATCTGATGATGTTGTTGTTGAACCAACAAAGAAACAAAGTAGGAAGTCTTTATAAACCTTGGGGCTACAAATCATAATACAAAGAGGTTCATACTTGGCACGTGGCACCTTAGCTGACCTACTGCAGAAGTTGTTGAAGTAATTCTCGTGGGATTGAAAATCCTTTAAAAAGAGAACAACAACAACAACAATGCATAGAGCTGTCTTATTTGAATAAGGGGAGGGTCATAAAAAGAATCAATGAAGGAAATCTCCAAATTATTTGGTTTAAGTTATTTGTCTCATTTCGGAAGATTACTTAGACAAAAAGTGCTTTAACTATTTCCTGTTTAATCCCTGTTTTTTACGTCTCTGTGATTTATAATTGAGAAAACATTCTTTTTTCCACACTATTTATACACTACTGAATGGTTATTTTTAAAATAAAATCCACTTTAGATTGTTGTCTGTAAAGCCTTTGAATTTGGACAGATCTTAATTTTTGTAAAACAAGAAAGGGGTTGACTAGTAGATTCCTCGGATGGAAGAATCAGGACAACCCTGGTCCTTTTGTTTGATTAGTGATTTAAACTCTATTTTTGAACACAGTGTGAAGGGAGGTAATGGTAACAAGAAATCTGCAGATTGTTCCAAATTTTCTCTGTACCTGATGATTTTTAAATTTTCGGCGGTAACAGAATATTGTAAAAAATGCATCTTTTGTCTTTTTTCGGTTCTACCACTTTCATAAAGAAAAATCAGCTTCGACGATTCATAAGAGCAACCTTAAAGCAGTTTTGTAAAAAAGTATATCAATTTGGTAACCTAACTTGTAAAAACTATTTGTTTGGTAGTTGTGAAAACCATGAGTTTTGAGTTTGCTTGTTTATATCATTTTTTAGATTATGTAAATAAATGTAAATATATACATAACATTAATATAGCATTGGCATAGAATATATTTGTATAGATTTTGGTAAAAAATCTATTTATGAATTAAAAATGTTTAAAGAATGATAGAAGATGGTGTTTTGTTCTTTTTCAAATTCTATTAATTGTTACTGCAATGACAATGATAATGATAAAATTATATCAAAACATGACCTACGACGCAATAGCCGTTTTTAAGGTAACTGGTTTTTGTCGTCTTAATGTTTGTAAATCCAATGACGTGATTTTACAATCGGTGACAAATGATTCATGGAATATTTCTTAAATCAATCAAGGAATTATGGGAATTTCATGTTTATCGCAAAAACTCAAGGACATTTTGAATATATATTATCGAATTCGTGTCCATAAAATGCCGAATTTATATAACGTATCATCGTTAATTCAAAGATATAAACCCTTTACCAGTAAACAACATTTGAGATCTGCACGACTTGAAAGAACTAGCAAACGACATTACATAGTGGTTTAGAATTAATAAATGAGTGCCGAATACAGTAGAAAACATCGTGGGAAAAGGTTACTCTGATTTTCCTTTGCAATTTCTCCTTTTGCAACAATCTTTTCCGTCATACTAATTCTTCCAGTGAGTGTAAGGAAGAGTTTATTTATAATAGCCTTAACCCTTTCCAACACGACCCCGCTTTTAACACCCTTAAAAAAATTTTGGAAAAATTGTGGCAAACGGACATACTGCTTGTAACAAGCAAATTTCTTCATTTGCCATAATGATTTATACCAAGAAAGACAAAGATTTTTTTGAAATTCATTCAACTTTGAATTGGTGTATGCAACAGCTTTCAATTTGTACCAGTCTAAGAGTTGTCGTCTGTTAATTGGTAAATGTATAAAACTCATATTTATTAGGTAGATTTCTTTCCCAAATAATCATCTTATAAAGATAAGCCGCCTAAAATTAAGACCAAAAGACATTTTTAGCTAGTGCCTTGAAACAGTTTTCACAATTTGAACAATTTGCGTTGAAATTTTAAAAGATTGTATTTTTCTGATAAATTAAGTTCGCCATTTTCGATTTACTGCGAATTACAAATTTCCCAGGCCCTAATTTCCCAGAGAAACAGATCTTGTATATTTTACGCCCTATTTGAAATGCTGCGTGCTGGTATATTTTACACGTTAGTAGATCTAATACTGTTACCGTTTCGTATTAATGAATAATAATCCAATTTCCTACTGAACAAGTAAATAGAGGATAATTGCCTGTTTCAGTGAAGACCGATTTATTTTTCATTTTGTGATAATTTAATTTTTAGTTTGGTCTATCAAAAACGGGCGTCCTGATTGTTCGTGAAAAAAATCATACCTCCTTGAACAAAATATTGAGCACGCAGCTATTTTGTATGCTTCCGCAAAAATAGTCCCGTACAAAAAAGTATCAAAATTACCGGAAAGCATTAAAGAAATGCCTTTTTGCTTCTTCATCACCCTACTCATTAAATCAACGTGTAAAGGGTGACAAAACAAATTTGAAGAAAATCTTCTGAAAAAAGAACTACCTTGTTACGAACAACTTCTACTTTTCTCCTAGTGTTTTCTCCCAGAAGGTTGCTTATTATTCAATATATGCTCATTTTCAAAATAACGTCTACAAATACTTAGACTAGAGTAAAGTTTTGTCAGTTAGAAATTAGGCCATCAGATAAAAAGATCGGTTTTCCAAAATCAGGTACTTTTAGAGAGTAAATCAACATTTAAATTTCAATTTGAATGAACTTACCGTTACTGCACCCAAACAAAGAACGTACAGATTGAATGATCATCACAATACCTATTTAAAACATACTTCCTCAATCAAACGAATTTAATCTCGGACGTACACTGATTTTCTATTTTCGAGCGCGACAACTGACCAATCGCGTCTGTCAATCACGGAATCAACCGACCAATCAAACCATTTATTCAGCCCGGACCTGAGCTTTCAACTGTAACATTTGCCGCCATTTTTTAAAACCTTTATTCTTGGTTTGGAGACTTAAACAGCGTTATTACAGCTTATTCTGGCTGTAGTAACGACGTTTAGACCGCCAACCAACCGTTTTATTTTTTGTAACATGCTACTAGAAGAAATTGCTTGTAATAATAATCTTAATTTTCAGGTTAGGCTTAGAAGGGTAGGATTGAATGTGAACGAGTTAATGTATATCAAGGAGGGATCCCTCATTATCTGGAGGAAACCCTGAAGTAATAAATAGGGATTCTTGTGGTTTCCCATTGAAGCAAAGTTGGTGTCGACCCCTGCTATATAGAATTCACTCGTGAATATACAGTGTTATTGTACGATAGTTATTGCTTGTTGGTTAGGGCGTTGGGCTCATAATCTGTGAGAAGTCAAGGGTTTTGGGTTTGAGATGCGATTGCACCAATGGTCACGAGGGCATTTATTCAGGCATGACACTCATATAAAAAGCTCAGTATTGGATGTACCAGGATCGAAATTCGCCGTTATTTAATCCAAATATTGTTAAACACGGCGTAAAACCCCATTAAGAAAACTTTTTTAATAATCGAAGAGAATCAAGTGCGTAACTTAGGCATTGTAACTACTTTTTTTAGATGCTTAAGTTGAACGCTGATAATTTGCTTTTTATTTCATATCCCTCACAACATACAACATACGCCGTTCGATATCTCAGTCAAACTGCCTTGTCGGCGGTCTGTAGTCGTGGCTAAAGGTCCACCAATACCGCCTCAGTACCGACCTATTTCACAAACTTTACAAGGCGATTAATTACCAGAAAGGTACCTATCTGAGGTTATGTAATGATAACGATACATACAGGTGATGTAAACTCAGATTCGGGCCAGGTGGTTTGCCGTGGCCCGGGGGTCAGGAATTTCCCGGGTCACCGACACAGGTCATATCTGTTTTTGCTCTGCTCTGCAACAAAGAGAGATTTTACGAAGGGACCTCCTTTAAACATGCACGCCAAACCGATTCAGAAAGACGGGGCATGAGAGAATCATGGATTTTTTTGTTTGATACCGTGATGTGCAAAGATAATTAACAACCGGTTGAGCGAAAAGGGACCTCGTGGGAAGTGCGTAAAGTATCTACCTTGGTCAGCCTGCACTTACTGCACAGGTTGACCAAGGTAGACACTTTTCGTTTTTTTTGAATATTTTAGAATTGTTACACAATATTATTATATGTTTATTTTCAAAATACTATGTAATATTGACCTTTGCTGGGTCAGGTAATTTCTTTTCAAATATTTGTTGACCTCATTTGACAGGTAACAAAATATCGACGTTGGCTACCGAGTCCTCGTAAATGAAGCTTTGTAAGCTGGAGCTACGAGGTTATTGTTTCCCAAACGATGGTGCCTGATAGAATAGTTAGATAATTTCGTAACGAGTAATAAAGTGGGAAGGTATTTTATCATTTTTTGCTTGATATTTGTGAAACTGTTAGACACACAAGGTGTCATTTTGATTATTTTTCACACATTTCTGCTGTTATAATAATGAAACAATATCATAGAGAGCTAAGAGCAAATATAGACAAATACTATGTCTTGCACTAAGTTCTACATCTGTTGAAGAGATCGATAAAAATGCAAATTTTCAAACAAATGAATTACCCTGTGTCATGCTGAATAAAATTCCCAACAATATAGCATTAAAATCAAAGGGATAAAAGCACTTGAAGTATTAACTAAGGGTCCATATTTATTTTAATTATAAACAATCCTGGCTTAAAAAGAAACATGCAGGAGGTGTAGACTAAGATCAGACTGCACATACGTGCAGGCTGATCTTGGTGTACACTTCCTGCCAATACAGGAATGTTCCGGGTTCATCATGACAAAGGTTAAGTTTAATGTTAAAAGAATTTGGTGGAATAGGTTTTATATCTTTGTTTTTAATTGATGATTTTAGTGGTGCTTTTCACCTGACAAGGCAAGAATACCTTTTTTTCCTATACCAACGAGCGTTTAATTGATTAATTACCAACAGGTGGGAATTACACGAGAAGTTCGAGTCCTGGCTGCCTAGGCTATCCGAGTCTGGTTTGGATTTTTTTTATTTTCTTTCAGAGGCTGTGTGAAAATTTTGGGGAGCACGAAAGTGTGTCCATGTTTCGATCTTTAAAAAATGCGTTACTCAAGACTCTTCAATTTTTATTTTTTTTTGTAAATGACCAATAGATGGACACAAATCAGAAAAGGTGATGATCTAAAAATGAAGTTTTCTTTCTTAATGCTCGTAAATGTTTAACTGTTTATCTTCTATAGAGTGTTTAGTGTTCTTTTCGGCACAAAGACCGAGGTTGTTTCTATATGTCAAGCATATCGGTAAATCTTTCACACATGTTTGATTGTATTAAGACTATGCGATCTAGAGAAGAGTCCATTCATTTAATTTCGTTTTACTACAGAGAACGTTTAATCACATGGTTATGCGATATCATTAGTTTGCCATATGCAATAGTATTTCAATCATATTGCGGCGGATGGAGCACCTGACAATAGATTTCTGGTATTTCCCACACCAGTATTACGACTACATTCTTTCCTAGCCTCGAGCTGCTATCCCACAGGTTTACGATTACCCAGCCATTGATGAGAGACAAATGTTGGAAAGGATATGTGCAGCCGCCGGGGATCGAAGCCATGACATCCCATGATAGAAGATTGGGAGTCTCATGCGCTACCGACTGCGCTATGACGGCTGCTGCTACATCATAAAGCCGTTTTTTGCGACAAGGTATCGTATTAGGAATTTAGTAAGTGACGTTGAAATTATATGTAACTTGCAGTCGCAATAGATTTAAATAAAAAAGAGTATTTTCTGTGTAAGAATTGCTGTACTGCAAAGGAAAAAAAACACACATTGTTTTAAGCATTTTCTCCTTGTACCACATTGTTTTCTGGAATATTACATCAATGAATAGTTCAACATCATGATTTCTGTGGGGAATAGGTTATGATATTGATTCGTCAAAACCACATTTTGCAATCATTTTTCTATATAAATGTTTGTACCATTGTTTTTATACTGCCCGAAGGGCGAGCATTTAGCCACCGCTTCGTCTGTCCATCCGTCCGTCCTTCCGTTTTCCACCCGACCTGATATTTCCACAACCCTTGGGCAGAATTGGATGAAACTTAACAAGTGATTTCCTTATGATAATCCTAATCGTGTTTTGACAAACAAACTCTCCGGATGCTCGTGGGAAGTCTGTATTAGGAATTTTGGCAGAGTCGAACCGCCTTCCTTTTATTTTTTAGCTGCTTTGAGGACACAGATCATAAATTTTCATAAAGTTTAATAAGAAAAACAAAGTGAAATTCGTCCTCACTCATGAAATACTAATATCTGCACAAAAAAGGCATGTCCATCTTTTGGAAAAGACAAGTGTCTATATTGAGCACATATACCAAATTATCCTATTAATTATAAGCAATGATTGAGCTTTTGTTTTTTCTAAACGTCCAAATAAATTTTACGACATCATATTTGATAGTTTCCAGATGATAGCATGGCTCACGTATCGGCTGGTTCTCCAGTTTTATGGTAAATATTAACATATTTATGTCAAAACACCGGGTACCGGTATATGTCGCAAAATGGTCTAAGCGATGCATTGCCGCACTACAATTATTATGGGTAATTTATGTCACGTTTTTCATTTCTTTTGAATGATTTGCACTCTACGTAGTTGAAAAAACAAAATTCCCTTTTAAAATCGTAATAATCATTTCGCAAATACGGTCATATGAAAATAAAACAAACAAACAAGAAAAAACAGCATTGATCGTTATTTCACTTTCAAATATTGTAGTATCTAGAGCTTCCTTTACACGAGTGATGCTTACCAGTTACGCTGTACGGATTGATATATGTGATCGAGCGAACAATTAACTCTTTATAAAACACGACCAAACGTCTTATTTGTATCCTGATCATAAACAAGTCATAAACAGGTTAATGACGTATGTGTGGGTTGTTAGGCAAATCTTTATTTGACTTAAAATGGCAAGACCTCTTAATTGACTGATCGCTGGGCCCGCCCACCGACTCCGCTGGCCACGTCCACCGACTCCAACAGGAAGTTCCACTTCGATAATTTTGCAAAAATTGATAGTTTAATCGTGTAACATAAAGTAAAATGGTTGGTTAACGACATAAATGTCTTAACTATAACTGTAGTTACGATATAAAAGTTGCAAAAATAAATGAAAGTATAAATAATTAAATACATAAATAAATAAAATAATGAATAAATAAAGAAATGCTTCACATAATTGTCCATCAATGTCGGAGTTCAAACCTTACCTCAGGTATAAATAGATCATTTTCGATCGATTAATTCTTTGATTGACAGCCGCGATTAGTCAGTTGTAATATGCCGACAGAGAAATTCCATGAAGTCTAGATTTCAAGCGTTACTATACAGGGAACGTGGCTAGCAATATTCCTTTACATGTATTGACAAATGAATTTTTGAATATTCGCTCACATTTGTGTGCTGATAAGCCCACCCCCTCTACCGACCTGTAAAGGCGTGTCTGCGGACCTGTCGTGGTTAAATCAGACTAATGTTTCATGCGGGTTCTATACATCATCGTATAAATTGGATGGGAGGATTCATACGCTCTAGCTAGTTATCAATTACCATTAACCCAGTCCCACACAAAGCAATATTAGATTGGTCCGAATTGAAGTGAGTTGCAGATGACAATGTAAAGTTCATAAAACTTAAGATTTTTGCTACTTTGGACGTTGTGTAAAATGAAAAAAAAATGTTTGTTAAAGGCATTTTTTTATTTTACACAATGTTTTTTTTCGAGGGGCGTCCAAAAGCGTCATTGTCTGGGAATTATCCGAAAGACGGTGCTTAACGCTGGCTTTTAGTATGAATGCTTTTAAAGCAACTTCCAGACGACGAAATTTTAGACTGGTCCAAATTCAAAGATGTTGCAGACGATAAATTAAAGCTCATGAACTTTCGGAATTTTTTCCCTACTTTTGGGATGAATATTTTGTAGATAATGAAGAAGCTTGTTTTCTCTTTTGGGAACGTGACACCTCCGATAATCCGAACGTCAAACTTTTCTGTCCAGGTTTAATACACCTCTTGCATATATCCAAGGTCTTCATCGCTTTCATCGCTTTGATTATGAGAAAGCAGCCCCTCATTCCTTTTAATTAATTATTCAGTTTCGTCTATCACAAACGAGCGTGCTGATGAGAGAGAGAGAGAGAGAGAGAAAAAAAACCCTTGAACAAACTTTTGAGCACGCAGCCATTTTGTACGCTTGTGCACAAAATAGTTCCATACAAAAATGTATCAAAATTTGTGAAGTGTTTGCCTTTTTCGCTCGATGATATCAATTTATAAGAAATGAAGAGAATAGTTTTTGTTTTCATGGAGGTATGAACCGAAAAAACCTAATCACACTTATGTATGAATCCGCATCGCGTTTTCACGCAGTGTGATTAGTTTTTTTTGGGTTCATACCTTCATGAAAAAAAATCTCTTAATCAAACTATTTCCTTACGTCACAAACCAAGACTAGCCCAAATTGAAAGAATTTGTAGACGATAATTCATAGTTATGAAATTTTGAAAATTTCTTCATTTTCCATGATGTTCTCCAAAGCCTTTTTTCTTTGAGGCGTCAAAACGGGATTGTGTTGGAATGGGCCAGATAAAGGATATACAAAGAGAGTTCATAAGATAACTAATTCAACGAGTCCTCTTTAGATCTTAACAGATAAAATACGAGTTTTTTTGTCATGTTTTTATCTGTTTTAGATGACGAGTTTTATCTTATGAAAACGGCTTTCATCTTCTTTTTATGATGTGTCCTTATGATACGTTTGTGAAATGACTTCATTACATGCATTATGACGTCATGTTCGTGGTAACGTATAATGGCCTTGCCGTAGACTTCAGCCAATCTGCATACAAGAGTAATATTACCTATGTAATTTAAATAATTAGCAACGGGTCTATTTCACAACTGCGTCATATTCTTCAATAATTTGATAAGAAGATGTTTTTTTCGATTTACCTTCTCTGTTTTTTCCTCTGATTTACCTTCTCTGTTTTTCCCCATTGTCTTTTAAACCTTCCCTTACAGAGCAATAGTGGGCCTATGTGAAAAAGGTTCATAGTTTAATTACCACATGCATGTGCCCGATAAAAATCTCACTACCACGAATTATTAATAAATTCTTCTCTAATTTTGTCAGACACTTCGGTCAGTCATAAATCCTGACTTGGGGCGTTAGGGAAAGTCAAAACGTGACGTCCAGGGAGCATCGCGCAAGGCATCATGGGTGATGGAAACCGACATGTGAAGATAACGTTTTGGTTGAGAAATTGATATGGGTTTGAGCAATTGTAACTTTTCTTACGCTTATTATCGTTCCACATATATGTTTACCGTGATATTATGTATACGGGAATTAAGTAAATAGTGGATAATTGTTTGTTTTAGTTTATGATCGATTTATGAGTGAGTGAATTACAAAAGCTACATTTTCACGAGTGGCGTGAAAATATAGCTTTTGTTGTTCTTGAAATATTAGATAAACCGATCTCTCACACACACGAAACAAACAATTATTCTATGTTTTTGATGCAAAAATGAGATGAATTTTATTGTTTCATTACAAAATCTTAAAAAAAGCGCTTTATTTCGCTAGTTAATAACATGGAAACCCGTTGATGTCATCAGTGTCTTTGATCTCTCTAAGATGACGTTCATTTGACGTTCAGATGTAATAAACAAATAAAAGCAGGGTTAATTAACCAATCGCTAGCCCCGCCCACTGATCCCTTTGGCCCCGCCAATTGGCTCCGATTTTTTATCGGCATTATTTTGCAAAATTTATAGCAAGTGGCAAGTTACAAATAAGTAGAATGGTTGGTTCGCGGCCTAAACGTCGTGACGACGTTTAAGCCGCCAAACCAACCAAAAAGGTCAACAAAAATGGCGGAAAATGGTTGGAGTTGAAAGCTCAGGTCCGGGCAGAATAATTGATTTGATTGGTCGGTGGATTTGATTGACTTGCGCGATTGATCAATTCAACCAAAGCAGTGAGTTTATCATTTTGGTAATTTCACTAGTTTTCTGTGAAATTATAGCAATAATCCAACGAGAAATCACAATAATCCGGCTTAAGGTATTAAAAACAGAAAAAGATATAAATATTATATTATGCGGAAGGCAGATAAGTATTTTATTCCATGTAATTTTGAAAATGAAACACCATATTAAAATACCCTGTTTGCAAATTTATCCTTTATCTGGTAAACAAATACCGCCTGAAATTCTATCAACGGGCAACGAAAACAGTATATCACTAACTGAACGAGCTCAGATCAATTTTGCGACATCAACAACTGCAATTTAATCATGATAACACCAAGTCGGACCTGAAACAGAAAGAACTGATGGATACCGTTGTCAATCAACAACCAATTTACCAATCATATCATTCATTAATCCGCAAGTGAACTTTGAATTCCTTCATTAACTTTATATAATTTAATTGTTAGTTTCGTCTATCAAAAACGAGCGATCTGATTGGTCGAAAAATTTAATTCATACCACCAAGAACAAAATTTTGAGTACGCAGCGATTTTGTATGCTTCCGCACAAAATAGTCCACTACAAAAAAGTATCAAAATTTGAAAATATTTGCTTTCTTCGCTCGATAATATTAAATTATAAGAAATGAAGAGAATATTTTTTGTTTTCATGGAGGTATGAACCGAAAAACCTAATCACACAATGTATGAATCCGTTTCGCGTATTCACACAGTGTGATTAGGTTTTTCGGTTCATACCTCCATGAAAACAAAAAATATTCTCTTCATCTCTTAAATAATTTTGTTGGTTTGACGACTTAAACGTCGTAAATGCATCTTATACAAGCTATAGTTATGATCTTCAGGTCTTACTTTTTGTGTCATGTAACCGTTTAATATCTAAGTCGGTATTCCCGTTATGTTAGGCGAGGCCACAGATCCGTCAAAATATTTCTTGTTTTAAACAAGAGAACGAGGTTAATTGAATCAGAAAGGTAACATAGAAGAAAACTGCTTATTGGTCAGTAAAACATAACCAACAATGCATGACCAAATGTGTATAAGATCAAGGTTAAAACATCTTCCCTTTTTAATTTAGAGATGAAGAGAATATTTTTTTTCATGAAGGTATGAACCGAAAAGCCTAATCATACTGCATGAATTCGCGAAGCGGATTCAAACATTGTGTGATTAGGTTTTTCGGTTCATACCTCCATGAAAACAAAAAAATATTCTCTTCGTTTCTTATAATTTAATAGCATCGAGCGAAAAAACAAAAGCTTTACAAGTTAAAATACCTTTTTGTATGGGACTATTTTGTGCGGAAACATACAAAATCGCTGCGTGCTCAAAAATTGGTTCATAGTGTTATGAATAATTTTTTCGACCAATCAGAACGCTCGTTTTTGATAGACGAAACGGATAATTAAATTATTGAAAAATAAATTGATTCCCATGAGTAACCAACTATTCGAAAACGGGAACAGTGGAGTCGTTCAAAACAAGGTTAAACGAAAAAGTACATTGTAATACAATCTTTTTAAAATCATCTCTACGAAACCACTACGTTATCGTTCCTTTACAGAGGGGCATGGCAATTTGTTAATGTTACGGATCTGATTTTAATCAGACTGATTGTTATAGAGTTTTTCAAACATTTTACTCCATATTTGTTGCCCATGTTGTTTGCATTTATAATTCGTCTGTTAGGAAAACGTCACAAGTAATGTATCCAGATTCAATGAAATCCAGAGATCTGCCATTTTGACTGGCAAACATTAAGATTTCTGTGTAATTATCTGACCCCCGCCTTCAGAAGATAAGTCAGTAATTAGTAAATTAAAACCCGTCAATTTAAGTGCTAAGAAAAGATCGTAAACCAGCCCAACAACGAGTCTGGCTTATATCGGAGTAGCGAACATTTGTGGGAACGAATGAAACAGGTCGGGTGAAAATTCACCCGGAATGAAGTAAAATCGTCGACTTTTCATTGGTTGCTTTCATCCAACAACTCTACTCTCTTTGTTTGAGATTCTATTTCCCAGTTCATTCGGAACTGACCAATCGCGGCTGTCAATCAAGGAATCAATCGACCAATCAAATCATTTATTTAGCCCGGAACTGAGCTTTCAATTCCGGCCTGCCATTTTTGTGAAACATATTTTGTTGGTTTGGCGACTTAAACGTCGTAACTACAGCTTATTCAAGCAGTTTTTTCGACGTTAAGGTCTCTTATCAACCATTTACAATTTTGCTACATGCTAATGGCAATAGATTTTGAAAAATAACGCCGTTGAAAATCGAAGCGGAACTTCCTGTTTGGAGTTAATGGATGGGGCATTGGAAGTCATTGGACGGGGCCGGCGGTTTGTCAATCAAAATTTACAGGCTAGATAATCAAAATATGTTTATGTTTCGGGCATTACGTATAACTGTGAGCAATGGGTTAACCCATTTCCACTCAATCCCTCCTTTTTACGCCCCTCAACAAAAAAGCTTTTGAAAACATTGTCGAAAATGAAGAAATTGCTTGGATCAAGCAATTTCTTCATTATCCACAATGTTTTCTATCCAAAAAGTCGAAAAAAATTAAAATTCCATCAACTTGAAATTGTTGTCTGCAGCTCCTTTCAATTTGGACCAGTCTAAAATTCCACTGTGTTAGAATGGGTTAATAATCGATGGATTTCGGCTGTCAATCAAAGAATCGATCTACCAACCAAATCATTAACTTTCACTGGAGGTGCACGCCTTTGATCTCCGCCATTGATGTGCAGCATTTTTGTTGGTTAGTTGAATTAAACGCTATTACTACAGCTTGAATACGATGTTAAGGTCGCCAACCAACCGTTTCGTTGTTTATTTTTATACATATAACTAACCATGAGTTTAAAAAATAACGACTTTCAATACCCAAGTTGAACTTCCAGTCGGACTCAGAGGGTGTGGTAGCAATCATTTAATCTACATACCGAAGTACTAATAATTTCTTTATGTATTATTACTTACAAACTACATCAAATATTCATCAACTTATATAGTATTCATACGGACAAATTATTGTAAATATTCATTACTACCATTTTAGCAATTTAATTTACACAAAGAACCAAAGATACTAATAATTTCTTTATGTATTATTACTTACAAACTACATGTAATATTCATCATTATATTGTATTCAGCAAAGCATATATGCAGACATTGATTATCGATTTTGAAATTATGGACAACGACCGTTTTAATATCATTTAAGCATTTTATTCGGTATTAATGCAACGAATATCATTTTGTTTACTTCCTTACTAAAACGTGTCAGGGTTTGTCTGTATAAAGCGTTTCGACCAGACAACCTCCTTCAATAAAGATAAAAACGACCAAAGACACGCCTTTGAAACAATCCATTTGCTTTCATTAGGGACAAGTTATTAATTTCTTCTGATTCGAATTCTTAATGAAGGAACAGTCCATTGACCGTGTCACGTTAACTTGTACAGGTGCCCTCGTTTATGAGTTCAGTTGTGTCTTCCTAAATTGGTTCGTCCTGATAGACGTAATTTTTTCATACCTTAATCAATTTTTTCGCAGTTGGTTTTTATTCGCGCACATATTGTTTTAAACTGCTTAAATATTTGTTCATTTGATACCTTTTTTATGACATGTGACTTTATAAATTCAGCTATAAGAAAATAGAAGAATATTTTGTGGATTTCATTGGTATGGTCGAAATGAATTCTATAGACAGAGCTCTAAACTCTGTTGATTGATTAATGGTCCCGCCCACTGAGTCCGTAGAACATGCCACGGGAGGTTCCAATTCGATGATTTTTGAAAATTTAAAGCCTGTACCATGTAACAAAAATGACGTAACTACAGCTTGTTTAAGTCTAAAAATATGATTTGATTGGTCGACTGATTCTTTAATTGACAAACCCGATCGGTCAATTCATTGTGAACAAACAAGATCATGTATGCTCAGGTTTGCTCGAGTTTGTTAGGGAATGGATATGATCGAAGTGCCCAAGGTGATAAGATCGACTGATTGAGACAATCGTAAAAAGTGTATGGCATCATATATTAAAACAGTAAAACTTGTGTTAAGCGACAACCCAAGGGGCGGCAAAAACGTGGTCGTTTAACCCATTCCCACATGGCACAATTTTAGACCTGTCCAAATTCAAAGAAGTTGCAGACGACAATTTTAAGTTGATGGAATATTTCAAATCTTTGTCTTTTGGGATGGAAAACATTGTGAATAATGAAGAAATTAAAACGGATTGATCGATATCGATTCGATAGAACATACACGAATTGGTATATAATTCTTCTCATAAAGCCTCATGTTGTTTGGACCGATGAAACGACTCTAATGAGCTCCAACAACAATGGATTTAGGCATGAAATGCTGGGATTTTTTTACCAACACGATCACTAAGGAGGTTTCGAGTGAGGTCGCTTAACCCATTCCCACTCAATCCCTCCTTTTTACGACCCTCAAGAAAAGACCTTTGGAAAACATTGTGGAAAATGAAGAAATTGCTTGATACAAGCAAATTCTTCATTATCCACAATGTTTTCTATCCAAAAAGACAGAAACATTAAAAAATTCCATCAACTTGAAATTGTCGTCTGCATCTTCTTTCAGTTTGAACCAGTCTAAAATGTTGTTGTGTGGGAATGGGTTAATGGAAGTGGTCCCTTAGTAGAGGTGGTAGCTCGAGCAAGATCGACTATATAAAACAATAGAGAGAAATACTTTAAGAAACACGCCATACTGGTTCGATTATTTTTCTCTATTTCATTTGAGTCTCCGCACGACATTTTCAACAGTTACCGATGCGCGCCAAGTAAAGGAGCGAGTCTCACAGTCTGATCAGAGTCTTCAGCTTGCGCCCTGTAGATAGGTAATGACTCAAAGTTTCTTGAAAAAACTAATCTCTCTGTATGAATCCACGAAGCGGATTCATACAGTGTGATAGTTTTTTCGTTTAATACTTCCGTGAAAACAAAAAAAAATATTATCTTTATGTCTTATAATTTAATGACATCAAACGAGAAAAAAAAATAAATTTGGATACACTTTTAATTGAAGTATTTTGTGCACAAGCATACAAAAAGGCTGCGTGCTCAAAATTTTTTCACGGAGGTATTTTCCGGCTAAGCATAGGGCTCGTTTTTAATAGACGAAAGCAACACGAAATTATCTAAATACTTGACCTAAACTGGATCAGATTTTTTTTCAAATCTTCGTTTTACCGAAAGCCCAAGCGGATTTAAGTTTGCTTGTCGGTAAACTTAAAGTAAAACGGTGTCATTTCAAACAGTAACGTGTTTTGCGGAAAAATTTCAAGCATAATGTTTTTTTTCCTATATGAGATAAATACATGTGTTATCTCGAATTATCTCCCTTTATATAGCGTAGTGTTCGTTTAATCGGGATTTATCGTCAAGTTATCTTGGTGGAATCGATACACAATGATTGACATGCGGGGGTTAATTATTTCATTAGTTCCGCTTAATCAGAGCGCATGGGAATTGCAACGAAAGGTAACAAGTGCAGGAAATTTCCGTTCGTATGTCATCCAACATTTTACATTCTCTTTAAGAGATGAAGAGAATATTTTTTTTGTTTTCATGGAGGTATGAACCGAAAAAACTAATCACACTGTATGAATACGCGAAGCGGATTCATACATGAGTGTGATTAGGTTTTTCGGTTCATACCTCCATGAAAACAAAAACTATTCTCTTCATATCTTATAATTTAATAGCATTGAGCGAAAAATGCAACAACTTTACAAATTTTGAAACATTTTTGTATGGAACTATTTTGTGCGGAAGCATATAAAATGGGTGCGAGCTCAAAATTTTGTTCATGGAGGTATGAATTGAATTTTTCGACCAATCAGATCGCTCATTTTTGATAGACGAAACTAACAATTAAATTATTAGCGAATGAAAATGGACCGATCGCTGGCCCCGCCCACTGCCTCAGCTAAACTATTCCGACAGAGAATTTCACTTCGATATTCAACGGCATTATTTGACACAATTCATGGTCGGTGACATAAAACAAACAAGTAAAATTGTTGATTGGCGACCTAAACGTCGTAACTACATCTTGAATAAACTGTAGTTACGGAGTTAACCCATTCCCACTTAATCCCTCCTTTTTACGCCCCACAAGAAAATAGTTCTGGAAAACATTGTGGGAAATGAAGAAATTGCTTGTTAAAAGTAATTTCTTCATTATCCACAATGTTTTCTACCACAAAAGACAAAGATTTAAAAAAAAATGCATAAACTTAATCTTCTTGTCTGCATCTTCTTTGGATTTTGACCAGTCTAAAATTTAACTGTGTGGGAATGGGTTAACTCGCCAAATCAACAAATAAGCTTCAAATAAAGGTCGATCAATATCGAAGTTCAAAGTTCACTTTGGGCCTAAATGAATGGTTTGATTGGTCTATTGATTAATTGATTGACAGCCGCGATCGGCCAATTAGATATAATCCAGAGGACAAATGAAACAAAGATAAGATTTTGTTCAGAAGCTGAAAATGAATCCGTTATGCGTTTATCGCGTGCAAAGAATGAAACATCAAACACCTTTTCTAAAATGGTAAACGGTGGTTTACAGACGTCAAATTAAAATCGATTTTAATTGAAAAATAATCATTCAGTGTTCAGTGGGGGGGGAGAATATTGTGGAAAAAATATAAACCTCCTTGTGACAAGCAATTTCATCTTTTCCCACAATACTTTTTAAGTATTAGATTACAGGGGCGTAAAAACCAGGAATTGAACATGAAATGGTTAATATTAAACTGAAAGCTATCATTATCATTGTTGATACTTTTTTCATTATCATTATCTTCACAACTTAATCTTAGTTTGTCTATCAAAATTCAAGCGGTTTGATTCGCTGAAATCTACGCCAAAGAGTAACAGCATGAAAGGTATTTCTATACCAACGACTTATGCCAAAAAGAGGTAAACTTATATCTACTAGTTAGGGAAAAAAGAGGTATATCTATACCAAAGAATTGTGACAAAAGAAGTACATCTAGACAAACAAATTGTGGTAAAAAGAAGTATATCTATATAAACAAGCGCTGGTAAAAAGAGGTATATCTATTCAAACAAACTATGGTAAGAAGAGGTATATCTATACAAACGAGCTATGGCCATAAAAGGGTAAAACTATACAAACGAGTGATGTCAGAAAGTGGTATATCTATACAAACGAGCTATGGCCTTAAAAGGTATATCTAAACCAACGAGTAATGGAAAAAAAGAGGTATATCTATACAAACGAGATATTGCCATAAAGAGGAATACCTATACAAACGAGATATGGCAATAAAAAAGGGCTTTTCTATACAAACGAGCTATGGCAATAAACAGGATTATCTATACAAACGAGATATGGCAGTAAAAAAGACTTTTCTATACAAACGAGCTATTGCCATAAAGAGGTATATCTATACAAACGAGTTATGGCAAAAAGGCATATCTTTACAAACGATTAATGGCAAAAATAAAGTTTATCTGTACAAGCGAGGAATGGCAAAAAGAGGTATATCTTTAAAACGAGCTATTGCGATAAAGTGGTTTATCTATACAAACGAGCAATCGCAAACAGTGGTATATATACAAACGAGCTACGGCAATTAAGGGGCTTTTCTATCGAAACGAGCTATGGCCATAAAGAGGTATATCTATACAAACGACCTATGGCCATAAGGAGGTATATCTTTAAAATCGAGCTATGGCCATAAAGAGGTATATCTATACAAACGTGCTATGGCCATAAAGAGGTTTATCTTTACAAACGAGCTTTCTCCGTAAGAGGTATATCTATACAAACAAACTATGGCCATAAAGAGGTATGTCGATACAAACGAGCTATGGTCATAAAGAGGTATGTCCATACAAACGAGCTTAGGCAAAAAAGTATGGATACAAAAATGTCGTAGTCCCGCAATTTAACCCATTACTAGACCTGTCCAAATTCAAATAATAGTTGCAGATGTTATATCGAAATAAGTTTGAATTTAAAAGTGTCATTGCTGTGACAATTAAATTATCATTTCTCACAAAATTTATCAGGACTAATTTTCATCACGGCATCGAAACGCGGGATTTTGTGGCAATTGGTGGTAAGTTCGTATATAATGTAATTGTTAGTTTCGTCTATCAAAAACAAGCGTTCTGATTGGTCGAAAAATTGAATTCATACCTCCATGAACAAAATTTTGAGCACGCAGTGATTTTGTATGCTTCCACACAAAATAGTCCCATACAAAAATGTATCAAAAGATGTAGGTTTTTTGCTTTTTTCGCTCGATACTATTAAATTATAAGAAATGAAGAGAATATTTTTTGTTTTCATGGAGGTATGAACCGAAAAACCTAATCACCCAATGTATGAATCCGCTTCGCGTATTCATACAGTGTGATTAGTTTTTTCGGTTCATACCTCCACGAAAACAAAAAATATTCTCTTCATCTCTTAAATATAATGTATAGGCGCTTACAACATTTTAGCATCTGGATGTCGATATGTACATGGTATATTGGACCATGAAATCAAGGAATAAATCGGTAACGGGTTGATATAATGCTATACAATAAATCGTTAGCGTTGATTCCAGCTTTCACAGCCTATCAGATTCCACACACGTCCCTGTCTAAGGCTGGCAGAACGTGATGGCTGACAACACTTGGCACACATAAATCTTACACCTACCAAACCCCAACGTTATTATATTCGGAAAGTCAGGTTTTGTCGAAATTTAGAAAAAATAGTTTAACCAATTCCAACTCAATCCCTCCTTTTTACGCCCCTCAAGAAAAAAACCTTTGGAAAACATTGTGGAAAATGAAGAAATTGCTTGTATCAAGCAATTTCTTCATTTTCCACAATGTTTTCTATCCAAAAACAAGAAAAAATTCAAAGTTCCATCAACTTGAAATTGTCGTCTGCAGTTTCTTTCAATTTGGACCAGTCTAAAACTTTGCTGTGTTGGAATGGGTTAACGGGATGTAAACGTAATTTTTAACGCTTGTCATGCTGAATATAATCTGTTTCAAAAAGATACATTTAAATCAAAGGACTGTAAGTAATGGAAGCTATTACAGAGATCTAACATTTCTTGAGGCAATTAATTTTATGAACAACTCCTGCTCAACAGGGACGAGTAGGTGGTGTAGACTAAGATCAGACTAGACGTATGTGCAGGCTGATCTCTGTCTATGCCTCCTGCCAAAACAGGAGTATTCCGGGTTCAGCATGATAAGGGTTAATTACAAATGTATATGTTATATAACAAAGAATATGACGATGGCTTAGAGCATCTATACAGTGTATAGAAACGTAGGACGTTCTTGCATTAAGTCATCGATAAAGTGGCCTTTCAATATCTGAAAGTTTATAACATTACGTGATCCGTTAGCCAGAAAAGTCTGTCTAAATTTATTTGATCTTTTTTTAATTCTGAAATATACTATCTTGCTAATAAAAATTGGGGGAACATATTATTGTCTTAAACACTGATAAAGTTGAAACTGGTTTTGGGCATTAACCCGCTAGCAGATGACAAAAAAAATTACACTGGTCCCAATCTAAACAAGTTAAAGCTGACAACTTTTATAGTTGGTGACATTTTTGAAAACTGTCTATTTAGATAGAAAACATTGTTGATAATGAAGCTTTTTTCATTTTCAACAATATTTCCTAAGCTTGTTTTCTGGTGAGGCGTAGACATCAAGACATTATAATTTCCAAGGTCATGATGTAAGGTCATTTAGAGAGGTTTTCCTTCACATCGGATTATTTACAAATGTTTAAGTCCCAAAGTGTACTACGAAATTAAATACAGGTAAGACAAATTAAAGCAAAATCATATTACTTAGTAATTTTACAATTATTAATTTTTTTCATTCCATATATAATCATGCATTTTTTTCAGAAGTATTTTATTCAGTACTATTGATTTCAAAACCCATTTTTCTACTCGTGATGACACAAGAACTTATAAATCGAAACAAGATCTTTAACCCATCCCAACACTATCCTGCTTTTAATGCATTTCAAGAAAAAAGCTTCAGAAAAATTGTGGAAATTGAAGGAGTTGCTTGTTACAAGCAGTTTCTTCATTATCCAAAATATTTTCTACCCCTCCCCCCCAAAAAATCCAAATAAAAAACCAACCAAAAACTTCCAAAACCAACAGAAACAAACAAACAACAACAATAAAACAAACAAATAAACAAACATAACCATCCAACAACAACAACCTCCAAGGATCTTAAAAGATTCATCAAATGAGAAGTGTCAATCGCAACTTCTTTGATTATTGATTTGTCGTTTGGTTATAGGTAAAAAGCATGTCATAGAAACACGCTCGAGCACTCATTATTTAGAGCGTTGTGCTCGTGTTTTGAGTTTGTCAGTGTTTAGAGAGAATGAGTGTTTATGTGTGTGTGTACCATTTTTCATGCATTGAAATATTTGTATATTTGTTTGCTTTTTGACATACAAGTCTAAATAAAGAACTATTCTATCCTATTCTATTCACAACTCTTATTAAAGTACTGAAAAGAAGGTATGGTCTAGATAAGAGGAGCAATGCAATTACAAATTCGTTATCTAACAACGTAAAACTATGTTGTGTGTACTCAGTTGACGAGATGCCCCCAATGAGAACCAACAACACTGTAAATATTTACATGATTTACATTATTTCTGTGGATATTGTTGAAATGATAAAGTACAAAATCCGAAATACCGTCTTGTTTAATTATTGTTGCTGTCCCTTCTATTTTTATTTCATGCCTCCACAATTAATGGGTGGATAAATTGTCAATGACAAGCCTAACAGATGGCAAGACGATGAAAAGTAACGCATACAACAATCATACATATTTCATTATATTTGTGGTTCTATCATGAAAAACGACCGGAGTCAAATTCGTTTAGGAGTGTGAGTGAATACCCCCCCCTTCCTTCGACGTTCATAAATCAAAGTGCTGAAAGTACTTGAACCTAGCAAAGCATGGTTTTGTTGCACAATCTTCTTTGTCAAAGGTTATCATGAAATAAACGAGGTTAGAGTAACCTAGGAGTTATACAATTATAACATGATAAAATCTTCAAATATAATGATTCAAATTGAAAGAAGTTGCAGACTACAATTTCCTTTGGGTGGAATTTAGAAAACACCTGTCTTGTTGGGTAGAAAATACTGTCCACACTGTTTTACAAAGCCTTTTTCTTGAAATTCGTAAAAATGCGGGATTGAGTGAAATGAATTAAATAACATGATTTAGAATGAGTTCTCTTCAATTTAAATAAAGTTGTTTCGTGTGTCAATACAAAGCAGTGTGCATAGTGAAGACTCTGATCAGACACATTTTGCACACGATATGCTCAAGTGAGCTAAAATACCTAGCACATGAACTTGCAGAGTCTAAAATATTCCTGCAATATATAAGAACTACTTTTTATGGCGAAGGCATGATTCAATGGATTTAGTGGTCAAGCCTCCAGTGGCAGTTCGTACACATCGAACTCTGGGAAGACCTCAACATTTTGTCTCTTAACTTAAAATATCAAAGCTGACGCTTTGCCAACTAAAAGTGTTAACAGTAAGTAAGTAAGTAAATATTTATCTATTATAGTGACTTGTGTTATACATATGATATACAAGCAAAGAAAAGTTGATTTCAAACACCCGGCCCAACATCTCTGTGGTCCCTCAAGTAAATAAAAGAACTGAAAGTACTGTAGGCTAGCAGGCTAGCTTTGTTAAGTTATCTTATTTATAAAATGTTACGGTGACAAATAAACGGGGTTAAAGTAACCAAAGAGTTAACCCATTACAACATGGCGAAATCTTAGACTGGTTTAAAACCAAAAGAAAATGCAAACAATTTCAAACTAGTGGAATTTAGAGAATATTTCCTTGCTTTTGAAGGAGTTCTCTACAATTGGAAGAAGATTAATTCATGTTGCCACACAAGGCAGTACGCATTGTGAAGGCTCTGATCAGACTCATTTGAACACAATATCTGAAGAGAGCTAAAATAGCTAGGAGATGAACTTGCAGGCAGAGTTTGTAATATTCCTGAAATACACGAGAACTACTATTTGTGGCGTAGACATTCAATGGATTTAGTGGTTAAGCCCCCAGTGGCAGTTTGCACGCGTTGAGCTCTGAAACGACCTCAAAATTTTGTCTGTTAAACTAAACTACCAAAGCTGACGCTTTGCTAGCTAAAAAGGGATTTCCGGAGAAGCGCGAAAAGTGTTTACCCTGATCAGATTGTGTGGACAGCCAAAACTGACTAGGATCGAAACTTTTCAGACAGAAAATTTCAGACTTGTCAAAATTGAAAGGACTTGCAGACGACAATTTTGAGTTTAAGAAATTTTAGAATTTTTAACTTTCTGGGCAGAAAACATTGTGTAAAATGAAGAAATTGCTTTTTTGCAAGCAATTTCTTCATTTACATTATGTTTTCGAATTGATTTCCTTTGGGCGTCAAAAAGCGTCATTGCGTGGTAGTGGTTTAATATAAACTAAAAAGGTCATTCTACCTTATCGTGTACTGTAAATCATTTTTAAGCGACCCCATGGGACAACCAAAAAGAGATCGCTTAAGAGAAAGGTCACTTAAAGCACATTTCATTTTTGTGAAATATATGAAGGATTGATTCAATTGCATACATGAATAATTGCATGATTCGCGCTATATCCTATGTTGTTGGGAGTCATTTGAATCTTCTTACTGAGACGTTTCTAATGAGTTACAACAATATAGGATTTAGGGAATATGTGTTGTTGTTTTTTAGCAAAATTGACTTCTTCTTTATGATGGCTTTATATTTTGAAAATGGATATTTGATTGTACTCGCCTCATTTAATTGGTCACTTAATAGAGTCGGTTGCCCGTACAATATCTACTGTATAATTCATGACCAATTTATTCAAGAATGGAATGTTTATATTTGCAATTCCCCAAAACTTTCATCATATCACGGTTACAAAGAAAATTTCGAGTATGAACCATATCTAGATAAATTGAAAAATCCAAAATTTCGTAAAACTTTCGCAAGATTCAGACAAACTAGTCATAATTTACAAATTGAAGCTGGTAGATTTTTAAACCTTACCAGAGATGAAAGATTGTGTAATGTTTGTAGAACAAAAGTTATCGAAAATGAATACCACTTCCTAACTTCCTAAATATATTGACCTAAGAAAAAAATACTTAAAAAACATTCAATGGCCCAACATCTTTAAGTTCAATAATCTTATGTCAAGTTCTAAAAGTAATGTTTTGATTAAAGTTTGCAAGTATTTATTAGAATCTTTTAAGATTCGAAACGATTTATTAATCCGATAACCGTTTCAGTATCATTGCTATTTTAGGTAAATGGATATACATAGAATGCAACGACTTGTTTGTATCTCTTCGCTTTATTGTTGTTTCACTTTTTATTTCATTTTGCAGTGATGTTCATGTTAAAACCAAGTCTTAGCCATATTTCTTTTGCTGTATGTAAATGGCCAAAGACATATTTAATATCGATTTTGCCTTTCATTAAATGTAAATGCTGTATTCAATTTAAAAACAATGCCTATAAGTGACCACTACTAGATCTTATTTATTGTTTTCAAATATCTGTTATTTTTTATTTTATTTATTTGTTATTATTATTTTTTTGAAGTTGAAAACTTTGTGGATGATATGTGGGAATGTGTTAAAATTCTAGGTACCTTGGTTTCATTCGATCGACTTTTTCCTTCCTTTTTTTATCCATATTCGTTATTTGTTGGCAAGGAAAAATAAAATGATAAAGCTATTACTTCTCAAGCAAATAGAAACCCGAGATGAAAAAAGATTAAGTCTTAATTTTAATGCTTCAGTTTCTTTCTTGCTTAATCCATCCCCTCACAATTTTTTTTTAGACAGGTCCAAATTAAAGAAGCTGCAGGCGACAATTTCAAGTTGATGAAATTTTAAATTATTTCCTCTTTTTGGATAGAAAACATTGTGGATAATGAAGAAATTGCTTGTATCAAGCAATTTCTTCATTTTTCTACAACGTTTTCAAAAGCTTTTTTTCTTTGGGGTTCAAAGGATGGGTTGTGTAGGAATTGGTAAATGTGACGTGATTAATTCGGAGGGCTTTCGGGATGGGCGAACTGTGAAATGTGACGGCCTTAGGACTTTTAAATGTTAAAAAAAAATCAATTCGAGTAAGCAAGAAAAAACAAAAACAATGTTTGGTAAAAATGGACACTTATTAACTCATCAATTTCTGTAAATAGACAGATTGTGACATGTATTTATCGATATATCTTCCGAGTTATCGCCATAGCGAGGACTGTCCGAGATTACGGGAGATATCGCGAGATAACACGGGATTTCTCGTAGTCCGGTATGTACCCGGAGTAAGCCGCGTTTGAATGGTGCTTAAACTAGTCCTATCTAAATCTGTTTGTTTTGCTGATTACATATCGGGGCAATACGAGATACTGACCCGATAAGCGATAACCTATGTTCGAGTTTTTGTTTCAACGCAAACATTTCGCCCCGATTTAGAAGCCTGCGTAATCAGTTTCCCGTGGCAGTTTTTGTGTGCGCCGATAACATTCAACGGGTTTGTATTTGTTCTACATACAGACGTAAGCTTTGTAAACTAGCAGAAATAAGATTAGCTTAGGCAAAACTTATTATTAATTAGTGAGTTTAGTTGAAAAGAAGGTAGGTAGATACGTACGTGAAGCCGTCTCTCTTTACTCAGGGTTTTCTTTGTGTTTTACCTTTATTTTTGCAGGCCATGGCTGGAAGACAGAAATCTTAGTCTCACTTTATTCTATAGAGTAATTTAGACCTGTCCAAATTCAAAGGTTTTACAGACGAAAATTTAAAGTGGGTTTAATTTGAAAAATAACATCGCAGTAGGAAAGAAAATATTTTGGAAATAGAAAGAAATTGCTTGTTACAAGCAATTTCTTCCTTTTCTATCATATTTTATCAATTATAGGATCAAAAGGACGTAAAAACCAGGGATTGAATAGAAAAGGATTGACCCGTAACCATTACACTGAATATTGAAATGGTACAAACTCGAAGAAGTTATGAACGACAATTGAAGCTGCAATAAAATTGAAGAATAAGTGTCATTCATGGTAGAAATCCTTGCGAGGAAGGGAGACATTGCTTGAAACAAATATAATTCCTTTGTTGCTTATAAGTCGGGTTTTTGTACTAATGGGTAGAAATAAAATAAGATTAAATACGATTTAGTTAAAAGTGTAATAAAACGAGATAATTTCTTTTTTCAAATATCAGGATGTAAAAATAACTAGAAAAGATACAGGGGAAGTCAAAAATTACTTACTTAAAGGCTTTGCGGCTCTCGGAGGCACAAAATTTCTCATCCAAAAGAACCCTGATATCTTCGTTCAGTTTGTTTACAGACCCCTCTACTAATATTTTTAGAACAGATTATAAGCCTGCTTTAAAAAGCGTTGCCAACAGAAAACGGAAATAAACTTCAAAATTATTTTATGTTGGATTTTTTTTTTCAAATTTATTTTCGTTTTCCGTTCGGTAAAGCTTCTCAATGCGTGCTTATGACATATTCTGAGGGGTCCTTAAACGATTTAAAAATCCTTTTTTAGGGAGAAACTTTGTTCCTGCCATAGCCATTTAGAGTTTTAAAAGAGTCAAGATTTAAACCTGGTGTAAATTTTGGACGTATCATAAGGGAACATGCGAGGCATCTCGATCCGAGGACAAATTTTCTTATAAGAGTCAAAACTCTCAGTTATGGTGAAACAACAACAACAACATCAACAAAATCAACAAAAACTGAAATGGTGGTAATCTCATTTTTATCGACAACATTTGAGCACTTTTAAATTGGAATGTATGAATGTATATTAGAAAAAGTCTCATATCGCGGTTGTGATAAAATGTGGCAACTACAGCTGTAGTTAGGACGTTTTGAACGACGGTATATAATTCTTATGTACTATGTCTTTTTTAAACGTTTCTTTGCTTTGTACGTGTTCTCACATGAATGAGACTATAATAGATAAATAAATATCTAAAGCAACTAAAGCAAATACACATTAGTGAACTGAGGACAAAAACCGTTTCATATCGCCATCATAAATCTAGAATTTCTAAAAATTTTGAAAATTGCATCAAACATGGGTAATGTCAAAGTAAACAGTTTTGACGTTAATTGATTTCCTTTCTTATTGTTTTCATGTCTATGAATGGAGACCTCATTAATATGTATTCAACTTTGTAACTGGTTGATAAGACTTAATTAGCAATATTTACAACAAGTTACATGACACCGTCACGCAAAAAAAGGATTATTTCGGAATACAAGAAATCATATAACCCTTTCAGACTGCACGGCTGGGTTTACAGCGAAATACCAAGTATGCATACAATTAAGCCATTCCCATACAGTCCCCAAAGAAGAGAAAGTTAGGAAAACATTGTGGAAAGAGAAAAAATCCCTATTTCTTCATTTCCCACAATGTTTTCTACAAAAAAGGACTAAGATTGTAAGACCTCGTGAACTTTAAATTTTCTTCCGCAACTTTTTTTCATTTTCGACCGGTCTAAACTTTTGTTGTCGGGTAATGGATGATGAATCAATTTTAACGCCTATGACCTCCGGCATTGCAGCTCGATTGTGAAAGTAAACGACATTATTTTTTAAAGCATGTGGTCATTGACATTGAAACTTACATAAGCTGTAGTTACGACGTTTAACTCTTTCCTGTTTTGCCAAATTTTAGACTGGTTCAAATTCAAAGAGTATGAAGACGAAAATTCAAAGTGGATTTAATTTGAAAAATAACCATTCATTCGAGTAGTAAATGTTGTAGAAAAAGAAGAAATTGCTTGTTACAAGCAATTTCTTCTTTTTCTACAACATTTACTCAATCATAAAATCACAGGGGCGTAAAAATCAGGGATTGAATAGGAAAAGGTTAAGTCGCCGAACCAACAAAAATTCTCAACGTAAATTTCGGATTTTTAAAGTTCGCTATCGGTTTAAATGAATGATTTGATTGATCAATTGATTTGTAGGAATTTCTTGTAACAAGTGTTTACGTTTGATCTCACAGTATTTGCTGACATATTTGCAAGCGTTTTTCAACTAAGATGTACCTTGATATATCGTCTATAACTTCCTCCAATTTCGACTGATCAAGATTTGTTGTCATCTTTTAACCCATTCCCACAGAAGCCCTCCTTTTTACGCCCCTTGTGAAAAAGTCTTTGGAAAACATTATGGAAAATGAAGAAATTGCTTTTATCAAGCAATTTCTTCATTATCCACACTATTTTCCAGCTCAAAAGACGAAAAAAATTGAAATTCCATCAAATTAAATTATCATCTGCAGTTTCTTTGGATTTGGACCAGTCTAAAATTTTGTTGTGTGGGAATGGGTTAATAAATTGATCAATTGCGGCAAGAATCAAAGAACCAATCGATCAACCAATTCAGTCATTCAAACCGGAATGGGTCTTTGAACTCCGATATTAGCCGTCATTTCAGTGAAGCGTGCCAGTTGGTTTGGCGACTTTATCGTCGCAACTAAAGCTTATTCAAACTGCAGTTACGACGTGTAGGTCGCGAACCATCAATTCAACCTTTTCATGCATGGTTCTGACAATATTTTTTTCAAAATAACGCCCTTTAACAACGAAGTGGAACTTCACGCCGTATTCAGTGGGCGTGGCTAGAGGGATCAGTGGGCGGGACAGCGGGATAAGTGGGCGTGGCCAGCGGGATAAGTGGGCGTGGCCAGCGATCCGTCTATTTACGTGAAAGGTCACTATCATTTCCAAATGAATCAAATCATACCACACAGTAGTTATCTCCCCTCAGTTTCTATTTTATTCCGAAGGTATGATTGGCCAAATATTTGTAAAAATAGGGATTGAACAGGAAAGGGTTCATCCCACCCCTTACGAGATGGCAAGATTTTAGACCGGTCCAAATTGAAAGGGGTTGCAGATGACAGTTTGAAGTTCGTGAAATTTTAGTGTTTCTTTTTTAAATTTTATGGTTCTTCAATGCAGTGAAGAAAAGAGAAAGTAATAGTTTCCTTATTAACTTTGATATTATACATACATCACAATGTACCGTTTGACCCATTAGTAGATGGCAACATTTTAGACTGGCCCAATTTGAAAGAAGTTGCAAACGACAATTTAAAGTTTATGAATTTTTCAGTTTTCAACTTTCTGGGAAGAAATCATTTTCCACAATGTTTTCAAAAGCTTTTTTCCTTTGGGGCGTCTAAAATCGTCAATGAGTGGGAATGGGTTAATAATTTCCTACACAATACCGTGTTGTTGTTTTTTTGCAACCTTTAAATAAAAACTTAAATAGACATTGTTGAAAAAGAACAAATTACTTGTGACAAACAAGATCTTCATTATTCAAAGATTTATCTAATCAACGAGACAGTCCGCAATTTCTTTGAATGTGGACATATCTATAATTTTGTCGCATGGTAACGGGCATCTTGTCGTACCAAGGGCGGCGAACGTTCTACTTATTATAGAAAAAGATGATCTCGATATTCCTTCACTCTTGAGGATGGGTAACGGGTTGATATAAAGAAATATATATCCGACTTATACAAGGTATCACGGTTAGTTCCGTCGAATTCGATTGAACGTTTTTAATTGCTTCCAATATTAGTAAGTCTTGAATTTTGTAGTGAAATTGATAAATTACGCGTGTTAACAAGACATTCGAGTTGATCCGGTCATGTTTAAAGTGGCACCCAAAGGGCCGTTAAGGTTCATTTAGACCCAATTAAACCACGTGATGTATTAAATAATGGGCGGATTGAACTGTCACGTGTCGTACTTTGATTGATGGATCGATTTATCGCAATTTAACGACCGTTTTTCGATTCCAGAGATTTCGGAATATTCTTGCCAAATTCCATTGCTTATTTTCATTCATGCATGAACATGGCTTTCTTAACTTTTTTGGTATCCGTGTGTTTAAAGTTGGCTATGGAGAGACAAAAGTCTCAGTTTAGGCCTGTTTATTTTAACTACTTTAATTCATTAACCCATTCCCACTTAATCCCTCCTTTTTACACCCTTTAGAAAAACGGATTTAATAAACATTGTGGAAAATAAAGAAATTGCTTGTTGTTACAAGTAATTTCTTCATTTTCCACAATGTTTTCTACTTCAATATACAAAGATTTTTATATTTTCAACAACGTCGTATTGTCGTCTGCAGCTTCTTTCAATTTTGACTAGTTCTAAAAACTTTGTTGTGTGGGTATGGCTTAAAGAGGATGAATAACTGATCGAATGATCGAATGAATAAATAAAATACACGATTAGAGATATTATTTTTTAGAAAAAAATATCAATTATCTTTTCTCCCAATTTCGTTATATGAGTTTACCTCCCCTGACTGAGAGAGAGAGAGAGAGAGAGAGAGAGAGAGAGAGAGAGAAAGGACAGAGATAGAGACAGGGACAGAGACAGAGAAAAAAAGAGAAAGACACAGATATAGAAAAAGAGTATTGGAGAGAGAAAGAGAGAGAGAAGGGTGCGTTTACAGAAAGAAAGAAATAGACAGACGGAGACAGAAAGACCCTTGTGTATTCATGTAAAATTTATCAAACCATTTCAGTTTGTAGTGTGCCTTCAACTTTCAAATTTGTCGCCTGGAGAACATGTTATTAAAGGGACGATTTACGAATCATAAAGCATAAAACGCCAGCACGAGAGCCTCATTACATAATCGCTTTTCATAATCTTAAAACATCTCAACATGCCGGAAAAATTCCATTTATCTAGCCCTATCTGATTTTATCGATAAAACCCGAGCAAAACCAGCATCCCGAATGCCTTCATATCAGCACATGCGCAGATAGGCTAAATGGTATTTTTGAAACACCTGGAAGACGCCGAAATTTAAGTTGACATTATTTGTATACAAAGAAATCTTTTTGAGATCATTTAAGCGAATCGCTGATTGGCAAAATCGTTATGTTGTAGGAAAAGTGTTGATCGATTTTGCTTTTAAACCGAAATACAGCCACACGTTGAAATCACGCGAACCCTTAGCCTGACTAACATCTAGAAACTCTACAGTAAATAGACCATGTCAAGAAAAGCATAGATCACTATGGCTGGAATAGGAACGAGGTTAACGAACATCGCTACGGACACAAATTTGAGTTAACCTATTTCAACCAAATAACAAGTTTTGACGTCCCTGGAAAAAAAGCATTTTAAAAATATGAACAATGAAGACATTGCTTGCTACAAGCATTTTTCATTATCCACAATGTTTTCAACATAAAAAAATAGTAAAAATACACTTACACACACATACACACGCGCACAAACCAACAACACGATTTCATCAATTAAACATTTTTGTCTGTAATCTTTAAAATTTTGGCAAGTCTTAAATGTAGTCGTCTGGTAATAGGTTAAACTATTTTCTATTCCTTAGTTTTATCGAAAGAGAACATGAACAATTATTTGTCCTTTAATCTACAAATCGCCCATTGTCACATGTTCCCTTATAACTACCAGAAAAAAACAAAACAAAAAAAAAAAAAACAAAAAAAACAAACGTATCGTATTGCACAAAGTAATCTCTACAAAATTTCTTTTGGAATTCGCTAAATATATTTAAGGTGACCGAGTGAAAGTGAACTGTACAATGATTGGATTTATTTTTTAACTTTAAAATTTGCTTGAAGACATCGAGTATATGGTTCAAACATATTTTATTTCACAAAAAACATGAAATGGGGTCGGACCACAAGTTCTAACAGCTTAGTATCGGCCCTTCCCCTACAATACAAAGAACATTGACAGTGGCAACTATATAGAATATACATACATGAATACTAATAAGAATAGTGGCATCGTGTATAATTTTATATTGAACTTCGCATCTGGGTGTTGTGGAATTATTTTAGAGGTGACATGTACCGGAGCTTACACCACCGAATTGACTGATCGCTGACCACGCCTACTTATCTCCGACACGACAGTTTGATTTTCTAGTCCACAAACCAACAGGAATATTTAATACAAATGTCGGAGTCTTAAGTTGTCTTACTTAGAAAAAAGCCATCCTCGGAAGTCACAGATTTTATTCATAGAACTGAACGAAAGCTCTGACTCAAGCATCGCGCCTGTACGCTATCCGCGTGTTGAATCCTCTCAAGTGACCAGACTTGCTGATAAGCCCTGCAATACCAGACAGCATAAAGAAAGGGCCTGTGGTCCCAGACTAACGTCTGGTTTATGCCTCATTTGTTTCACTAAATAAAACGGGGATAAAAAGGCAAATTTCATCGTTATTTGCAAATTCTTCCACCGTTCTGTTTCAAAGTTTACAATTTTCTGAAAATCTGCCAATGATTTTTGGACCATTTTTATGCTTCAGATAAAATCAGTTGACCCATGATCCACTTAGGGTAGATTTCAAAGTAGTGGTACAAAACAGAAGTATACCGAAGACGGTCTTTTGTTTCGTCTGCGCATGTGTGGAACGCCCAAATTATCACGAAAGTTAGAAGAAGAAAGCGGCGATGTCTACTTTTCTGCCACAAAGGTCCTAAGCACGATAAACTCACGAGATATCTCAAGATTTTTTCTGTATAGTCCAGAAGTATGACGTCATATAAGATGTAAGTAACACCAATCGCGGAGGTATTTGACCCTGTTATTATCCTCTGTGCTTATATGCTTGATAATGCTTATGAAAATTTGAAATACAGAATTCTGAAACAAGAAAAAGAGAAAAAAATAAACATTCTTCAAATTAATTAACTTTGCATCTTAACTGGCTACAAAGAACGAAACTAAAGCAATTAAATGATCGCGTTGTCAGTCAAAGAATCGAAGACCAATCTGTTCATTCATTTAGACCGAAGTGAACTCCCCCATTGACTGATATAAAGTGGTGCATTTTTGTTGGTTTAACAACTTAAACGTCGTAACTAAAGCTATTTCAAGCTGTATAGGTCTCAAACCTACTGTTTACTTTTTTTCTTACCTTTCACTGGCCATAAAGTTTGCTAGATAACGCCATTAACCTTTTCCCACACAGTGACGCTTTTTGAAGCCCATCAAGAAAAGACATTCGGGAAAACATTGTACAAAATGAAGAAATTGCTTGTTACAAGCAATTTCTTCATTTTACACAATGCTTTCTTTCTATAAAGTTGAAAAAATCCAAAATTTCATCAACTTTGAATTGTCGTCTGCAACGCCATTCAATTTGGATCAGTCTAACATTGGGAATGGGTTAAATATCTTTTAGTAACTCCTAGTCGGAGCTTAGTGGGCGTGGCCAGCAGAGTTGGTGGGCGTGGCCAACCATCTGTCATTTGCCATCTTTCCAAATGAGTTTGTCACTCTGGCGATAAAAAAACAAAAATGAGCCTATGCGTGATATTTCCAACAATTTCGCATGTGCGTGACTCGCACACATTGAGCACCCAGGACAGCCATTCGGGGCAATTAGAATATTCGCTAATTGTTTAAAAAAAGCTTTGGGTCTGTATCCATCTACAGAGTGCAGAGTGAAGTCTCTGATCAGACTGTGCGGATGCACAGGCTGATATGAGTCTTTACTTGGCGCACATGTGAAATGGTTGGAAATGTCTTTAAATTAGGGGCGACAAACGAAGTATTAATTCATTAAATAGGGTTTAACGCCACTTTGACATCACTTTAATCAAATTGCAAAAGCTGAAGCACCTAACCATGGATCCCTGGCATTTGTCACACCAGCACTACTACTTCATCCATTCCGAGCCTCGATTCGCTCTTAGGATCACGATTATCCACCAATCGGTGTGAGACAAATATCTGAAAGGATATTCGCCTTGGCCGAGGACGAATCCGGGGCTCCAGTATTAGAAGTCCTACGCTCTATCAACTGCGTATTCATAATTAAACAAATGATAATGATAATAAAATACATGAATAGGAACAGAATCAACAAAACTTTCATCTAAAATAAAAAAAGATACGCTATTCTTTAACTATTGCATTGCTGAACCATGAATATTCCTGTTTTGACAGGTGTAATAGCCAAAGATCAGTCTGCCCATAAGTGCAGTCTAATCTTGTTCTACACCTCCTGATGTTTGTCATCTTTCAGCCAGAATTGTTTCAACAATCAATTTTCAAAAGAAGTATTGACCCTCATTAAGACCTTGCAGTGCTGTCATTCCTTTGATCTTAAAGCAATTCAGTTTAGGGTTTTAATTCAGCATGACAAGGGTTGAGATTCACATCTGCTATAATTTTGACTTTACGAAGCGTCTTGAAGAATCATTCGTTCTAGGCTTACGAAACTTACTGTCAATTATTTGGCATCAAATGAGAGACAAAATTCCCTAGGGTTCAAACTGAATATTATCGCACCCATTCCATGGCATATTAAATTAGATATGTTTTTTCAGGCCTTTTAATATAATTCTGTATAGTCGCTGGGTAGCATTATCATAAAAGCAAATAGTTAGAGATATCAAATCCCAAGAAAGTGAGATAAAGTAGTTCCACAAACGGTGGAAAGCGCGCAATGATTTTAGCACATGCTGCGCGCGCCGCTTATGAGCGCGAGATCCGCACGAGAGTGGGTTACAAGTTCAGTGGAGCGTATCGCTGATAACATTCGCAGAAAAAGGCCCTCCCTTGTGGCGGCCATTAGGGCTGCAGTAAATAGACTCGGCGTAATTATACGGGGGAAAGCACCCTCAGGAAAATTGCAAAAATAATTTGTTTATATGAACGACATACGTACAAAGCAATAAATGAAAATGTGATCGAATGTGTTTTGTCACTTAGATCCTTTTTCTATTTGCTGACTTATGGTGATCCTTGGACACCCTATCACTGAATAAGATCAGACTGCAGACACATGAATTGAAGAATGCCGTCCACGACCTCCGACCTCCGACATGGGATTTCGACTGAGATATCAAAAGCCTTTAGTTTGCAAAATATATGGACAAGCACATAAAACAATAAGAATATCGTTGTTGTGCGACCTATGGGCATGAATACGTGAAGTGAAGTCATACATACAATAGTGTAATCACGTTTTTAGGTTCATACGTCAATGAAAACAAAATATATTCTCTTTTTTACTTATGGTTTGATGATTCCTAGTTTTGGGTAAAATTTTATAGGTCTAATATTTAGCAAGTATACAAAATAGTTGCGGACTAAAAAGCCTATTCAACCACGGAATTCAAATTGAACTCAGTTTTTGATTTTCTTCTTCAACTTCTCTGAATTTGGACAAGTCTAAAATTTTGAAAAACAGGAAAGGGTAAATTAATTACAGTCGATCATGCTTGATCGACCACCTCTATTACGCTACAACTTCCATTAAGCGACCACAATTGTAATACCCTTTTGCAAAATCAAAAAGTGGTCGTATTTGCTAAAACATAAAATACAAATGTTGTTTAGACTCATGAGAATTATCTCAGTGAGACGTTTCAAACGAGTCCTAACACCATTGGATTAAGCCAGAATTATATCATTTAAGAGATGAAGATAATATTTTTTGTTTTCATGGAGGTATGAACCGAAAAAACCTAATCACACTGTATGAATACGCGAAGCGAATTCATACATTGTGTGATTAGGTTTTTCGGTTCATACCTCCATGAAAACAAAAAATATTATCTTCATTTCTAATAATTTAATAGCATTGAGTGAAAAAAACGATTTTTTTTACAAATTTTGACACCTTTTTGCATGGGACTATTTTGTGCGGAAGCAAACAAAATCGCTGCGTGCTCAAAATTTTGTTCATGGTGCTATGAATTAATTTGTTCGACCAATCAGAACGCTCCTTTTTGATAGAAGAAACTAAAAATTAAATTATATAACTTATGGTTGCAAAGGAATCAATCATTCTTAGATTTTACTAAAATATATTTTAAACGACCATTCTCTTCAGCGACCACTTTTTGGTCGTCACATGAGTGGTCGCTTAATACAAGATTTACTGTACACAGGAATTTAATTCGCGAAGTAATTCAACTTCGCGAGCATTTCACTTTTAAAGCACTTTGCGTTGATTAAAAATCTTATAGCAACGATCTTCTATAACGTATAGGCTATATATGTTTTGCCTTAACCCATTCCCACCCAATCCCTCCTTTTTACGCCCCTCGAGAAAAAAGCTTTGGAAAACATTGTGGAAAATGAAGAACTTGCTTGTATCAAGCAATTTCTTCATTATCCACAATGTTTTCTATCCAAAAAGACGAAAAAATTCAAAATTCCATCAACTTGAAATTGTCGTCTGCAGCTTCTTTCAATTTGGACCAGTCTAAAAATTTGTTGTGTTGGAATGGGTTAAACGTAGGACAAATAATTCAGTATACGTTGTCTTGGAAAAAAAATCAAAAGAAGCGAAAAGACCTCCTTTTCAGTTCGGTTTTAAATATGATTTGAATTTCAATATCTTTTATTGTAATCAAATGGTAGGACATTCTTTGTTTAAAAGCGAGGCGTACATGCGCAAATTTTGTTTCTAATATTAGTAACAAATCTTTTAAACGACCGCTACTATACGATAAGATTGATTGATCGTATGTGGTTTAACGTCACGCTTATCAGTATTTCAGTCATTTCGGCTGGAGCACCTAACCATGGATTCTTGGTATTTCTCACACCAGTACTACCACTGCACCCTTTCAGAGCCTCCAGCTGCTCATCCCACTTCGGTTTACGATTATCCACCCATTGGTGGGAGACAAATGTCGGAAAGGGTATTTGCCGCGACCGGGGATCGAACTCTGGACCAAATGACTAGGAGTCCTACGCTCTACCACTGTGCTATGGCCGAGGCCGCTATAAGATATGAACTCTTAGGGGAAAGAGGAGGGATTTAACCATTACTTGATAATAATCTAATTTTTAGTTTTGTCTGTCAAAAAAAGGGCGTTCTGCAAATTATTCATAACTCCTTGAACAAAATTTTGAGCACGCAGCGATTTTGTATGCTTCCGCACAAAATTGTCCAATACAAAAAGGTATCAAAATTTGTAAAGATTTTGTTTTTTCGCTCGATGCTATTAAATTATAAGAAATGAAGAAAATGTTTTTGTTTTCATTGAGGTATGAACCGATAAACCTAATCATACAATGTATGAATCCGTGAACCGAAAAATCTAATCACACAATGTATGAATCCGCTTCGCGTATTCATACAGTGTGATTAGGTTTTTCGGTTCTTACTTCCATGAAAACAAAAAAAATATTCTCTTCATCTCTTAAATGAAATTTAGAATAATGAGTCTTTTAGTTGGATACTTCTGGTATTTTTCGTGACCAAATTTCTATTTTTTACTGTACATGTGGTAATATGTTAAGTATCATTATACACGGCTGATGTGAAATTGCGGTAAATTTAATGGGAAAATATGTAATCTGATACCGCCACTTAAATGCTTGGAATTTTAACCAATTCCCACACAATGACGAATTTCGTTGCCCTCATTAAAAGAAAGTTTTGGAAAACATTGTGGAAAATGAAGAAATGGCTTGTTACAAGCCATTTCTTCATTATTCACAATGTTTTCTACTCCAAATGTTAAAGATATTTAAAATCTTATCTAAAACAAATTTCCGTTTGCAACTTCTTTCAATTTGGACCAGTCTGGATTTTTTGTCGTCTGGTAATAGATTAAACTTCTTGATTCGGTTGATTCAGGGCCTTACTAACTATGATAACTCACAGAAATTAATTTGTATAGACTCACAAAGATACAAAAGATTTTGAATGCGATTTAACATAATATTCAAGCACGAATAAACCAGAGATATTACTTGAATAAGCTGTTGTTACGCAAAACCAAGAACGATGCATGACATGAATGTCGGAAGTCGGTATTTTCACTTCCGTTCTAAAAGGATAATTCGATTGACCTATCGATTTTTGATTAACAGTGGCGATATGTCAATATCTGAGCAGCGGCCATACCACAGTGGTAGGGCGTACGATTCTAAGTCATGGGGTCCCGGGTTCGATCCCCGGCCACGACAAATATCCTTTCCGACGCTTGTCACCCATCAGCGAGTTGATAATTTTAAACCGAAGTGGGACAAGCAGCTGGAGGCTCAGAAAAGATGTAGTGGTAGCACTGTGTGAGAAATATTGGAAATTATTGGTTAGGTGCTCCAGCCGACGAAATACGACTAAAATACTGTTAAAGGTGGCGTTAAACCCACATCATTCAATCAATTAATCAATCAATCAATCAATCAATCAATTAAACTTCACTGTCAATATCTAGCCCAGGAGTAGCATTTGCGAACACCATCCGAATACGCCAGAAATATATTTTGGCAAAACCGAAGTGAGCGCTTAGAAGCGTGGCACGGAATGAAGACGTCCTAACGATTGGATGTTGCTGAAAGGTTCATAGGACAGGGCCATAGAAATTAAGTACTGTCTTATATAGTAGAAACCTTCGGCGATTCTGACCAACACAGATCTGACCCGAGATTAAGTTTTTTTTTTTTTAATTTCCTATATATTCACTTTTTGTGCATACTCATGTACATGTATATCGAGTAAGACTTGTTTTCGATTCCAAAGTAGGCGGTACACACAGAGCAACAAGAACGGTGATAATTTCTAATTATATACACAGCGGTCCGAATTTATGTCATGGCTTCTGTTCTCTTCTATCAAAACCTCGCTCTAAATTATCAATTTGGCATTTTGATTACAATCAAATGCATCAATGTGCCGCCATATTGGTTCAGCTGTTACCACGTGATAGATTTATGAGTCACGTGACTTATTTATATGAGATATCAATTTCGATCTAGGAAAGATTGAAAGTAAATTCATATTAACCGTGGTTGTATTAACCTTTGCACCTCCATAAAAAGGGTTTCAATATAGCGAGAAATATTATTTATTAACCCATTACCACAGGCCAAAGTATTAGACTGATCCAAATATAAAGGGGCATGATTGAAATAAAAAAATAAATGTGACATGGGGGTTAAACTCATTGTTTGTTACAATCAATTCCTATTTCTCTAAATATGTTTTCAAAAGCTAACTGCCTTTGACGCATACAAATGTTGGATTTTGTTAATTTTTCTTGCTATCCACGAAGAGTTTTGAAATCTCTTATATCAGACTGATTCTTTTTTATATTGTTCACGGTATCAATCTTGTATTGGTGTAGTTTATGGAATCAAATAAATGACGCATTTATCACCCATTACTGCATGATCCCGCATTATTATGCGCTGAAGGAAAGGGGCTTTGGAAAAAATTGTGAGAAAAAGAGGAAGCGATTTCTCCTCTCCCACAGTGTTTTCTACCCTATTTAATAGGTATTTCCTAAGTTCAACGAATCATGAACTGCCGTCTCCAACTTCTCTCAAGTAAGGGTGAAAATTTCCATTGCAAGAATAAGAGTTTACACTCCAGCGGGCTAAAATGTCCACTAATTTAAAAACAAACCCTTTAAAATTACATTTACGACTGAGTTGTTCTAATCATTTGCCAAATATCGGTCACTTGTTAAGAATTCTAAATTAATAAGTTACAAAAATAACTTTTTAAGCGGAAAACTGAAATATGTAATCAGGTTTATCCCAAAAATACAAATATTCAGTCTTATTACAACGATCTTCCGTCATATCGCACCTTAAACGATGTATATATCTAGTCTATGTGTAAATCTTCGGGAAAGGAATTAAAATAACCGACAAATTCGTTTTCCAATTTCCCGGCAATTTCTCACTTTTTCTTGATTATTTTGGGAGTAAATTTATTTTTAACCAACCTACATTATATAGCGTGAATGCAAGCAGCAGGTGAACATAATCGTCGTCCGATTATTCAAAACCATTTTTTAGCCGCCGTCATAGAGCAGTCGGTAGCGCATCAGATTCCTAATCTTCAGTCATGGTATGTCATAGGTTCGATCCCCGGCGGCGGCACATATCCTTTACGACAATTGTCTCTCACCGATTGGTGGATAATCGGAAACCTAAGTGGGATAGCAGCTAGAGGCTAGAAAAGGATGTAATGGTAGTATTGGTGTGAGAAATACCAGGAATCTATTGTTAGGTGCTTTAGTCGCCACGATATGACTGAAATACTATTAAAAGTGGCATTAAACCCCATTCAGTTAATCAATCAATCAAACCGATTTTTTAAAAAAAACAGAGCATAACACAATAAATTAAAAACAAATACGAACAAAACAGTAAGATAGAAATTGATCATCTGCTATTCTCCTGTTTTTTCTTCAGTCAATGTTTCATCTAACAGATCTCTAGCCACGCCCACTGGTCTCCGACAGGGCAGCTTGACTGAGATATCAAAGGACGTTAATTTTGCAAAACACATTGTCTCAAAACTTAAAGAAAATCGTTGGTTTGCGACATAAACGTCGTAACTAATGTTTTTAATAAAGACAGATAGACAGATAACTTTATTCAAACCGATACTGTTAACATTAATGCCAGAGGTCAACATTCACTTCCGGTTTGAATAAACGATTTGATTGGACAATTAGCAGCTTAACAAACAAACAAATAATAATAACAACAGCAACAAGACAAACAATAAAAATGAGAAACACATCAACAAATATAAAACCTGATAAATGAAATAGATAAAAGTGAAAGCAACTTAGCAAATGAATAGAAAATTTTATTGCAAAAATAAATAACGATTTGAAACCATCAAAATATTCTCGGTATAAGTTGGTGGTCCGTATTTACTCATTAATCTACGTCAATTGTAAATGAGTTATAGCAGAGGAAACACATTGCTTAGCTAACAATTCATCATATCTAGCTAACTTGTCTCCTAACCTACGTAACTTTACTTTGATCAACTGATAAATATCTTCCTTACAACTTGATGGCTACCATTTGACGATCAAGGGACGTAACTCATTTTTGAATCGTACACCAATAGTTTTAAAACTGCTACGGTCGCTGAGTTATTTTATAGTTTGTATCATTCCGTTCAAATTTTAGGGAATCGCACGTTTTTGTCAGTGCATTACAAACTAAGTTACTATTTTCATTACCATCTTCTAAGTTTTACTCTTCTCGCCCTTTCTCCTCTTTCTGATTAAGGCCTTTTCTAAAAAACAAAACAAAACAAACAACAACAACAAAACAAACAAACAAACCCCAACCAAACAAACAAAAAACAACCGAGGGTTTATCTAATGAGCTTGCGTTCGACTTTCACAAGATTTATGTGAAAAACACTGCGCAGTCTGAATATCAACATCATTACTAAAGTATCTAATACTGCTTGCAACATTTTCAACAATTTTACTTGAGTTTGAAGGCATATATTGAGTAGCCTTGACTTTCGTATTTAATATTTGATCCTGTGTGCGACATTTTCAACAATTTTACCTGTGTGTGAAGCGCAGATATTGAATAGTCTTGAAAATCACATTTATTTTGTCGGTTTTTTTTTTTTTTCTAAAACAATGTAACATTATCTTGAATAAAGCTGCAGTTACGATCCATAAGAAGAAAAAAGACAATTTGAACCTTCGTGCGACATTTTCAACAATTTTACCTATTAGTAAAGCACAAATATTGAGTAGCACTGACATTCACATGATGTAATTAAACAATCGCTGGCCCCGCCCACTTACTCCTTTGGCTACGGCGATGACTCCAAAAGGAAGTCCCGATTCGATTTTAATCGGCGTTGTTTTTCAAAGACTATGGTCATTAGTATATAACAAAACATTAGAATCGTTGGTTGGCGACCTAAACGTCGCTACTACAGCTTGAATAAATAGTACCAATACTCATAATCTCAACATAATGTAACAAAGATAAATTGCTTTAAAAGAGGTATGAAAATAAAGACATAGATATACTACAGAAATACGATTAGACTTTTTTTTGCCAAAACTCAATGAAAAAAAAAATGTTTTCGTTTCTTATAGTTCACACATATGATAAAAAGCAACTAATTTTACTAGTCTGGGGCATTTGTGGAGAGCGAATAGCTCTTCTATGACATTACTTGTATGCAAATTGGCGTGGGACAAACAGGTTTAGAACAATTCTCAGAAAATTGTAAGGGGGGGGGGGGGGGCAGCAGAAAATAAGATGAACACTCTCGATTCAAGTATGTCGTTATACGGAATACATTTACTTGTTCGTCCGATAGTTTTTTAATAAAAAAAGAAGTCTTAAAACAAAAAAGAAAACGATGTAGCAACATTTCCCTTGACTATGGTTCAATGAATTTCATGAAAATCAGGTCATACAAGCGAGTTCACTTAACTGTGAATTTTTACTGCTGTTATTCTAAAGAAAGATGTGTACATTATACATGAAGTAAATTCTAAAAATAAATATGGTTAACTCATACCCACACAATAACTCTTTTTAACGCTCTCAAGAAGAAACCATTTGGTAAACACCATGAAAACAAAGAAATTGCCTATTACATGCAATTTCTTCATTATACACATTTTTTCTACCTAAAAATAAACAAGTGAATAATTTTTATCAATTTAAAATCACCGTCTGCAACATCTTTAAACTGGATCAGTCCAAAGTTGACTGGGTTACTGCCCCTAGATCTATCGATACTGTCTCCCACAGACAACGGGCTACCATTTTAAATCCAAAGTTTGCTGTTAATAGGTTTTTTTTTTTTGGATTAGCTCAGTTGGTAGAGCACTTGACCTCAAACCTCAAGATCAAGGGTTCGAGCCCTTAGCTGACCATATCAACTAACAAACTAATTGTCCTTCGGATGAGACGTTTAACCGCGGGGCCCCGTGTGACGATGCTATCCATCGAGCATGTTAAAGAACCAGGCGGGGCTCTCAGTAGTTTCGTCCTGTATCCTTGCACTATCCCTCGTAACAACTAACCGTCTTCTGGGGCGTCGCTCATATGTGCATGTGCTACGGTAGCGACGATAAATAAACGGAAATACAAAAAACAATGGTTTTAAAGGATGTAATACCGATGTCTGCTAGAAATTTTATACAGTTAATTTCTTTATAGGTTATATAAAGGTAACAAAGTGTAACTTTACTGAGTACCCGTTACCTGATGACAGAAGTTTAGATTGATTCCAATTAAAACAATTTTTTTGAAGTTGATATAATATTAGATTGATTCAATTCCTGGAAAGAAAGTGTGTGGGTAAGGAATGAACTGTTGTTTTGTTTTTGTTTTCTTTTGAAAAAAATTCTACATTTTCCACAATATTTTCCAGAGCTTTTATCTTCAGGAGGATGGTGTGGGGAAAAAAGTTTAGCAGTATAATCTCTGATATACTTTTGAAACTTTCACACAGAGTTTGATAAAAGATACTGACAGCAGGTTCATGAAAATTTAAACCTTCTTTTTTCTGCGTAGAAAAAAGACTTGCGAATTTCTTAGACAGCGTTGTATATAATCAAAGGAAAAATCATTTAAACTCTTCTTTTGACAGCTTGAAAGCATAATGATCATATTTGCTCTCCATAAGTACTTTGATTTTTCAACGGGAACTTCTATATACGTATAAAAAAATCAAACTAGTTTTTTTTCCCAGTGATATGCATTTTTTGACAATCTCTTAATTGTAAGTACCATGTAAAGAAAATATGTTTGTTTTGTTTGAATGAGGTTTAGCGCCACTTTTACATTATTCCATTCAAATCGCGGCGGATGGATCACCTAACCTTGGATTCCTTGTATTTCTCATACCAGTACAACCTCTGCATCCTTTACGAGCCTCCAGTTGCTCGTCACACAAAGGATTACTGTTATCCACCCATCGGTAGGAAACAAATATCGGAAAGGATGTTTGCCGCGACCGTGGATCGAACCCAGGATCTTATAATTGGGCGACCGAAGTGGCCGCGAGCAAGGTAAAGATGTATTAAGGTCTTTGTTGTGTTCGCCCGGAAGGTTTATGTTTCTAAAAAATAATTTACCGAAAGATCTCGCGACCTTATAATAAATAAGAAATTTTATAATGCACAGTGATACATTTCCCGCTGTGCGTAAAGTGGCTATTACGAGAAGAGCGGGATGAGGTACCGATAACGATCAGGAAGTTATTACGCTAGAGAAAATAAACCCCCGCACGTGGGGATTTGTGGCGCATTAATTCATAAATAGGCGAGGCTTACAGATTGAGAAGATTAGAAAATTGAAGAAGATTTTTTAAAGTTTATTTGACATTAAACATTTTTTTCTTTAATTTTTCTCCTGTAAATATGAGTAACTTTGCAAAATTCGAAATCGACGAAATGGATTTTTATCAGATTTTGTAATATATTTCAAATACAGGAAATGTTTACCCTTTTTTTAAAACTAGTAGCTTTTGTTTGAATTGGGTTTTAAGACGCTTTCAATAATCTTTCAGTTATATCGCGGCGGCTGGAGCACCTAACAATAGAATAGTTTTGATCATAATGTTGAAATCGAAAAAATACCCTTGTGCATTTAAAACCTATTCCCCACACAATAACCCTTTTTGACGCTAATCAATCGGGAAACATTGTTGAAAATGAAGAAATAGCTTGCAACAAGCAATTTCTTCATTTTCCACAATGTTTTCTATCCAGAAAGTTGAAAAATATAAAATTTCACCAACTTTAAATTGTCGTCTGTAATCCATTCAATTCGGACTAGTCAGAAATTTTGCTATATGGAAATGGGTTAAAAAACACTCCATCATCTTGAAACTCAAAGAAATTGGCGCACACGCGTATATTAAACATATAGATTTAATTATACATGTATATAAATATACACTTTTATACAAAGTATATACACAAACACACGTGTATGTATTTATGTATTACCGTTTATTTATCGTCGCTACCGTAGCACATGCCTATGAGAGACGCCCCCAGAAGACGGTTAGTTGTTACGGGGGATAGTGCAAGGATACAGGACGAAACTACTGAGAACTCCGCCTGGTTCTTTTGCGTGCTCGAAGGATAGCACCGACATACGGGGCCTCGGTTTAACGTCTCATCCGAAAGACAATTAGTTGTGTAAGTTGATATGGCCAGCACAGGGCTCGAACCCGTGATCTTGAGGTTTGAAGTCAAGTGCGTGTATATTGGTGTGTCTGAGATGACCATACGACTGGTGGTTATCAAGAACGGTTCCTGAATTAACAGATCGCTAGTCACACCCACTGAGCTCCGACCGGAAGTTCACCTTAGATATTAAAACCGTGTCGTTTTACAATATTCATGGCCAGAAACATGTAACAAGGAAGTAAAATGGTTCGCAGGTGACCTAAACATCGTTACTACGGTTTGAATAAAAATGCTAACTAACATGTGCTTCACAGAAATCTCGGCCAATGTTGAAAGTCAAAGTTCACTTCCGGTCTAAATGGATGATTTTGATTGGTCGACTGATTCTTTGATTGACAGCCGCGATTGGTTAATTGTTTAATAAATTATTCATTCCCGGCAAGTCGCGTTCCACGCTGTAGGGGACACAGGAAACGGTTTCATTTAAGCCGTTTTATTTTCGCTAATAAAATGGTTAAAGGGAATGGTTGCTTATCAGAAGATAAACATTCGCACCCGGGCTTCTTGGTTACTTTTTGAATGTTAAATGATCTTTATCAGAAGTAATTGCCAGAGTTTGTTTTTCAACCACAACCATTTCTCTAATTTCTTGTCAGCACAAGTAGAAAAGCATCAAAACAAGGAATCGAAATCAAAGATGAAATTAAAAAAAGTTAAGATGAATTGATTTTCTTAGACAAGACGGCTAATTTTGTTAAAGTATTTAATCAGAGTAAAATACGGTTAACTATAAACAACATTGACAGTATAAGTTAATCTTGTATTAACCCATTCCAACTCAATCCCTCCTTTTTACACCCTTCAAGAAAAAAGCTTTAAAAAATTGTGGAAAATGAAGAAATTGCTTGTATCAAGCAATTTCTTCATTATCCACATTGTTTTCTATCCAAAAAGGTGAAACAATTTAAAATTCCATCAACTTGAAATTGTCGTCTGCACCTTCTTTCAATTTGGACCAGTCTAAAATTTTGTCAAGTGGGATTGGGTTAAGCGACCACTCCTTGGACGACAAAAGGGTGGTCGCTGTTAAGAATGGTCGTTTAAAACACATTTTTTGTGAAATATATGAATGCTTGATTCGATTGCAAACATAGATAATAACAGAATTCTCGTTGAATTCTATGTTGTTAGGACTCATTACAATAGTCTCAGTCTACTCTGTCCGGTGAGTGATTTGATTGATAGATCTGCTCCGGTCCAGAAATTGACATACTCACCCTACAACCCACCTACACACGCACACACGTATATATGCATACACTCACACACAGACAGAGATCACTCTTTATACTCGTCGCCATTACATGGCAGGACATAATTGTAGAAACACAGATATAAAATCAAAGGAATAGTATTTGTATCTTGACTCGAACAAATGCCATCATAAACTAAGTGTTTACCTTGATTGGTTACTGTTTTCAGCTAGCAAAGCGTCAGCTTTGATAGCTTAAGTTAACAGACAAACTTTTGAGGTCTTCTCAAGTTCAACGAGTGCAAACTGCCACTGGAGGCTTAACTGCTATATCCATTAAATGCCTACGCCATAAAAAGTAGTTCTGGTGTATTTTAAGAATATGCAAACTCGATTCATTTTTTGGTGAACTGTTTCAAAAGCATGCTATCTAACCTTTTCCCACTCGATTACCCTTTTTAAGCATCCCAAGAAAAATGCTGTGGAAAACATTGTAGACAATGAAGAAATTGCTTGTAGCAAGCAATTTCTTCAATATCCACAATGTTTTCTACCAAATTCCACTTGTCGTCCGCCTCGTTTATTTATCATGATAACCGTTGACAAAGACGATTACTTAACAAAACCACGCTTTGCTAGCTTACAGTACTTTCAGTACTTTGATTACTAATGCTATGCGAATACATTACATCAACAATTTGAACAACTGCCACCACAGTGCAGCTGATACCGCATCAGACTCCCAATCTTCAATCATGGGATGTCATGGGTTCGATTCCCGGCTGCGGCACATATCCTTTCCGACATTTGTCTCTCACCGATGAGTGGATAATCGTAAACCTAAGTGGGATAGCAGCTGCAGAGGCTAGGAAAGGATGTAATGGTGATACTGGTGCGAGATATACCAGAAATCCACTGTTAGGTACTACAGCAGCCGCGATATTTAAAGAATATTTTCAGCGTTAAACCCAATTGAAACAAACAAAGAAACAGACTAAAAATCATCGAGTGTAAATTCTTTGAATTTGAACAAATCCAAAATTTGGTCGTATAGTAGATCTAATTTGTTAATTTTGTTTCCTTGGGGTTAATATGATATGTATGTGAAAAAGCGTTAATATATATGCATGTTGAAAATTTCATTACTTGGAATTAATATTAAGTGGTGAAATAGAATCATTTACAGGCTATCAGTACTTGGTTCACACTTCATTTAGTTTCAACCGGTGTTACTGGTCAACTGAGATTACATGACCGTTAAATCCACTTTACCGTGATAATTACGTGAATGATGTATGCGCGTTAACGGTCACATGTCATGTCATACAACCGGTGTCTGAGTTAGACATTGACATTCTTATCCAGAGTTATGGGTCTTTCTGTAAATGGCTCGTATCGCCGCGTAAATTGATTTCAGTGAGTGAAAAAAAAAAAAAAAAAGAAATCATCTTGTGTAACTACAGGGACAATGAGGTGATGACCGTCATTAGTCTTACACTATAAATGCAGTTCCACCTTTTAATTTTAAATGCATGGGGATTATATCTATTTGATAAAATGATAAATTGATTCGAATTTAGTTTCCTCTTTGTAAAGTCAAACTCTAAAACCTAGGACAGGAATAATCAGAAATATCAAAATACGCTCAAACGGGCATTTAATACTTCAATATGGACTAGATATTACAATCAACATTATTTGATGAGCCAAAAAAAGTTGGGGGTTTTTTATCTACATGTAACGAATGTTCAGTGGCATTACTCATTATTGTTGTTGACACAGCGTGGCTTCATTTGCATGCGACCGAAATTTAGGGGGGAAAATGACAAGGGCGACGACTAACGTCGTAGAATACATCATAAAAAGGGTTAATAGCATATTGTTGTAAGTTCATGTATTGATATAAGCCTGTTAGACAGTTTGGACAAATCTTTACAGAATCAAAAATCGGCTAGCGACCATTATCTGCCTACGAATATAATTCATCATGACGTCACTATATGACGTTAGTTTTGAGGCACTAGCGAGTTATACAAATTATTTTCAAACTTAAAATATTAAGTCGAAACGTTACCATCTCACAATTGACTAATCGCGTCTATCAGTCAATTACTTTATTCAAACCGTACCTGAGCTTTTCAACTCCCGCATTGGCCTCCAATTATTCAAGATGTAGTTACTATATTTAGGTCGCCAACCAACTATTCTACTTATTTGTATCATGGTGCTGGCCGAGACTTTTGCAAAATAACTCCGGTAATAATCGAAGCGGGACTTCCGGTCGGAGTCAATAGGCGTGGCCAAAAGGAGTCACTGGGCGGGGCCAGCGATTGGTCAGTTGTCGAATCGTGAATAATTCCGAAATATGTTTTCGTCTTAAAACCACATCTAAAGCATGAGTCAAAAATGCCTAATCGTCTATAATAGCAATAGAAACCATATTCATTTATTCTTCTACATAAAACGAGCTGAGGGTCTCCTCAAACACCAACGAGAAAGTATTTTATGTCAGAATTATTGCCCGTAATACGAGCCCAGTAAGCCTAAACCACCCTAACACGCATTTAATTAAAGGTTGATTTGTTAATTGTTTCTCCCGCCTAGTGAAATTGGATAATGATGTCTCCCCATAAGGCGGTCCTAGTTCCACGCATGTCTGCGCTATGGGGGCATGCTAATGACATAAATCGTAGGAATTAGTGTCAATAGGAATTTGACAGGGGAACACTGACGGTTGAAACCGAAAACCAGACGTAAAATCCGTCGGTCGAGGAGACTTAGGGAAGGAAAATATCAGTGAAAAAATAAATTTAGCCCTTCAAGCGACAAGGGTTATCTTTGCGGAGCGAATATATATCGACCAAAGTCGACACTACCGACAGTGTCCCCGCTTTGCTAAAGTAAACTGGTAAGGAGAGAAGTTTACCTCTGTAAGACCGTGGATAATACTGTCCAACCGGCCTATTGTTCAAAATGCTGACAAGGATCGCTAACAAGAGGGCTCAGATGGCCCTAGATCGCCCACCTGAGTCCGCAACCAATTAAAGAAACGGGAAACTTAAACTTCAAAGAAACTCTTACTTGTGAAGAAACATGTAGTACCAAAATCTTTAATTGTCGTGCAGAGTGAAATCAAATATATTTAAGGCAACCTTTTCCGTGCTTTCCAATAGAAGAGTCCCATTTATACTTATGACCTGTTAAAAGAATTTACTAAGTTTTAATCAAGACTTTGGCCGCTGAAGTGTAAACGTCGAAACGATGGTTCATCCTTGAGATATAACAAAAATTCTGACCAAGATTCGTCAAGATTGGGTCAGAATTATGGCATCCTGAATAGAAATAAGGAAATTTTCATTAAAGACCCTTACCCATGTTTTCTTATAGAATCTTCCCATTTTCGTTTATGATTCATTCTTATGACCTTACAATCGTCCTGACCAAGTTTCATCAGGATTCAAAAGAAGAAAAAGACAAGAGGACCATGATGGTCCTAGATCGCTTACCTGAACTGTCTGCTGTTAAAAATGCAATTAGAGACAAATAACTATTATCAGTTTCATGAAGATAGAGGCAAAACTGTGACTTCTATATTGTAAACAAAGAAATTGTCATTATAGCCCCTTTTCCTGTGTTATCCTATAGAACCTTCCCATAATCTATAAGGTTCATCTTTATGACCTAACAAGTGTCCTGACCAAGTAACATGACAATTGAGCCAAAATGATGACCTCTAGAGCATTAACAAAGAAATTGTCATTAAGGCCCCTTTTCCTGTGTTTTCCAAAAGTACCTTCCTATAATCAATAGAGTTCATCCTTGTGACTAAACAATTATTCTGTCCAATTTTCATGAAAATTGAGCCAAAATTGTGGTCTCTAGAGTGTAAACGAAGAAATTGTCATTAAGGCCCCTTTTCCTGTGTTTTCAAAAAGAACCTCCCCATAATCAATAGGCTTTATCCTCATGCCCTAATAATTATTCTGGCCTAGTTTCATGAAGATTGAGCCTAAATTGTGGCCTCTAGACTTTAAACGAAGAAATTGTCATTAAGGCCCATTTTCCTGTGTTTTCAAAAAGAACCTCCCAAAAATCAGTAGGCTTTATCCTCATGCCCTAATAATCATTCTGACCAAGTTTCATGATTGAGCCAAAATTGTGGCCTCTAGAGTGTAAACAAAGAAATTATCATTAAGGCCCCTTTTCCTGTGATTTCCAAAAGAATCCTCCAATAATCGATAGGGTTCATCCTCATGATCAAACAACTATTCTGACCAAGTCTCATGAAGAATTGACCAAAATTGTGGCTTCTAGAGTGTAAACAAAGAAATTGTCATTAAGGCCCATTTTCCTGTGTTTTCGGAAGATTCTTCTAATAATCAATAGGGATCATCTCTATTACTTAATAATTATTCTGGCAAAGTTTCATGAAGATAGAGCCATATTTGTGGCTTCTAGAGTGTAAACAAAGAAATTGTCATTAAGGCCCCTTTTCCTGTGTAATAAAATAGAACCCTCCAATAATCAATAGGGTTCATCCTCATGGCCTAACAATAATTCTGACAAAGTTTCATGAAGATTGGGTCAAAACTGTGGCCTCTAAAGTGTAAACACTTCAATTGTTGACGCCGCACGACGCACGACGGACGACGGACGACAGACATTCAACGATCACAAAAGCTCACCATAAGCACGTTGTGCTCAGGTGAGCTAAAAAATGAGGCCTCTAGAGTGTAATCACTTCAATTGTTGACTCCGCACGTCGGACAAATGACGACAGACATACAAAGGTATAAAAACTCACCATGAACCTTAAGTTCAGGTGAACAAAAAAATCTAAATGCACAGTACATTCTGCCTAACTAAATACATGTATATTTGAAATATAATCACATATGGGCGTACGCTGGAAGTGATCCTTTTTTCCAGGCAATATTTATCCAGATGATTTTCTGAATCCGCGATTATTTTTTCAATATATTTTGGATAATGCTAAAAGGTTCGACACTGCCTAGACTGAACTGAATGATCTGGGCCGTAATGTTTCTATCTTCGTAGATTATAATCTTAGTCTAGGCCATTCTACCTTACTGCTAATTCATAATTGACCTATGCTTCAGTCGATCCCCATTTCAAATATTTGTTTCCTTGAGTTTTCGGATGTTCATTTTCGCATCAAGGGTCACAACAATAAATCACGATAAAACAACATCATTCTCCTTCCCCGAGAACCAAGTTACGGTCTCTGTCATATGACATCGACGAAACCCGTCTGCGCAATATCTATAACAGTGAAAATGGGAGCCTGCTAGGGGGTAATTGATCAATCGCGTCTGTCAATCAAAGAAATAAACAGCCAATCGAATTGTTCATTTCAATCGGAGGTAGAATTCGAACTTCGACATTGGTCGACATATTTGAGTAGCATGTATGTTGGTTTGGCGATGAAAAGTCGTAACTACAGCTTTTTCAGATTGCTTACCAACCATTTTACTTTTTTACATACTACTGGCCAATATAATGTCGTCAACATTCGAAGTGGGACTATCTTTTGGAGTCAATGTGCGGTTTCAGACGGAGTTATTGGTCGAGCCAACGATTGGTTAATTCGAATACCTCTTATGGAATGAAGGAAGGACTAAGAAACGTGTTTCTCATGGGAGACTTTGCTAGTTAAGGCCAAATTAACCCTTTCCCGTTTCTTGACGTTTTTGACTGGTCCAAATTGAAAGAAGTTGTAGACGACAATATATTGGATGTAATTTGAAATGAAACATTCTATAAGGTAGAAAATATTGTGGAAACAGGAGAAATTGCTTGTTACAAGAAATTTCTTTTTTTTTTCCACAATGTTTTCTCAAGTATAAAATCGCAGCAACGTATAATCCAGTTTTTGTACAGAAAAGGGTTAAACATTAGTAATGCTAACACGTGACAAGCTGGTTATGACGCGGTCTAGACTAGGATCTAATAAAACATTTTATAGCAGTCTGGTTTTAGTCTACGCTATTGGGCAAAAGTCGGTATCAGACCTCGGTTGTAAGGTTGTAAGTTCACTTCCAGTACATATAAATGATTTGATTGGTCAATTCATTTTTTGATTGAGATCGGTGATCTGTTAATTAATTTTTCGACAAACGGAAACTTGCTCGATGGGCAAATATCTGACTTACAACGGCTTATTTGTGATACAGGAGGAAAATAGTTTGATGTCCAATGAGACAGCAAAATCGTTACTGGCCGACTTGAATGTCGTAATTCTAGTTCAAATTCACTGTCGTTACGATCTTTTTGACGCCTAATGATGAATACATTTTCATAAGTAAGTAAAACACGGTGGTGTAGCGAAAGTAGTAATCTGATTGGTCAATCTATTTTTTGAAAGACAGTGATGATGTTTATCAATTGTTGGATCACCAGCCACGCCTACTGCCCTGCGATACGGAAATTCGACTGAGATATTAAACGACATTATTGTGAAGAATTTATGGCCAGGTACTTAAAACCAGAGACAATTCGTTGATGAACATCACGTTATTTCTTTTTTACCAGTTGATTTTAGTGCGATTGCGACGGAGACCTCAATCTTAAAGAGTCGCTCTCGAAGGCCAACGGTCCAGATGTTTTCACGTCCCTGAAGGTGAGGCAATGGCTTAAACCCACTGCTTCCCAATTTTACAGCTAGGTAGACTGAGGCTGGCTATAAAGTGTCTTGCCCATGAAGATACCCATGAACACACTCGGTGACGTTGGGGCTCGAACCTGCGACCTACAGATCACGAGTTGAGCACCTATACCACTCAGCCCCTCTCGAGGCAGTCAAGTTTACGTCATTAAGGCGCCAAATGAAAAAAACGTTTATCATAAATGTTGGAGATAAATATTCACCTTAGTCTGATTCAATGATTTGATTGGTCATTCCATTTATGATTGACATTGGAGATCCGTCATTTACTAGAGGATATTTTGTGTGTGCTTGTTTTATTTAAAAGTACATGGTCGGCATTAATCGCTCAACTGTGATTTTGCGTTACTATTAATCAAAGCACTGTATCTGGAAAACAGTGTTTCTAGTTGGAGTTATAACGTTTCTGAGCGAGCAATACGTCGTAATTACAGCTTGAATAAAGCTGTACTTACGACATTTTGCACGCCCAACGAATAAAAAATATTACCAAGAGATATGTTCTCTTTTTTCCATCGTTTGAACCCAACCAATATGCCAGGGTCATTATTGCATTAAGTATACAACATGTAAACTATGAAATTCCCACGTTATGGCTTCTCACACGAGGATTTTAAAGACTTCACTCTTTTGTGCATTTCTTTCGCCATGGAAATTTTGATGTAGATTCACTCAACGAAGATACCTGACATTTTGCAGCTCTGCTATTCTTGTGGTTTGGGAGTTTATTATAAGAAAATGCTGATGGAAAGACGGACGTTTGAACGAACAGACGGAATATGAAAGCTCTCAATAGCCCCTTCCCATTTCGAGCTCAAGTGAGTCAAAAGAGAAGATTCCAGTTTCATCTTAAATACTACTCGTAACTTCTTAAACGATGCATGTGCTATCTAGGAATCGGCACAACATCGGATATCGTAACATTTCGTGTATACTAAAATTACCATATAACGTAACTTGCAAATGAAAAAGATACGAATTTACCCGATGATTTCCGATTTCAAAATAGTGCATTATGGGTGGACTTCCTTAAACTTCGTTCAAATTAACACAAAACAACGAATTATTCAGAACTTCTTTATAATGTATAAATGATAGCAATATGTAATTTATATACATATTTACAAACACATACACTATTTACTTAATAGCACATATAACATTGCATAGTTTAATCCAATTGATAGCACCAATATTTGAACCATAAACTGACGACATAATGTCGAAGGACATTCAAAATCTATTAATCCATTGCCCGACTACAAAAATTTAGACTGGTCTAAATTCAAGGATATTGCAGATGACAATTTTTAGTAGATAGAATTTTAAAAATCTATGGCTTTGAGTAAAAAAATAGAGGATGATGAAGAAAGTGCTTGCAACGTGAATTTCTGTATTTTCAGCATTGTTTTCCAAAGCTCTTTTTCAAAAAGCGCGATCGTGTGGAAACGGGTTAATTTAAATTTTATTCGAGCTGTAGTTACGAGATTTTGATCGCCAACGACGAAAGCTCCCATACAAGTCGTAATTCAAATGGGTCTCAAAAAATACCAAAGTTTGTTAAAATATCGTACATTGAAAATGCCCTTTATGCACTTTTTTCATTTGTTCACAGTGTTTTCTGTTTTTCGTATTTCCCTATCACGATACTTTGCGTTAACCCTTTAACAATGCTCTTCCATTTGAATGAATAATGATTGGTGGGTCGCTGTGCGCGGCCGTTAACGCCTGACAAGGCAGCTAGACGTAAATACCAAATGACTTGGCAAACATTATAATATAATTCATCCCCATTCAAACAAACAAATATTAACCATATATTATATGGTTAAGATTTGTTTGGTTGAATGGGGATTAATGTCACTTTAACAGTACATGCGTATTTCAGTCAAATCGCGGCGGCTGGAGCACCTAACCATGGATTCTTGGTATATCCAACACCAGTACTACCACTTCACCCTTTCCGAGCTTCCTGCTGCTCATTCAAATAATAGGTTTACGATTATTGATCATTGATGGGAGACAAATATCGGAAAGGATATTTGCCGAGACTGGGGATTGAACCCTAGACCTCAGGATTGATAGTCTGAAGCGCTACAAACCGCGCCATGGCCTCGGCCTATATGGTTAGGAAAAGAGAGCAGACAGCAAATCGTTGGTTAGTGACCTGAACGTCGTAATAACAGCTTGAATAATCTGTGGTGTAATGCCATTAACCCTTTTATGCTTTTAAAAAAATTAGTTTTGTCCAATTTGAAAGAATTCCCAGACGACGAATAAGAATGAGTGCAATTTGAGTAACCAACATAGGATAGAAAATATTGTGGGAAAAGAAGAAATGCTTGTCACGAGCAATTTCTTCTTCTCCCACAATGTTTTCTTATGTCTAAAATCACAGGGGCGTAAAACTTTTAAGTAGCAAAACCAACATACATGTTTGAGTTCATCATTCAGTCGGTTTGTTTGAATTGGGTTTTATGCCGCTTTCAACAGTCTTTCAGTAATATTGCGGCGGCTGGAGCACCTAACAATGGAATCCTGGTATTTTTCGCACCAGTACTACCATTACATCCTTTCCTAGCCTCCAGCTGCTATCCCGCATAGGTCTACGATTATCGACCCATCGGTGAGAGACAAATAGTCGGAAAGGATGAGTGCCGCCGTCGGGGATCGGAGACCTCTAGATTGACAGTCCGCTGCGCTACCAACTGCGCTATGACGGCGGCTTCATTCAGTCGGATTGAAATAAAGAATTGTATTGGTCAATCGATTTTTTCCCATCGCGATCCATCGATTCTATTCTGAATAAAGTCAATGCATAGACTGTATACTTTATTCATTACCAGACACCAAAATTCTAGACCGGTCCAAATTGAAAGGAGCTTCATGTGATTAATGTAAGTTTACGAAAATTCAGTTTTTTTGTTTCAAGCAATTTCTTCTCTTTTTTTCACTAAGTTTTCCAATTCATTTTCTTAAATGGCGTCAAAAATCGCCATTGTGTGGGAATGGGTTAACTTTATAGTTTTCTAGATGGACTGAAAATACTGTAAATGGTCGCTTGCGTCTGGTTGGAGGTTTTTAGAAATTCGATGTAAAAAATTGACATTATTCTGTCGAGAATATCAGTTAAAGTTCCAAGAGAAAATTAAGACAAATTACAAGGCGTTAAAGCTTAACTTTGGTAGTAAAAAGCTATTTCTTTTTTCTACCCCCGTATGACACGTATTTTCAATTTTCAGCCGATTTGAAATGTCGTATGCAAATTCTTTTGAATTTGGAACAGCCTGTTTTTGTTCATTTGTAATTGGTTAAGACATTAACCAATTAAGACACAATTCATTTTATATGCAATAGATTCATGTTCAAAATTGAAAAGTTCTACGCTGTCAAAAAAACCCCACAAACTTATAACACTAGATATTCTGATATCATGGATTCTTCTGTTCATTTTAAAATGATTATCGCTCATATTGTCCTATGTTGTGATTACTCATTTGATTCATCTAAAAAAGACGATTGAAATGAGTAGCCACGACCTAGGGTTATGGAATAATAATTTGGAAGTGCTTAATCTACAAAATTAATACAACTCTCTTTCATATGTTCCTCTGTACACAAGAGATCAAGTTCTTTTATCCACGGGCTTTACTTTTCCTAGGCACACCTTCATTTCTCTCCAAAAAAATGCAACAGTTTTTCATTTAAGAAAAGACAAATATTAACAATCAAACTCTCACTTTTGTCGTCCTTTGTTATTCAATTCACTAACACAATTTTGAATGTAAATTTAACTTGCTACAATTCCCATATTAAGTCCAGCGTTCTGGGCACTTCCGTATATATGCGCGTGCGCAGCAAGATGTTGATAGTGTCCGTCCTTTTCTAGTGAGTTAGGCAGGGGTTTCGGAGGGGTCAAGGTCAAGAAAGATGAATACCCAGTCTGGTTGTCTTTTGGACTGTCACGGTCTGTTTTGATAGCACCCGGATACGACGCCATTGAATGCAGTACGCCGGAAGTTGAAACGGATTCATTCGTAGTATGACCATCACGTGACACCGTGTTACCGTCGTGGCTATTGGGCGAAATTTGATGACGTTTGTCTGAAATTAGGCAAAATGATGATATAATAATGTTCAAATAATAATATTTCTCTGTAATAACAGGTTAGTTAGGGCAGACATTATAAGCGCAAAACCAACAGAATTTACTCGAATTTACATGAATCTACATTAGAATCCCTTGGAATTATCAAAGTAAATAGAACTAAGAGAAAATGGAAAGTATTTTCAAAACAAACAAACCCCCAAAACACACAAAAAAAAATCGAAAAAATACTTTTATTTTAATTTCCCACTTCTTACCAAAATGAGTGAAAATCATATATTAATTTGACGCGCCATTTAAATCGAGGATTAAGGCTTTTTTTGTTGTTGATATTATTACTATTATTTCGATTAGTTGAGGTTGGTTTTGTGTGTTTGTGTGTTTTACAATGGGTATGGCTCAAAATGTAGTTATATTGATGCAATAAGTAAAAGGTCGTTAAAATAAAATTTATACTTATTTTAGATTATAGATGATATTATCGGACCCATAGTTAACCAATAACCACACGCCAAAGAAGACAAAAACAAAACACAAAGACATACATTCATACAGAAAAAGATTGAGACGACAGACAAAATTTCTTGTTGCAGCTTCTCGCAATATTTCCTACCTGAAGGTATTTGAGTTTTTTCCCAAAAAATAAATAAAGCTTTTCATTCCTTCTCGTTATTTGAGTGGAAATGGTTGCAACGGAGAACATACATATCATATTTGATGTCGAGATTTATCAGTTAAAATTCCAGTTGAAATATTTCAGAGTGTTAGCATTGTAATGACATAATTCCACCGAAATGAAACAGTGTTGTTGAAGGCGACGATATGCACAATGACGAAGTTACCTACCCGTATGTTGTTCTGTCTTAATGCTCAAGCTATTGTCAGGAATACTGTTGTTGGTAGAAGAAGTGGTGTTGTTATTGGTGTTGTTGTTACTGGCAGATTTAAGGTTTTTTGGTTTTCGTTTTCTCGTTTGGATACCGTCTTTCTTCATAGCAAGTGGGCGGTTTACCTGGAATAGAACAAGGACCTTGCCTTAAAGATCTAACTTTTCTTTCCGGATCCATGGTGTTTTAACCCATTCCAACCCAAGCCCTCCTTTTTACGCCCTTCTTGAAAAAAAAATGGAAAACATTGTGGAAATTGAAGAAATTGTCACAAGCAATTTCTTCATTTTCCACAATGTTTTCTTTCAAATAAAAAAAAAAAAAAAAAAAGACAAAGGTTTCATTAACTTAAAATTTCGTCTGCAACTTCTTTCAATTTGGACCAGTCTGAAATTTTCTTCTGTTGAAATGGGTTAAATATATTTAGGGGGTCTGTGAAGCCTTTAACCAAATCTTGAAATATCTTCATTCAGTACTTTTCGCTTTTTTTTTTTGAAATGTTGGAACCAGACACAAAAACATGACTAAACTGGGTCATTTCGTCGGTTATAATACTTTGATAATTCCCACCTGGCACGACTTCAAGACATATCCATCAATGTTTGGGAAAACAAGGTCGGTTGATAATTTGTTGAAAAATGTTACTATGCAATTCAAATTAGGAATCTGGTTCATTTATTTATACAATTTATTTTATTTATTTATTAATTTATTTATTATCATTATTTATGTATTTATTTATTTATTAACTCTATTTTATTTATTTTTTCAAAGGCTCCGTCTTACTGTTTACGGTCTTCGGCCTCCAATATCTACGTCTAAGTGCGAAATGGTTATAAATACCTATACAACGCTACCCCCTTTTTACGAAATTTTAGCTCATAATCTTCCATATGTTGAAACTCGTTTACAAAGCCCCTAACACAAATTGTTACGATCGATCTTTAACACTACAGCCAATTTGTTTTGTCCAAAATAGGTCTACGCACGTCCCCATCCCTCGATTTTGGCAACATTTCACTCTGCAATTTAGCCTAGACCCATCGTAAGATAAAATAATTTCATATTTCTCCTTTTGATATGGTGTGTTCGAGTATAGACTATAACTATAAGACCTAAATCGTGTTTTACATAATGGCTGGACTGCCTATTTGCGTGTGCACTTGGATTTCTATCGAGACTAGTTCCTGTTTCATGATGAGGTTCCCCATTCTCCTCTCCACTTGTTAAACCTTCCCACTTTAAGAAAGTTCCGATGGTTATTGTGCTTTACTTAAATTTGTCGAAAGGTATAGGTCTCTTATGGTATCATTTAATAAGCATGTTTTCAAAGGTAAATGAACTCTCTTCAACATTCTTGAAGATTTCTTCTCAACAAAATTTGTGAAAAGTGCAAAACATTGTCGAAATGATCCTTTTGAATGTATAATTGGACAAGAGGACAACTATGGTCCTAAATCGTCCACCTGAGTCATATTCTAACAAGAGGACCATGATGGTCCTAAATCGCTCACCTGAGGCATCTGCAAATTACAGTACTTTTTTGTATAAAAAAGACACAACTTGAGCAAAATAAATAAAACAAATATAAGATTTTGGGCTTTGTACAAAACAATCCAGTAATGCTTTACAATAGAAATGAATGCCTTTGGCTTCATAGTTTAATCTATTACCAAACTATCCAAGAATTTGTCACCCTCAGGGAAAAAGGTTTAAAAGCATTGTGAGAAAGCAAGCAAATTCTCCATTTCTATTTAAGAAGAATCTTTTCAATGCGATTAATGCAATTTTCAATCCCAGGAGCAGAGACATTTTTTATCTTAAGAGCATATTTTCCTGTAACATAGTACAAAATTATTTAGTCATGCTACATACCAAATATGAATGCCCTTCGTCTTATATTTCAGAAGGAGAAGACTTTTGAAGTTGCTCTAATTGGGTGTTTTCCAAAATTTTGGACCTCTGGGGGCAGTGCCATGTTTTATCCCAGGGCTAAGATTTTAGCTAACATAGTAGAGAACCATCTGGTTATGCTATAAATCAAAAATGAATGCTTTAGACTTTGTAGATTGGGAGGAGAAGACTGTTGAACATGGTCTAATTGAGCATTTTTACGACACCCAGGGAAGGGGTGTTTTTTAACCTACAGGCATATTTTAATCAAAATTGATAGATAACAGCCAGGCTATGCTACACTCAAAATATAAATGCCCTCCTTCTTAAAATGAAGAATTTTTTTTTAAACATACTCAAATTTTGCATTTTTCCCAATTTTTGACCCCTAGTGCAGGGCTGTTTTTGATCTGAGGAAGACAACTTTTAGTGATATAGTACAAAACCATCTAGTTATGCTACATACCAAATATGAATATCCTAGACCTTATAGATTAGGAGCAGAAGTCTTTTGAAATTGCTCTTATTAAGAATTTTTCCAAACTTCGGACCTCAGGGGCGGGGCCATTTTAGACCTAAGAGATTAAATATTTAAAAAACTTGGTAGAGAACCATATGATTAAGCTCTTAACAAAATATACAGGCCTTTGGCCTTGTAGTCTATGAAAAAAACAACATCAAAGATTTACTAAAATTTCCAATTTTCATATGCCACGGTTACAAGGGTTTTCACAGAATTAAATTCTTTTAACAACTTTTGAAGAGCTTCAACCAAGGGACATCCCTGCAAAGTTTCAGCTTGATTGGCCTACTGGTTTAGGAGGAGAAGATTTTTAAAGATTTTTATAGATTTACTAAAGATTCCCATTTTCACATGCCGCAGCAACCAGAGTTTTTGACAGAATTAAATTCTTTTAACAACTTTTGTAAAACTTCACCCAATGAACATCCCTGCAAAGTTTCAGCTTGATTGGCCTACTGGTTTAGGAGGAGAAGATTTTTAAAGATTTTTACAGATTTACTAAAGATTCCCATTTTCACATGCCGCGACAACCAGAGTTTTTGACGGAATTAAATTCTTTTAACAACTTTTGTAGAACTTCACCCAATAAACATCCCTGCAAAGTTTCAGCTTGATTGGCCTACTGGTTTAGGAGGAGAAGATTTTTAAAGATTTTAACAGATATACTAAAGATTCTCATTTTCACATGCCGCGGCAGCCAGAGTTTTTGATGGAATTAAATTTCTTTAACAACTTTTGTAGATCTTCACCTAAGGAACATTCCTGCAAAGTTTCAGCTTGATTGGTCTTCTGGTTTAGGAGGAGAAGATTTTTAAAGATTTTTACAGATTTACTAAACATTCCCATTTTCACATGCCGCGGCAGCCAGAGTTTTTGACGGATTTAAATTCTTTTAACAACTTTTGTAGAACTTCACCCAAGGAACATCCCTGCAAAGTTTCAGCTTGATTGGCCTTCTGGTTTAGGAGGAGAAGATTTTTAAAGATTTTAACAGATTTACTAAAGATTCCCATTTTCACATGCCGCGGCAGCCAGAGTTTTTGATGGAATTAAATTTCTTTAACAACTTTTGTAGATCTTCACCTAAGGAACATTCCTGCAAAGTTTCAGCTTGATTGGCCTTCTGGTTTAGGAGGAGAAGATTTTTAAAGATTTTTACAGATTTACTAAACATTCCCATTTTCACATGCCACGGCAGCCAGAGTTTTTGACGGAATTAAATTCTTTTAACAACTTTTGTAGAACTTCACCCAAGGAACATCCCTGCAAAGTTTCAGCTTGATTGGCCTTCTGGTTTAGGAGGAGAAGATTTTTAAAGAAATTGTGGACGGACGGACAGACGGACAGACGGACAGACGGACAGACGGACAGACGGACGGACGGACGACGGACAACGACCGATCACAATAGCTCACCTCGCACTTTGTGCTCAGGTGAGCTAATAAAAGAACTTTTTGTTTAAATAAAGACACAACTGGAGCCAGATAAATATTACAAATGTAAGATTTCAGCCATGGTAAAAAACCAGCCAGTAATTCTACATACTAAGTAGGAATGCCTTAGGCCTTACATTTGAGGAAGACTTTTGAACTTGCTCTAATTGAGTGTATTTCCAAAATTTAGACCTCTGGGTGGGGTTATTTTTGATCCCCAAAGTTTTTTTTTGTTTTTTTGAGAACTTGGTAGAGAACCATTTGGTTAACCATGTGGGCATAATCCTCACAAACATGGTAGAGAACTATTGAATTATGCTTACAAACAAGGTAGAGAACTATTGACTTATGCTTACAAACATGGTAGAGAACTATTGAGTTATGCTACATTCCAAATATAAATGCTTATGGCCTTAAGAAGATTTTTTAAATTGCTCATATTGAGCGAGTACCAACATTTGAACCCTGCTGATTCATTTGTGACCCCATGGGCATATTATTATAACACTTTACTAAACCATCTACATATGTTACATACCAAATATGAATGTACTAAGCCATATAGTAAAGGAGGAGAAGACTTTTGAACTTAATCTCAATACTCGTAAGTAACAGACTGTATATCCCGTATTGCTATATATTTTGCATTTCCTTTTTCTCGTTGTACGCGATTTCATTTCCGTCACAGTAACGAAATGACATAGAAATACATAACTCGTAATACGATACAAACAACGCCCGTGAAGTTGTCGCGAGAGTAATAAAATTGATTGTAATGCATGCAAAGTGGAGATGAAAATCGCATAACAGGATATACGCTGTACGTTATGTAAAAAGGAGATATCTAGGAAAGGTAATAAAAAACTTTCCTACCCCATGTAACTTGTAGTACAGTCCACAAGCATTACATACTGGCTCCCCCTCACTGTTCCGTCTCCACAATGTTGTTGTTGTCGTGTGACAGTTGGCGCAGGCGAGTCCAACACGGCGGGAGGCACTCTGAAAATAAGGCAAGTTGATTGATCTTTTTAGTAAATCCATTCCCACAGAAGAAAATTTTAAACTGGTCCTAATTGAATTAATCTGTAGACAGCTATTTAGAGTTGATGGGATTTTTTATTATTTTGCCTTTTTGAACAGAAAACATTGTGGATAATGAAGAAATTACTTGATACAAGCAATTTCTTCATTTTCCACAAATTGTCAAAAACCTTTTTTACGGAGCGCAAAAAGGAGGGGTTGTGTGGGAATGAGTTAATTGAATCGAAAATGTTAAGGCAATGATACAACATTTCAATAATTGATCTTAATTGTAAAGTTTCAAGAAAATACCCGGCTTACCAGAATTTGACAAAAAGAGGGTTTAGAGTGGTTTTTTTTTCTAAATTTAGAAAAAACAAGAGGACCATGATGGTCCTAAATCGCTCACCTGAGGCATCTCCAAATTACAGTACTTTTTAGTATAAAAAAGACACAACTTGAGCAAAATTAATAAAAGATATATAAGATTTTGGGCTTTGTACAAAACAATCCAGTAATGCTTTACAATAATAATGAATGCCTTTGGCTTTATAGTTTAATCCATTACCAAACTATGCCAGAATTTGTCACCTTCAGGGAAAACAGGTTTGAAAAATACATAGTGAGAAAGGGAGTGACAAGCAATTTATCCATTTCTCACAGTGTTTTCTACCTGAAATTCTTTGTATTTAGATTTCAATCAAACTCTTATTACTGACTGCAACTTCAATGGGTGTAATTTTAGCAACCTTGGTAGAGAACAATCTGGATGTACTATCAATCAAAATATGAATGCATTACAACTTATACATGAGGAGTGGAAAATATTTGAACATGCTCTTATTGGGCGTTTTTCATATCCTTGGATGCCTTGGGAAGGGCCATGTTTAAATATTTAAAAAAAACTTGGATGAGAACAATATCATTGAGCTCTATATAAAATATAAATGCCTTTGGCCTTGTAGTCTGTTAAAAAAAAAGACAACAAAGATTTTCTAAAATTTCCATTTTCATATGCCGCAGTTACAAGAGTTCACGGAATTAAATTCTTTTAACAACTTTTGAAGAGCTTCACCTAAAAAACATCCCTGAAAAGTTTTAGATTGATTGGCCCAATGGTTGAGGAGGAGAAAATTTTTAAAGATTTTTACAGATTTACTAAAGATTCCCATTTTCACATGCCGCGGCAACCAGAGTTTTTGACGGAATTAAATTCTTTTAACAACTTTTGTAGAACTTCACCCGAGGAACATCCCTGCTAAGTTTCAGCTTGATTGGCCTACTTGTTTAGGAGGAGAAAATTTTTAAAGATTTTTACAGAATTACTTAAGATTCCCATTTTCACATGCCGCGGCAACCAAAGTTTTTGACGGAATTAAATTCTTTTAACAACTTTTGTAGAACTTCACCCAAGGAACATCTCTGCAAAAGTTCAGCTTAATTGGCCTTCTGGTTTAGGAGGAGAAGATTTTTAAAGATATTTACAGATTTACTAAAGATTCCCATTTTCACATGCCGCGGCAACCAGAGTTTTTGACGGAATTAAATTCTTTTAACAACTTTTGTAGAACTTCACCCAAGGAACATCCCTGCAAAGTTTCAGCTTGATTGGCCTACTGGTTTAGGAGGAGAAGATTTTTAAAGATTTTTACAGATTTATTCAAGATTCCCATTTTCACATGCCGCGGCAACCAGAGTTTTTGACGGAATTAAATTCTTTTAACAACTTTTGTAGAACTTCACTCAAGGAACATCCCTGCAAAGTTTCAGCATGATTGGCCTACTGGTTTAGGAGGAGAAGATTTTTAAAGAAATTGTGGACGGACGGACAGACGGACAGACGGACAGACGGACAGACGGACGGACGGACGACGGACAACGACCGATCACAATAGCTCACCTCGCACTTTGTGCTCAGGTGAGCTAAAAACCCCACTCTAATCTCTCTTTTTGTCAAAATCTGATAAGTTGAATATTTTCTTGAAACTTTACACTACAAAACAAACATTATTATCTTCAGTGAAATATGAAAAAAGAAATAAAACAAAATTAAGTGCTCATTTGTTTTTTGGAACTGAGTATATTTCAAGATTCGTAAATAATGATTATTTGAGTTTTTTGTTTTTGTTGTTTCAAGTTACATGTCTTAACCCATTCCTGTTTTTCAAATTTTTAGAATTGTCCAAATTCATAGAGATAGCAGACTACATTACAAAGTCAATATAATTCAAAAGGTATCCTTCCTATATGATAGATAATACTGCGATAAAACGAGAAAATGCTTGTTACAAGGAAATTCTTCTTTTTCCACAATGTTTTCTCAGGGATAGTATCACAGAAATCAGACATGGTTTGTTTTAGTCTGGTAATAAGGTTGTCTGTGCCCTATATTTTATGTAATGTCTATTTTCTACATATAATATATATCGATGGCTTAGAGCAAAAAACATAGTATGGCTCTATACATTGTATAGAGCCATACTATATTTTTTGCTCTAAGCCATCGATATATGTAGCTACTACGGTTTCGTCGTCAAGTGATGCATATCCCACTTTTTTTTAATCTTCAGAAGTCCTTATGACTCGTTCCGTAACCTCATATTAAAAGAAAACAATAAGTAAGGGACCTACTTTTCCTCTATTGATAAACTGTCCATTGTTCATCCATGTCCCCATGCCAGTCATATAGGGGTGGGTGGGGTAAAAAGACTGGTAGTCACTTGCATCATTCTAGAAAGAGACGAAAAGTTAGAGACATTATTCTCAAAAAGATAATCGACTCTGCATAATTTGGCACAGGCTATTTTTGTTTAAGAGATAAAGAGAATATTTTTGTTTTCATGGAGGTATGAACCGAAAAAAATAATCACACTGTATGAATACGCGAAGCGGATTCTTGCATAAATATGATCAGGTTTTTCGGTTCATACCTCCATGAAAACAAAAATTATTCTCTTCATTTCTTATAACTTAATAGCATCGAGCGGAAAAACAAAAACTTTACAAATTTTGATTCATTTTGTATGGGACTATTTTGTGCGGAAGCATACAAAGTGACTGCGTACTCAAAATTTTGTTCATGGAGGTATGAATAATTTTTCGACCAATCATCACGCCCGTCTTTGATAATTTAATTATTTGAAAATAAACTATATTTTCTTTTGATTTAGTTCAAGAGTAGTTGCAGTAAGAAATTTTGATGATAAGAGTACTATATTAGAACTTTTTTTTTAAAGTGTTATATATTCTGAAAATTAAGCATTTGATGATGCGACTTCTCTCCAGTCTTTTATCCCAAACACACCTTATCATGTCAAATCTTACAGTCAATATGAACATTCTCCAGTAAGTATATTTACCGTATCAGAGCGGTTTAGATCAAGAACTATTGCCTTTGAGATTACATTTTATGTTTTAGTATGTCTAGAAATCCAAGCGTGGTTTTGATATCAAAATTTCGACAATGGGAGACCCAAACCTAGTAACTTCACCTTTTTAAGCTGTGGTTACGGGGTTTTGATCGCTTACCGACGATGCTTGATATTAGATACGAAACCTCTGCGATATATTTTGTAACATAAGTTTTGAGAGTAGTAAGAAGAAAGCATCAATAAATTGGTAATTGCTACATCAAATTGTTGATAAAACTATGTAAACAATTAATTCAACAGCATCAGCCTGAAGGGATTAAGACAATTCGAAGACTGTCTATCAAGAAAGTAGGAAATAGTTTTTGTTATATTCCCCTTTAACCCATTCCCACACGATCCCTCCTTTTTACGCCCCTCAAGAAAATAGCTTCAGAAAACCTTGTGGAAAACGAAGAAATTGCTTGGTCCACAATGTTTTCTATCCAATAAGATAAAAAAAATTTAAATTCCATCTTATTTCAATTGTCGTCTGCAGCTTCTTTCAAATTGGACCAGTCTAAAATTTTCTTGTGTGGGAATGGGTTAATCCTCTACCAGACGATATTTTATGACTGGTCTGAATTCAAAGAATTAGCAGACAACAACTGTCAGTTGGTGATTTTTTTCCCTTAAATATTAGTATATATTGTTATGAAGAAAACATTGTGGATAATGATGAAATTGCTTGTTAAAAGCAATTTCATCATTATCCACAATGTTTTCTGCAACATTCTTTTTTTGGGGGGTGGGCTGGTGGGGAGTAAAAAGGTGCTTGTGAGTGAGTATAAGTTAAGATAAAAGTTTCCGCAAAACCTGGAATGAAGTGAGCATTCAAAGGCTATGCATTGTTAAAAGCCATTATACCTAGTTGTACCGAATCACATTACTTTGGGTCATTTATCTATAACCTTAGTTTCGAATTAATTAAGATAAAGACTGGTCTATTTAACTAATTTGAATATTGATACGGAGCCAAGTTTTAACAGTCTATAAATATTCGTAAATGTTCACAAATTGAAATTGCTATACATGTTAGGGAAATCGCCATTTAACTACCGATTCGTTGTAGCTACAAATTTGATAACTGTAGTTAAGACGCTTTGCGCCAATTAATACATCTAGTGGTACTGCTGTGGTAGAACTAAAAAGCATATTTTTTAATCTATTTTATTCTTATATTGCTACACATGCATTTGTCGATGGGCAATTGAAACTTTTATTCAAGCTGTAGTTACGAGATTTTAGCATCCCAACAACGACACGTGTTAAGGAAATATATCTCGTATAATTGTATTATTTCTCTCTTGTATTCTTATCTATGCGTGTTTTTTCCCAATAATCACCATTTTCATCTGCAGCTTCTTTCAATTTAGACTGATCTGTTCGTCTGTGCGAGAGCAAAATGTCGTAACTACATCTTTCTTAAAGCTGTAGTTACGCCATTCACTGACGCGCTGACGTATCGTTCTCTGTGTTGTATAGATACAAAAAAAATAGTGAATAATCTACGGAGATTAGTGTCAATATTCGAATAGACAAAATTCGCTTTTGATTAGTTCCCTCAAATGGAATTTAACCCATTCCGACATAAACCCTCCTTTTGACGCCTCTCGAAAAAGCTTTGGAAAACATTGCGAAAAATGAAGAAATTGCTTGTTTCAAGCAATTTCTTCATTATCCGCAATGCTTTCCATGCAAAAAAGACAAAATCTGAAATCCCATCAATTTGAAAACGTCGTCTGCAGCTACTTTCAATTCGGACCAGTCTAAAATTTTGTTATGTGGGTATGGTTGAAATCCTTAATAAATCCACTTACCAATCTTTTCTGCGGCTTCAACAGTGGTCTGTTCAACCCTCCGTTCATTTTATGGTAGAGTCCACAAGCGTTACATAGATAATGACCCGTCCCATCTCGTCTCCATAGGGGTGTTGAAATGGCTCCGCAGTTCACGCACTCTCGACCCTCAATGTCAGCGAAATACTCCTGGCCATCTTAAAAACCAAGTATAACCCATTAACAGACTATATAATTTATGGCTTGTCCAAATTCATGGATACAGGACGAAACTGCTGAGAGCTACGCCTGGTTCTTTAACCCATTCTCAAACAAGAAAATTTTAGACTGTTCCAAATTGAAAGAGGATACAGACGACAATTTTAGTTTGATGAAATTCTAAAATTCTTTGTCTTTTGGGGTAGAAAACATTGTGGACCTTGAAGAAATTGCTTGAATCAAGCAATTTCTTCAACATCCTCAATGTTTTCCAAAGCTTTTTTCTTGTGGGGCGTAAAAAGGAGGGCTTGTATGGGAATGGGTTAACATGCTCGGTGTATAGCACCGTCACACGGGGCCTCGGTTTAACGTCTCATCCGAAAGACAATCAGTTTGTTAGTTGATTTGGTCAGTCTTGGGATCGAACCCGTAATATTGAGATTTGAAGTCAAGTGCTCTACCAACTGAGATTACCACCGATAGAGATATCAAACGGTTTGAATATCTTATTTCCAGGATCATAGAGCAAGAACCAAAGACGACCTTAGAGTTGTAACTACAGCTTGGATAAGCTGTAGATTCGGCGTTATATTCGTCAAGCCGAAAAAATGTCAAAGGTAAAAAACATTGTTGTAATAGAGAAAAATACTTGTAATGATTTAAGGAATTTTCTTGATCCATTCACGTGCTTCTGAATATATTTCTATGGGCATAAAAACGAGTGACTTATTTGTTTTTAATATAATCAACAACCATACGACTAATAGATTTATAGATTTAAAAAGAGGTTTCAGACAACATGTCAAAATACTAAAAACTTGAAACATACAGACTGAAAGTGTATAAAACATTGTGAAACGAGAAGAATTTGCTTGTAATTATCAATATCCCTCTTTGATCCCCCTTCCTCAAAATAAGCTTTGGAAAACATTATGAAAAATGAAGAAATTGCTTATCAGAAGAAATTTCTTCATTATCCACAATGTTTTCTACCCGAAAAGACAGCTTTTCAAATTTACATGAATTTAACATTTTCGACTGGAATGTCTTTGAATTTGGACCAGTCTAAATTTTGTTGTCTAGTAATTGGTAAATTACACATTACTTTAATATGAAAATATGATATCTTTTTTAAATGTAACCGATTTACTTCATTGGTATTTTTCTTTTTATATCATTTTCCATATCTTTCATTCCATTCATTCTATTTCTATCTGATAAGTTCACTATAATGAAATTTGACCAGTCTAGAATTTCAACTTTTGGGTAAATTCACTACATTTTTTGTTATTTTATAACAATTTGTGCTTCATAAACCATTTAAAATGCTTATAATGACATAGTTTCATTTCTGCCAATATTTGCAACCCGTCAAGACGAAAAAGTTAAGGATGTCATCAACTTGAAAATATCGTATGCAGATAGGGGACCGTCTGTGTAATGCGAAATGTAGCGATCATGTTAGACTACATCAAGCCTGATTGACCTCTGCTTTATCATATTTTATTTTATTTAGTTGTTTTATGAGTGATCTATTCTTGTCAGGTTCACATGTATTGGTTCGTTCTTTGGACTTTTATGCAGAGAATTTTCCGCTTCGTTTTCCTGGTCAAATAACAATGTTATAAAATTTGGCATTTTTTCGAACATTACCTACTTTCTTTCTCTTTATTTTTATTTTTTTTTTTGGGGGGGGGGGGGAGAAAACAGTTTTATCATGTTTTATTCCCTCTCGATCACGCACCTTAAATCCATTTGTATCGTGGTTTTTTTTTTTTTTTTTTTTTTCAAGATAAAGTGGATGCGCGATCAAAATGTCATAACTACAGCTTTTAATAAAACTGTAGTTACGACATTTGGCTTGCACACCGGCGTTAAGAGTTTACTTACCAGCACCTATTCTATGTAGACCTTGTTGAATAGCCATGCTCCAGGGATCCGTCCCCATGTACGAAGGGTAGGGGTTTGGTCGGGCGAGTCCACTTGGGCTTCCGTAAGTCATTCCGTCACTCCTGCTGGTCGGTGAGGTAGAAGTCTGCGCTGTGTCAAACGAGAAAGGCTTAGAGAGCGGGGAACCATTATTGGTGCTGTGGGCGTGACTATAACTCAGATCAGACTGCATTCCCCAGAACGAGGCTGAACTCACTTGGTTACTGTTGCTAAGATACTGCATGGAAGGGAGGACTGACCTTGACCCTGGTAAGTACATCGAGCTTGTATAACCGAGGTTTGAGCTAGTCTGTGAGTCTTGGTACGTCGGTGATGATGCAGGCGATGACGTCATGGTTGCCACGGGAGACTGGAACATGTTTGGAGAAGTTGAGTGTAATTCGGTTGGCTCGGATTTCGGATACAACTCTTCCTCGGGTGATTTCTGTAGACACTGTGCGGTATTCCCCTCGTGGTCGGTGAGTTTGTACTGCATAATCGTACCAACTTTGAAACACTGAACTATTTTCTAAATCCCGATTGTTTTAGTCTCACACTTAATCCAATACACTTATTTCTTTTATTTCAAAGTGTATAATCCAACTCATCAAATTCTTTCTACTTAAAATATTCAGGTTATAGTGTTCTGTATCGCTAGATATTCCTTCTTGTTCTGAAATGAAACAAAACAGTGTTTCAATAATTATATTATTTTTGCGATAACACCTATGGCTTCAGATCTGACCTTTGGTCACATGACCAAGATAACGAGCCAATCAGATTGCGTCACAAATTAATCGCATCTCAATTTACCGTCTTATCCCCCAAATCAACCATCGTATCAGACCTAACGGAAACATCAAAAAGAATTTTCAATGTAACTAATTTAATACCAGATCCAAGAGGAAAACTAAATGGGTGGGGAATACCACAAAGAAATAATATATGAAAGACAAACTGGCTTGCTTTAATTTATCATTCCTTTTCACCTAATGACACTCTTCCCTAGGCATTTATCTTTAGTGGTAAATGCACCCTGAATCGTCATATGCTAACCTATTCCCTCACAATAGCGATTGAAACCCCTTCTCTATATAAAAGCTTCGAAAAAGAAATGTTACAAGCAATTTCTTCATTATTCACATATATATCTATCTATCCCAAAAGACAACTTAGATTTGTCATTTGGAACTTCTATTAGGATCACGAAACTTCCTTTTGGTGAATTTTGTGCTCGCTCGCATACCCTGACCCTCTTATATTCGATGAACAAAAATGATGTTAAGCCTTAAACATACCCACTCAGTGACGCTTTTAGACGCCCCAAGAAAAAAAGATGCTTTGAAAATATTGTGGAAAATGAAGAAATTGCTTATTACAGGCAAATTCTTCATTTTCAACGAAGTTTTCTACCAAGAAAATTGAAAAAAATCCAAAATTTCGATAAACTTTAAATTACCGTCACAAATTTCTTTCAGTTTGCACCAGTCTAAAATTTTGGCATCAGGTAATTGGTTAAAACACTTTCTGGTTACACAAGCAGTTTTGTGGATCACTTCTTTTCATGCAGTTAAATATTGATTAAATGAAAACAGTTTGAGAAAAGAAGAGTTGTGTGTTATCATTTCATTCCTCTTCATATATCACGGATCAAGAATGAGAATATTGTTAACCCAAAAACGATTATTATGCGAAAAAGTTAAAAAAAAAAAAAAAAAAAAAAAAACATACAAAAACAATAATATATAAAAAAAAAAAACAAAAAACAATTCTAATTATTTAACCCATTATCACAAAAATATTTTTAGACAGGTCCAATTTGAGAGAAGTTGCACACGACAATTTTCAGTTCATGAAATTTGAAAAAAAAATCAAAGTCTTTTTAGGTAGAAAACATTGAGGATAATGAAGAAATTGCTTGTTACAAGCAATTTCTTCATTTTCCACAATGTTTTCCTTAAAGCGTCATTGTGTGGGAAGGGGCTAAAATAATCATTACTCGGACCTTCCCGGCGTCTGATTTGTCATTTAAACAAAAGTTGATTATTTCTTTTGATATTCTGTTCCTTTTAAGGTTACACTTTGTTATTTTTCAGGGTAGGATAAAGATTCATGGATATCTGAAACTTCATACCCTTTCTTGTAATTACAGAGTAAATCACTCATACACAACCCCGCTATTAACGACCTTTCAAAGTTATCGCGTAGAAACATCTCTCGATGTACTATGGTTTTCGGGCAGAGAAATCAACATTTTTTTGTGCTTTTTTTCACTTATGATAGTTTTTGTCATTCTATCAAGTTAAATTCAGTTTAAACATTCCAAAGATAAGTTTCCATTCATTATAATCGAATTGATGATGAAAAGTTCTGATATAGACTATTCTAAAACAAAAGAATTCATAACTATGAAAGGTGAGAGCTCAACCATTTCCCGCACAAATCCAGGATCCCACATCGCTATGATTATTACTTCAGAAAACATTGAGGAAAAAGATGAAATTGCTTTTAATAAGCAATTTCTTTTTCTTTTCCCGCAATATATACAACCACATATTATGGTTTCATTTCAAAATTCATCCGATTTGATATTTTGTCTAAATTTGGGCTAGTCTGAAATTTTGAAAAACGGGAAAAGATTAACCCGATCCCATTCAATACCGCTTTTTTACGCATCTCGATAAAAAAGGACGGGAAAACATTGTGGTAAATGAAGAAATTGCTGGTACAAGCAATTTCTTCAATGTCCACAATGTTTTCTACCCAAATAAGCAAGTATTTTGGAAATTCCTCCCGTTTGAAATTGTAATTTGCAACTTCTTTGAATTTGGACCGGTCTAAAATTTTGTCGATTCGGAACGGGTTAAGAAAGAGTAGTAGAAGTTCAGGATAAAACGCGGTACGATCAATGAGATAGATGAGATAGGCGCGAAAATCGGATTAGCGTGGAGCAGACGATCAAATGGATAACGGCATACGACAATAGATTGAGCAGGAATTGATTGTTTGTTTATCAGAGATGTTAAACAAACAAATAATTCCTTTATTGGTCACCTGTGTCTTGACAATAGATTAATCACCCGTTAATTGGCCCAATTTGTCATGAAGAATATGCGACTTTTTGCAGAATCGTCGATTTTATCCCGAAGAAGCCGTGGATTACGGTTACAGGGTAATACGGAGAAATACAACAATTGTTTGGGGGACAAAATGCCTTAAAGTATCACTGCATCTTAATATTGCACTGAAATGAAATTTTCGAAAATCTATTTTTACAAGTATTTTGTCAGCATATCGCCCAAATTCCCGCTCAAGATACACTGTGTCTCTATAGATGTCACAGCTACGCTAAATATTTCGCCCTATATAGTCATTCAAAGCTATGGCTATTCGGCGATATTGCTTTATACAAAATGTCGTGCATCCAATCAATCTTATCTTGCCGTTATCTCTTTTTGTCTTTCACTGGACTAATCGCCGATTTAATGAAAGATTAAATTACTTACTGTAAGATCGGGCGATATTTCTAAAAGAGAAAAATTCAATAATTTTACATACTGTTTTGGTCACAATATGACTATGGCCATAGTGCTCTGCGAAAACCTAGTATATACAGCATAGAATAAGCTCTAGTTACAAAGTTTTTTTTGGAACACCGACTATTTGTATTATTCATTATAAATCATACATGATACAAGTAAGTTTTGCCACTATGATGTGAGGTGTAAGCATTTTTTCTAACGAATATACAATTAAGAATAAAAACAGCAAACAAACGCTGTATTTTAGGATTTGTTTACAGCATATTTACGACATTTCCAGTTTATTATAGCGAGGTTGTCAGAGATCTTATAAATCAACAAAAAATGTCTGAGAAATACGTTTGTAGACTGGTTTTTACGCGCAATTAACAACGAAACACGAATAAGTACTCAGTGTACATGGGGATGCTTGCAAAAATGCCACAAAATCAAGCACCTGTTCGTGTCGGATCTGTTGGGCGAATTAACCCGTCAAACAAACGAACAGAACCGTAGCATCAAATCATTCCGTCACAGAAATTTAAGGAATTTTTGATGTGAAAGATAAAGTCAAGTTCTCTCAAATTCACGCGAGAGCAGAAATGGTGGCATTTATTAAGAATTACGTCAAATGTGTGATGCAGTGTTTAGACGGGTTGAGTTAAAATGGCGGGTGTCGTCGTCGATCAAAGAGTTAAATATCCCAGAACAGTGTTTCTAAAATTACGCATTTTGATACGGCCATCACCGTTAACTTTCATGATTTCGGTATAAATGTTAAATTTAGAAACAAGGCGGCTTTATTCTTAAACCTTTCTACTGGTTAACAGATTGAAGGGATAATTTTTACTTAAAAAATAGAAGATTATCTTACGAGGATCATTAGCGATGGATATTATATATTACAGTGTGATAGAGTTCAATGCAATTTGATATAATTTTATATAATATAACATAAATTTATAATATAAAGAGACAAAAATAGGAATAATATAATATGATATAACATGATATGCTATAATGATATAATATAACAATATAATATATCAATGTAGTATACTATACATTATAAAATACATTATAATATACATGGCGTAGAGTAGAATAGTGAAATATATCATGAGAAGTATTTTCTATATAAATATAATATTTTGATGTAATATGAAAAAATAATATTGTATCAATTTATTGACCAAAATTTATTACCACCACACTATCAATCATTTTGTTACGGAACACCAATAGTCGATATCGACGATTGATCATTATTTTGAATCAATACTCTGGCCAATAAATTTGGTAGCGTATGGGTCCATTTAATCCAATTCCACACGACAGAATTTTAGACTTGTCCGAATTGAAAGAAGTTACAGACGACAGTTTATGGTTGGTCAGATTTTTTTTAAAAAGATCTTTTTTAAAAAAAGTTTATCGAGATGGAAAAGATTGTGTAGAATGGAGAATTGCTTGTTACAAGCAATTTTTCTGTTCTTTATTTTGTTTTTTACAGTATTTTTTCAATAGGGGCGTAAAAATGGGGAATTGTATGAGAATGGGTTTGACCCTGCGTTTACACCGCATCGAGTAAAATACCAACAATTTGTCAAAATTTTATTCAATTACGAATTCACAAGGACGTTGAAAACAGGAATTGAACAGGAAAGGGTTTAACTTCCAACAAAATCCCACTTCTTATCGGACCTCAAGAAAACTCATGGAAAAAATCTTTTGAAAATTAAGAAATGCTCCATAATCCACAAAGTTTTTACCCATCTTAAAACTTTACCGACAAAAATTGTCGTCTGCACCTTCTTAGAATTTTTGCCAGTTTTTCATCTGGGAATGGGTTAAACTATAAGATGCACGTTCGCTAGTGCCGTCTGCTTGAAATGTGACTTTATTTAAGTTTCTATCAATATCAATTTTTAGAGTTTTTTTTCGTTAATTAAGGGACGAAACTAAAAATCAAATTTCATCGTATGTTTTGAACCCTTTCCTGTTCAATTACTGGTTTTTACACCTTGGAAAACATTGTGGAAAAAGTAGAAATTGCTTGTAACAAGCAATTTCTACTTTTTCCACGATATTTTCTACCCTACTGATTCAAGATAACAATCAATAGCGACAGTTTCAAACTGGTTATTTTGTGGTAAGGGTTATGTCGTATTTATGTTTCTGTTGTTACAGGGCGTTCCCTAACATAAGCATTGTTAATGTCTTCAGTATACTGTCTTGAACAATACAGATATTTGACGGCAATGCGAATCTGACAAACTGGTTTCTCTGAATGTTTTTTTTTTCATACACAGTATCTAAACAATTTCATTGTGCCTTTAACCCATTCCCACTCAATCCCTCCTTTTTACGCCCCTCAACGAAAAAGCTTCGGAAAACATTGTGGAAAATGAAGAAATTGCTTGGATCAAGCAATTTCTTCATTATCCACAATGTTTTCTATCCAAAAAGTCAAAGAAAATTTAAAATTCCACCAACTTGAAAATATCGTCTGCAGCTCCTTTCAATTTGGACCGGTCTAAAGTTTTGTTGAGTTGGAATGGGTTAAACAACAGACGACTGATCGCCACATACAAAGTCAGACGAAGAATTTGAATGGTCAATCGATTTTATGAATGACAGGAGCAGTTCGTAAATTGGACATATAGTCACACGTTATCTGCACTTATTCTGGCTTTCAGAACGTCGTGACTACAACATATCGTCGTTGGGCGAGCAAAATATCGTAACTACATCTTTATTCAAGCTGTAGTTACGATATTTTGCACGCCCAGCGGCTTTATTCAAGCTGCAGTTACTTGTTGCTTAGTGGTAACGCGATGTACTAAAGCTGTTTATTTTTCTGTCTTTTCTCATGATAACATTGCATCTTACACGCAAACCGTTTTGATTGGTAAGAAACAGGTGTTTGCATTAGCAACCGTGTTTTGTTAATAATGTCTCTGGTATAAAATGATGACTCCCTTAAGAATTCTGTAGCCGTATAACGATGTCTCCCTAGAGATCACTTTATAGACTGGAAATAAAACAAACCGGTTTCAGACCGGCAGTCTGAATTGATTGTATACCGTAATATATTTTAAATCTATATAAATACATCGCAGGATCAAAACTGAAGTTTTCTGTTCATTGTCTACGTAATGTTTTTGCCGTCAGAAATGGATTAAGACAAGTCTAAAATTCTGTCGTTATGTGGCGATTGGATCCGACTTAGTGGATTGCCCCAGGTTTTATTCACGAAAACATCATCAATGTATATTGACATATATGATTTTTCGCAAAAGATATAAGCCATTTTCACATTTTCACCCTCAAGTAAACATATTTAGAAAAAAACATTGTGGAAAATGAAGAAATTGCTCGTAGCAAACAATATCTTCATTATCCACAATGTTTTTTACGGTAAATGACAATTTTTTTTTTTCAAATCACCTCAATTTAGAATTGAATCAATCTGTATCTTATTTCGATATGGACTAGTCTACAATTTTGGCACGGTTACGTGTAAATTGAATGCACGTCAACCTGATAGCACGTTTGTAGCTTGTTTGAATCGGTGAAGAGTTCGCGACGGTTTTCGGAGGAATTGTAACATTCAGAATTTTATTGAATTTGGTCAAATGTCTTTAGTAAAACTAATAACACATTCCCACCCAAACCCGCTTTTGAACGCCCCTCGAGAAAACATTGCGGATAATGAATGTTGCTTGCAACGAGCAATTTCTTTTATTTACCAAAATAGTTTCCAAAGACTTTGGAAAATTTATTGGAAAATAAAAGAAATTATGCGTTGCATTCATTATCTGCAATATTTTCTACCACAAAAGACATCGATTTTTTTTTTAAAATTCATCAACTAAAACTTTTCTTTCAATATAGACCAGTTTGAAGTCTGATTGTCTGATATCGGTTAAACACACTTTAATGACGTTGCATCCATTCCGCTTTTTCTGAAAAAAATGATTTTACCCAAGAGAGTTGGTGAACTGCGTGCATAGAAGTCAGATGAAACTACGCAGAACTGACTGGAAACTCTGTGAAATATCATTGGACAACTTCGGGTGTTTGGTCTTTTAATTAACCCTTTGGTCGAAATCTCCACCCTTCAATAAATGTTGCATTCAAACTTGGCTAAAATATTGTATAGCTAAGATACTGATAGCAATAATGGGGACATATTTGTTGGGCGAGCAAAAATGTCGTAACTACAGTTTTACTCAAGAGAAGATATATGAGCCTGTGCGTGACATTTCCAACCATTTTGCATGTGAGAGACTCGCACACATTGAGCACACAGGACAGCCATTCGGGGCAATTAGAATATTCGCTGATTGTTTAAAGAAGCTTTGGGTCAGTATCTATCTACAGAGCGCAGAGTGAAGACTCAGATCAGACTGTGCTGATGCACAGGCTGATCTGAGTCTTTACTCTGCGCATATGTGTAATGGTTGGAAACGTCACGCATGCGCTCATATTTGATCTACTGCATTATGATAAATATATTAAGAAATTTGATTGTTACTGTTGTTCATGAATTTGGTTAGGATGGCTGATAATTTCTATAAGCCATGTATTTAAGAATTTTACTTTAATTTTACTCACAAGAATATATACAATCCCAATAACCTCACTTCTATATATTTGCCATTCAATATAGCCTAATAACTTAACGTATCGCGGCTGATAATCAAGGAATCAAACGACCAATTAAATTGTTCATTTAGACCGGAAGTGAAATTTCAACTCCAAAATTTTACGACAATTAAGCGTAACGTTTCTGTTGGCATTGCGACTTAAACGTGGTACCTACAACTTATTCAAGCCGTAGATATGGCGTTTAGTCTTAACTACAGATTTTGCTCTTTTGTTACATGTTGCACTTGTTGGAGATGGGTGGGTGGGGATAGCGAGCCGTCAGTTATTAATCGTAGATTACAATACGGATAAAAGAAGTATTTGATTGATTTGAATAAAAAGACTAGAGAATACAAATGCTAGAGCTAAAATTTGAAACACGCCAATCATTGTTAAAAACTTGCAATTGTTTAAATTCGTTTATGAATATCATCCATGTAACATATTTGTCGTTGTTTCTTAATAGATTTTACATTCTAGAATTCTTAACATAGTTTTAAATGGTGTGTGACTGTTTCTCGGTTCGAGTAAGATGTCATAACGGTGAACGTTGGCAGGATGAATAGTAAATCAGCGGGGCACCAGCTCACCCAAAATGTTTGGCGTAATATGATGTGACATTGGTGATGTATTAATACGCGTGTTCAATCCATGACACTTGAGTCGGTAAAGAAAATAGATATAGAAAGGAAAAACATTTCTAGGCGATGTACTTAGAATGTTTGGTTATTTCAATGCTTATTTTTATTACTCCCTGACATTGGAGTATATAAACAGAAATATTAGGAAACGAAAAAGAATTTCGAAGAAAATAAGAGTGGTCATTGTGACATGGTAAATCCAACTTGAAACGAATTAATTTGGATAATTGTGACCCTTAACCCATTACAACACGGTGGAATTTTTAGACTGGTCCAAATTGAAAGAAGCTGCAGACGACAATTTCAAGTTGATAGAATTTTGAATTTTTTCGTCATTTTGGGAGAAAACATTGTGGATAATGAAGAAATTGCTTGATACAAGCAATTTCTTCATTTTCCACAATGTTTTCAAAACCTTTTTCTTGAAGGGCGTAAAAGGAGGGATTGAGTTGTAATGGGTTAACCCATTCCCACTCCCCTTAAGAAAAATAATTTGGATAAAATGGAGGAAAATAAAGAAATTGATTGTATCAAGCAATTTCTTCATTATTTACAATGTTTTATATGCAAAAAGACGAACATATTGAAAACCCCACCAGCTTAAAACTGTCGTCTTTATTTTCTTTGAATTTGGACCAGTCTAAAATTTTGTTGTGTGGGAATGGATTAAGGTAAAACGCACAAATGGGTCGTACCTATGAAACCTCTGGGTACGAGGAATCACATCGAAACATTTTTGTCGGTTGTTTTTTTTTCACATAAGAAATTTCATACCCATGACAAAAACGTCACATGACAAATTCGCACCTTTCTATAAGAGCACCCGAATGCTTACAACGATTTAAAGACGACTTCTCTGCACGAATTGAATCAGAACGAAATAAAGTAGCTGATAACATTTTTACATATTCGCCCCATCCATAAATGTAATAATTTTCTTGTCAACCTGATTAGCTCAGTTGGAAGAGCACTCTTCTTCAAACCTGGTCGCTGGTTAGATCCCTGGACTGGCCGACAAATAAACCAGTTGTCGAATAAGACGGTAAAAAAAGGAACCAGAGTGAAGGTACCGTTTAACGGTGCTATACATCGAGCAGGTTAACCCATTCCCACACAGCAAAAATTTAGACTATTCCAAATTGAAAAATATTGCAAACGACAATTCAAAGTTTATGAAATTTTAGATTCTTTACATTTTCTGAGTAGAAAACTTTGTGAAATATGAAGAAATTGCTTGTCACAAGCAATTTCTTCATTTTACACAATGTTTTCTCAATTGCTTTTCGTGAGAGGCGTCCAAAAGCGTCACTGCGTGGGAAAGGGTTAAAAGAACCAGGCGGAGCTGTCACTAGTTTCGTCCTGTATCCTTGCAATATACCCCCGTAACAACTAAACGTCTTCTTGGGACGTTGCTGATATGGACTAATGCTAGGAGAACGATGATAATAAATGAACATACATGTCATGTCATGAATACCTGTCTAAATTGAACAAACTCCATTTCCTGCCTGATAAAAAAAGAATATATGTTATGATATGAGCCTATATGTGACATTTCCGACAGTTTCTCTCGTGCGCTAAATAAAGACTTAGATCAGCCTGTGCTTACGCACAGTCTGTTCAGAGTCTTCACTATGCGCCACTTGTATATAGCTACTGACACGAAAGCGTATTTAGACGATCAGCGAATCATTTTCATGCACCGTGTTAACCAATCAGACAGCCCAATGTTCGCCCTTTCACACACGCGCACACACACGGACACATACACACGTGAAATTATTGGAAAAGTCTCGTGCTGAACCTTTACACAATAATTCAAATGGCTCGTGCGCTCACGGGCGACCAGAAATTGTAACTGTAGCTTATTCAAGTTGTGATTGCTGATTTTTTGGTCACCCACCAACATGATACCGACCTAACGCCGCACTATACGAAATGACCATCAGCATCAATACTTTTATTAACTGGTCAGATTCGGATTCATACACTGATTAGGTTTTTCGGTTCATACCTCCATGAAAACAAAAAATATTCTCTTCATTTCTTATAATTTAATAGCATCGAGCAAGAAACCCAAAAGCTTTACAAATTTTGATACCTTTTAGTATGGGGCTATTTTCTGCGGAAGCATACAAAATTGCTGCGTGCTCAATTTTTTTCGTTGAGTTATGAATATTTTTTTTGACAAATCAGAACGCTCGTTTTTGATAGACGAAACTAAGAATTAAAATATATTGTCATAGTTAACTAGTTTACATGCCTTCACAAAGTATCGTAGAGGTCACGAGAACAAGTAAATCAACCCCACTGAATGCCAAACAAACAGTCATGGTCGGGGGTCCACTCCGGTTACTGTTACACAAATATTTACATACATTAAATACATGCTGTAAAGTGCCATGGCCGTCAAATGTCTGCAACTTTCACGCTGTACCAACGAAGCTGAAAGTTTAAAAGTATTTGTTTGGTCGATCGAATTTTAAAAGGTATCGAAATCATAATATCGGAGATGGTGTTATTCTGGATTGCAGGATGTGATTGTAAATCAAATGATTATAATTAAATAAAATTTTCACCTATCAAGATCCAGGCGTTTTGATTGGCTGAAGAATTGTTCTTACTTCCACGAACAAAAATTTGACCCTGCAACTATTGTATGTGCTTGCACTCAAAGTAGTTCCAAAAAGTTTTGCTATAACTAGTAAATGTTTGCATTGTTTTGCTCGGTGGCATAAAACGAAGAGATTTTTCCCCCTGTTTCATTAAAGTATGAACCGAAACACTTAATAACAGTGTGATTAAGTTTTTGGATTCATACTTCAATGAAAACAAAGATAATATCTTCATTTCTTAAATCAAACTATTTATTTATCAATATGTTTATTCATTATTTTTTTATTTATCTTTTCATGAATGCATTTTAGTTATTCATTCATTTATTTATTCAACTATTTTCAATTTATTTATTTGGGATGTTGTTAAACCCTTTCCCTTTTTTCAAAAGTTCAGACTGGTCCAATTTGAAAGCAATTGAAGACGACAATTAAAAGTGAATATAATTTAAAGAGTATCCAACCTACAGGTTAGAGAATATTGAGGGAAAAGAACAAGCAATTGCTTCATTTAACACAATGTTTTCAACTCAGAAAGTTGAAAAAAAATCTAAGATTTCATGAACTTTACATTGTCATCTGCAACTCCTGTCAATTAAGATCAGCCTAAAATAAAAATCTCGTCTGAGAGGATTTCTCTGTTGCCCCAAAACATAACGTAAAATACATATATTTTTCTGGTGTCAAAAGTATCAAGTTACCTCCCTTCCCACAAACCCTGACATTGTGTATTCATAAGGTTTGTAACAAAATACCTAAACGTCACTAATTGACACATGACGTCATAATTGAAGCGAAACAAACGCTAATTGGACCAATCAACGAGTGTAAGTGGGTGAAATTGGATCTGATTTGCATGTAACGAGCCCGCTGAGTTTATTGGTCTACCCCGCCGTGTCCCGACCCAAAACTAATGAATGTCAGAATTAGTTAAGTTTGGTTTAGTAATCGCCATTTGTTTACATTACGGTAAACTAAGATCCGAGCTGCGAACTGGTTTTTTACGTGATTTGACATCTCCTAGATAGGATCGAATTATGACATTACGTCACTTTGGCATTTGCTTTTGTTATGGTTAAGATAAATTCTCTACAACCGAAGGTAGTACGTGTTAGGATTGGAAAAATTAATTGATTGAATGAATGGGGTTTAACGCCGCTTTAAACAGTATTTCAGTCATAACTCGGCGACTGGAGCACCTAACCATGGATTCCTGGTATTTCTCACACCAGTACTACCACTACATCCAGCCCTAGCCCCCATCTGGTATCCCACATAGGTTCAAGATTATCCATTGGTGAGAGTCAAATATCGGAAAGGATATGTGCCGTCTCCGGGGATAGAACCCATGACACCCAATGCGTATTGTAAAGAACTTAAACTGAATCTAGTTTTGTTAAAGTGAATATGAAAAACTTTCTTTATGCTGATTAATTTCAGTTAGATCGCTTGGCCGGCCTAATGTCTTCTCTGGCAACGCTCATTTACTGCGAAAGGAAATTCCACTTCGGTATATTACGGCATTATCTTGCAGAATTTATAGCCAAAACGTGTAACAGTGAAGAATAATCGTTGGTTGGCGACTTAAACTGTAGTTACGAAGTTGAAGTCGCCAAACCAACACAAGTGTTTCAAAACAACGTCGGCTATTGTGTGGGGCTCGAAGTTAACTTCCGGTCTAAATGAATGATTTGATTGGTCGATAATTTCTTTGAATGACGGCCGCGATTGAGCAATGAAGTACCTGTATTATGGATTTCACAAGTCTTCAGATATTTTTTTCACATAAATTACGAGGAAAATTGCAAAAAAATCGTATTATGATATAATGGTCTCGTATTGAATTATTTCCAATTCCGGTTCAGCCAGCATTATTTCCGACACGATTTGATTCAAAAGTCCTTCACCAATGGGCGAATGATAAGTGTTGCGCCTATTTGGGACGAGACGCTGATGTCTCGGATGGAAATTGTGGTTGAACTAGTGTGAAAAGTTGCAGGAAGGTAGGCGCAAAGTGGTTTTAAACTTCGCACAAACAAACAAACAAAAAACAACAACAAATCGTACTGAATCATTATTAAACCATTCCCATTCAATTCCTCCTTTTTATGCCCCCCCCCCCCCAAGAAAAAAGCTTTAGAAAACATTAAGGAAATTGAAGAAATTGCTTGTATCAAGAAATTTCCTCATTATCAACAATGTTTTCTATCCAAAAAAGACGAAAAATTAAAAGTTCAATCAACCTGAAATTGTTGTCTGCAGCTTCTTTCAGTTTGGATCAGTCTAAAATTTTGTTGTGTGGGAATGGGTGGAACCATTTCTGTCATAGTTCAATGACAAACCCGTGAAAGAGAAATGCGAAAGTATTAATAAATGTATTTCGGGGATATCTTGAACTCTCTTTCATTTCTTTAAGTAAAGATATATCTACACCCAAAGATTCAACATAGATAAACCCGCATCTTTAAATATTAATGAGATCTCGTTGAGATATCGCAGAAACGAGATTTTCCGATTATCAGGATTCCATATCGCGCATCTAAATCGCTAGATAAGGCTATAATGTATGAACCCCACACGTGCTCAATTCAGAATTCTGAAATCCTGAACCACTTTCTTCACAATATGAAGGCGACAATGGAAATGCCTGAAAAATCAAAGCGCTTGCAGAGGATAAAAGGAAAGGAAACAATATTTAACCCATTACAACACAATTCCGAAGAAAGTTTGCTGCGGAAAGCATTTTCAGTTCAAAGAAACTGTGAGTTGTCGTCTGCAACCTGTTCTCAATTGACAAATCAAACGATATATCGGCAAATGAAGCCATTCATTCAGCCAAGACTTGAGATTTGAAATCCGTCATTTGCAGCTATTTGCGTGATTCATTTTTGTTGTTTTGGCGACTTTAATGTCGCATCTACAGCTTTTCAAGCTGTAGTTACGACTTTTAGGTCGCCAACAAACCATTCTACTTTTTTACTACATGTTACTGGCCATACATTATGCAAAATAACGCCGTTTAACCCATTACCACACGCCAAAATTTTAGACTGGCCCAAATTGAAAGAAGTTGCAGACGACAATTCAAAGTTTATGAGATTTTGGACTTTTTCAACTTTTTGGGTAGAAAACAGAGTGGAAAATGAAGAAAGTGCTTGCAACAAGCAATTTCTTCATTTTCCACAATGTTTTCCACAGCTTTTTTTCTTAGGGCGTCTAAAAGCGTCACCGAGTGGGAATGAGTGAAAGTCGAAGCAGGACTTCCTGTTGGAGTCGTTGGTCAAAGGAGTAAGTTTGCTGGGCCAGCGGTTGGTCACGTTTTGACCAGACCAAAGTTTTGTTGTCCGGCAATGGATTAACCCATTCCCACACAGTGACGCTTTTAAACGCCCCCAAAGAAAAAAAGCTTCGGAAAACATTGTGGAAAAAGAAGAAATTGCTTGTTACAAGCAATTTCTTCATTTTTCACTATGTTTTCTACCCATTAAGTTGAAAAAATCAAAAATTTCGTAAACTTTAAATTGTCGTCTGCAACTTCTTTCAATTTGGGCAGGTCTAAAAGTTTGCCGTGTGGTAATGGATAAAGATCCGAAGGGTTATTTCTCTCAATGAATAGCTATTATCGTTTCGATTATATTCAAAATTTATTATAAAGTTTATTATAATCATGATTACTATATGTCATCATCATTGTTACTGTTATTATCAATATTATTATTTTAGTTATTAATAAATTAATTTTTCAAATGACTTGCAGTCGGTGGCCATTATTTGAATGCATTCTTACTTATTATTGGAGAGTATAAATCTACGTAAGTGGGAAATTTGGAAATAATCCCAATTCCTACACAATCCTTGTTTTACCGCCCTTCTAGAACATGGAAAACATTGCTGAAAATCAGAAATTGGTTGTTAGAAGCATTTTTTTCATTTTTCACAATTTTTTCTTCTGAAAAGATAAATATTTGTTTCAAATTTCACATACTTAGTATTGTCGTATACAAATTCTTCAAATATAGACCAGTTTGAATTTATTTTCATGTTAGGAGGGATTAACAAGTATTCTTTTTTTGTATTCTATTGTCTTTCATTTTTTGATTATCTATATCGTAAGGAGTCTAATATGGTAAGGAGTGACGAAGAGTGACGGAGAGTGACGAAGAGTAACGAAGAATGACGAAGAGTAACGAAGAGTGACGGATAGAAAAAACATCTATGGGATATTTGTGTAAAACAGTTTTGTTACAATTATAGTTGAGCGAATTTGGTCTTTAATTATTTTTCATTTGCGTCTTTTGAGAGTAAATTTGATTTTTGTCAAAACCGAACATCCGAGTCATTTCTGAAGACCATTTTATCGAGGTATTACCAGCTCAAAGTTCACTTCCGGCCAAAATGAATGATTATCCAAAACCGATGTTATACAGAGACGTTTAACCCATTCCCACACAATGACGCATTTTGACACCATAGAGAAAAATAATTGAGAAAACATTGTGTAGAATGAAGAAATTGCTTGTCACAATCAATCTCTTCATTTTAAACTGCGTATTCTACCCAGAAAATTTAATAATCTGAAATATCATCAACTTAAAAATGTCGTCTGCAACTCCTTTCAATTTGGACGAGTCTAATTTTTTCTTGTGTGGGAATGGGTTCAGGATTGAAGACATTGTTTCTTTGCTGTTGTTGTTTCCATGGGGGTATGAAAATAAAATCATAATCACAGAGTATGAAGACACGGATGAAACTTTGATCTGGTTTTTATTTTCTATCTTCACGACAACAAAAATATCTTCTTAGATCATTGTAAATTTATAATTCAATACTCCGAAATCATATATCTATATATAAGATATTTCAAATCAGCAAGGATTATGTTAATTTACCCTTTTCTGTTCAGACCCTGGTTTATACGTATCCGTGATTTTATAATTGGGAAATTATTGTAGAAAAAGAAGAAATTGCTAGTAACAAGCAATTTCTTCTTTTTCCACAATATTTTCTACCCTACTGAATGGTTATTTTTCCAAATAAAATCCACCTTAGATTTTCGTCTGCAAAGCATTTGAATTTGAACATGTCTAAAATTTTGTAAAACAGTGCAGGTTTAAAACAGATTCTTATGGAATACTTTATGTATACTTGGAATACTTAATGTGTACTTGGGATACTTTATGTATATTTAGAATACTTAATGTGTATTTAGAATACTTTATGTGTATTTGGAATACTTAATGTGTATTTGGGGTACTTAATGCGCATTTGGAATATTAAATGCGTATTTGGAATACCTAATGTGTATTTGGAATACTTAGTGCGTATGCATGGGAAATAGTTTCTTATTTAATTTTCTTATTCTTGGAGGTATGAAACAAACTTTTCAACTAATCTGAAAACAGGAATTTCGATATACGAAACTAAAATTAAATTATTTTCGTATAGAAATATAGCATTTTCTTTATTTCAGAGATCCTCTCGTTTTAAATGTTTTCTTTCGAGTTTACACAAAGTTTTATTAATCGAATCATTTAAACTTAATACAAAGTTTAGTTTAAATCATCCCAAGAAACTCAGTATAAAGTATTAGGAAATGTTTCAAAATTATAAAATGTCCTTAACCAATAACCATAGGGTAAAAATTTAGACTGGTCCAAAGTAAAAGGAATTGCAGACGACAATTTAAAGTTTACGGAATTTTAGATTTTTAAATTTTTTTGGTAGAAAACATTGTGGAAAAGGAAGAAGTTGCTTGTAACAAGCAATTTCCTCATTGTTCACAATTTTTTCAATAGCCTTCTTTTAAGGTTGTGTAAAAAGCAGGATTGTGTGGGAATGTATTAAACGATAACATTTCACAATATGATTAGATGCTTTGATCTAATAATGATTTCTTATGTATCTTAAACTAAAATTTTCAATTACAAATATGTCTATCATTAAGAAAATGTCTCAACATATTAATAGACGAATGCATGGACGGTTTTGCTCAGGAAAATACCGTTGTTTACATGAATCTATTTAAAATAAGAAAGATACGCTGCTAGTTGCCAATATACTGTTGGTCTTTTTATGTTGTTGTTGTTTCGTTATTTTTGTAAAAAAACGGAGCATCAAATTACAAACGGACATGGTTCTAAAAACATTTGTATGATACATGCGCTAAATATGACTTTTAGTGTGTGTTTTTTCTCCTTAGACAAAACAATTCTGTCGTTTTGGTCATTACAGTCACTTTGAGAACATTTTTACGTATCTTCTCGGATTTTTACAAAGGTATGAACATCTTTACTGCATACGAGTTCGTTTGGCTAGTTAACTCCTTCGAAATGTTTCCATTAGGTGGAAGTCCACGCTTTAACGCTTTACTTTATTCAACCCAAATCTTTGCCTTCTTGAAAGTTTGTTCAAAGAAAATTTGCGTTCATCCCGCAAATATTTGACCTTGAAGCATACTTAGATGCTTCAGTGCGGAACAGTTGTAACTGCCTATACGTTTATAAGCAGTTACAGCTGTTTCGCACTGAACCATCGACTTGGTCTACATTTTATTTAAAGGACACGTCTACTCTTGACGCAGAACAATTGCATTATTTCTTATTGAGATGTAGGAATTACGGTCCGGACAAAAAATGATGTTTTACTGTTACCTTGGTAATGGACTTACGCGAAAAAATGTTTATCTACTATAGGCCAACAAAGTGTCGTAACTACAGCTTTATTCGAGCTGCTGTTATTACGACATTTTTGATCGCCCACCGACGATATGACACATGTAATCAAGGTGGTTGACAATTGAGCGAAATAAATTTGGAATCAGTCCTTTACTTGATAAATTTAGCTGCACTAGCGTATGTTTGCAGATTGTGAAGGCTATGCCTTGGCTACCACAATCGGGCTAGACAAAATTCATCCATTTGTCATATCTTGATAATATATAATAGATCAGAAACGGTTGACTGATCAATTTCGACTCTTGAAAGAATTCCAAGAAATGATTTATACCGTAAGGAATACCGTTAATACCAATATAGTAACAGGTTTCGTGATATTAAAGACGTACGTGTCAGAGGGTTTCCGTCTGAACTGACCAAAATCACGCAGTTTATCGCGCATTCCCGCAGTGCAGGGGAATTCGCTGATAGGATCTAAATCACCTCTGGTAGATTGTTAGATAGTGTAATAAGCAATTTATTGAAGATTCCAAGAAAACTCGGCGAGATCAAACAAAAACCAGAGCTGCGCCTGAGACTAGACCTATCAAATGTTAATAACTCGAAATTACGAGGTCTGTCGAATAATTTTAGGAACTTCCGCTTTGTTTCTTGTTCTTCTAATCTCATGCAAAAAAGTTGACAAAATCTATGCTCTCTGTTTCTTTCTCCATGTGCGCCCGTCTGCTTGTCTCTATCAGTTTATCTTTGTCTGTCTATGTATCTCTGTATTTGTCTCTCTGACAGTGTCTCCGTCCCTCTGTCTATCAGTCTGTCTGTCTTTCTGTCTCTCTCGTCTCTCCCCTCTCTCTCTGACATATATACACTCACACAATCGCACGGTTTTTCATTAAATCACATATAGATATACTGTCCTAGAAAAACACTGCACCAATTTGAATTCAAGTTTTATCATTTATCTATTTATCTAAATCTGAAAAATATAAATATACGTGTAAGGTTAATTATTCGTGTCACGCGATTCGCCTGTTTTGGGAAGACACGAATGAATAAATTGATTGATTGATTGAATGGATATTAACGCCACTTTTAACTGTATTTCATTCATATCGCGGTGACTGGAGCACCTAACAATGGATTCTGAATGCGCTATGACGGCGGCTCGAATGGATAAAACGACAAACATTGAAATCAGAGTGGATAAAAGCAGAATCGATGCAAAACATTCTAACGTGTGCATAGAGTAAATACTCGGATCAGCCTGTATACGCTCAGTATCCGAGTCTTCGCGATGCTCTCTGTAGGTAGCTGCTTATTCAGAAATTCTTTAGAATATCAGCGAAAACCGGAAATCTACATGCACTGTTTGGGTATTCAGGCTGCTAAATGCCGGCAATTCGTGCAAATATTAACCAATGTTGACCAATATTAACCAATTAACCAATTAACCAATGTCAGCTGAATATAACCAATCCTTTCCAGAATTTCATTAAAATAGAAGCGCTGAAAGCAACTGAGACACTAACTGTTGATCAATAATTCTTTTACAAATGAATCTTATAAATAAATAACTATGGCTTGAAGGGACAAACAGACGGCGTAGACAAAGATCAGACTGCATGTGCATGCAATCTGATCTTTGTCTTAACCACCTGACAAAAAAGCAATATTCCGGGTTCAGCATTGCAAGGGCTGAACGGACGGATATCGACTGTCAATTAAAGAATCAATCGACCAATCAAATCATTAATTTAGACTTTGAACTCAAACATTGACGGACTTTTTTGTGAAGTATTTTTTGTTTTTTTAAATCGACTTAAACGTCGTAACTACATCTTGTTCAAGCTGTAATTACAATATTTAGGGCGTGAACAAATAATTTGCCTTTTATCTTATGTTCCAGATCAAATATTTTACAAAATGATGCCGTTAATTTTTTTCAATCTAATAGCCATGTAAGAGGTGGTCACCGAGCTAAGGTTATTATTTATCAAAACGTGACCATGCTTATAGACACTAATATCTTGGCTTCTCAAAAGAAATGTTGAGATATGTTCCTTTTTTGCATTCATTTTGTATGCTTTTGTCTTGCTTACTTTATTATTATGATTATTGTTGTTACAAAAGTTCGTATTTATTCAAAGTCAAAAGATAATGTTTTCTCTTTCGATTTTCTGAGACATAAAGAGTGCTTTATAGGAGGAAATAGATTGCAGCCGTTTCCATCACGGTCACAATTGTATTTTCTGATGTAGGAATATATGAATATTTACCTTATTTCATATATTTAACCGACTTTTTATCTCTAAAACTAAAGTTTCTTTCTTTTATGACCTTTACTTTTTATCTATGATCCATTTATTAATTTTTTCGAGCTAGTGGAAAACCTAGTTGGAGAACTTAGATAAAACAAAAAGGAAAACAATATGCGCAAATATAAATGGTCGGATTGGTCGAACCTGCGAACGTACGAATAAATTCTAACGTTTTCAATGAACACTTCATTGTATAGTACGGGTCTACACACTGTGGATACTCTTACTATGTTTTTCTCTAAGCTCTCGAAATTATAAATTGAATTGGGGGATAAAACTTTAGATTATCTAATTTTCTAATCATAGTTGCCATTTTTAATTTCTATTATGCATACTATTATTTAGTTGTAATTCGGAATCAACAAAAAAGTCAAATATTGCCCATTCAATTAAAGATTAGAATAACCCCTTTATACCAAACTATTCTACTATAATTTCTTGGAATATCGTCTGTATAATTGACTTTATCACGGACTTACCGAATTATCTAATAAGATATACGATACATTCATTGCACGCTGACAAGATTGGACTAGACAGAAAAATAAATAAATAAATACACAATCCGTATCGTGTTTGTCCTGAGCCGATACGATATAATTAGATAACGTCATTTCTCCGGAAAAACGACGTCATGTCAAGAATAACGTTATAATATTTTATTCAATTTATTAGTCGAGAAATCCGCAAAATAATAACGAGGTTTTTTGTTGTTTTTTCTAGATATCATTGTTATTCTGTGTCCTTATTTTTTGTAAAAGATCGATTGAAATTTTAGAATTTATAGACTTATGTTATACCGCAAAACATATAACTCATCAGGGAAAATACGTAATTACGTCATTGGTGACATAATTGCGGTAAAGATAGGCTAACGCCCATTTTCATAGTTGTTACACTAGTATAATATCACCCATATATCATCAAAAGTATGCATTGAATTTATTTTAGTCCCGCATCCGAGGTCATTTCATGAAGATAAACATGTGATTATTTACATATATTTGATATGAGAAAATATGGTAGAGACAAACAAATGAACAGAATATAATCTTTAAAGACTAACGAATAAGCGGTTTCGAAAATACGCAAGAAATATTCTTTTTAAGCAAATTTAGGTTGAAAATTAAACGAAATAAGTTTTCACCTGTGCTTTCGCCTTTAAGTGCTGTAAAATGAATAATAATAAGTGTTTATTTATTTAACTGCACATTTTGAAATTATAATAAATTAATAATTAATAAATTAAACAAAATTCATCTTACCAGATTTCTGTGGAAAATCCCCTGTCTGTATTGGTCTACACAAAAATGTACTCTGTAACGCTCTTAAGTCTTTATCTTAATTTTGTTCGCAGAAATTAACGATAAAAATCAGTGTGTAAGCTAAACTGTATCGGCACGAGAGAGAAGAAAAGTTTTTGATAAAATTCGAGATTATTTTCTAGAGTTTAGAACTAACTACTAACCGAGACTATCTTTTTGATATCGCTGCATATCTTATCATCACTAAACGTTTTCTAGATAGTTTCTGTGAACAAGCCCCGCCCACCTTCGGGGCCTTTTACCAATCGATACAGCAATACTCACTGCTGAGGAAGACTGCGCGCATGATTGGGCGGAGCCAGGCTGGAAGCACGAGAGATCACCGATAAAACCCCACCTACCCTGCGTCTTATTCTTGTCCGGAAATGTTGTTTATTTTTGTTTGAATATACGGAATGTTTTTGTAAATAAACTCCGGGAATTCGAGAAGAAATATAGATTGTGTGGCCAAACATTTACACTGTTTTATGAGCAATTAACCAATTAAGAACGATAGAAATTGGCGCATCTGGCATTTTGGATAAAGTAACAAGAGTTTGGGCTGATAGATAGATTTACATTACTTTACATGAATTAACATCGTGTAGTGCATCTACTCATGTTTGCTATATATAAATACTAGCGTTCTGAATTGAAAGAAGTTGAAGTCCTACTTTCAAAGTGCATCTAAAATTGGAAAAAACTGCTATATGAGACAGAAAAGATCGTAAAAGGGGAAGGGGAGTGCTTGTTACAAGCAAGTTTTCCATTTCGCACAACTTTTTCCAAACCTTTACACCCAAGAACGTAATGGGTTGAAAGCAAGGTTTTATGTTTTGTCTTTACTCCTTGACCTCTGCTTTCACTTTAATTTACATTATTTTTGTTGTAGTATTATCATAATTGACCAATCGCTAGCCACGCCCACTGACTCCGAATAAGCTGTAGTTACGACGTTTGAGTCGTCAAACCAACAAAAATGTTTCACACAAACGTCGGCCGATTTCGGAGTTCAAATCTCAATTCTAGGTTTAATTAATGATTTGTTTGGTCGATATATTCCTTGATTGATATCCTTTTAACCGCTATAGTGATATTATTATGATACACATATGCTGTCATTATAACAATTATTGTGATAATATTATTACATCTATATGATTTTATTATAAGAACTAAAATGACATTATTAAAATATCTATATGGTATCATCGTAACTACGATAATGATACTATCATAACATCCACATGATATCATTATAACAACTGAAGTGATATCTTATGATATCTATATGCCATTATAAAAATTATATTGATATTATTATATCATCTAGATATGATATAATCATAAAAATTATACCGATATTATTATTACAAAAATATGATACTATTTCATTACAACTATTTTGTATTTCTGTAACAACTATAGTGATGTTATTATTTCCTTTTTTATTACTATCATTAATATTGCCATCATGGCCCCCGTGAAGGAGAGGTAGAGCGTCGGCTTCCAGATCAAGAGGTCCCAAGTTTGATTCCCAGGAGCGGCTACCGATCTTTGTTCTACACTTGCATATCGTCGGTGCGCGAGCAATAATATCGTAGCTACAGCTTTGATAAAGCTATAGTTACGACATTTCGACCGCGCGTCGACGGCTTCTAAAGAAGGTAAAAATCGAGAGGAAGAAATTGGAAGAATTTGAGAAAAAGTTAATACCCACTCTCACTGCCATTTTAAATTCATTTTTCAGGGTTGCTGTTTAATTGGAATATGGTCTATATTTTTATTCCCGTTACTAAGGTAAATAGATACAAAATGGGTATAATCAAAATTCTAGCCTTTGGTTAGCCTTTTCACAGGAGGGCTTGTTGAATGGGTATGGAACAAAATACATTGCAATAAGAAAATGGATTTGCCAACAATTACCAACAATTCCGAAGACTCTGACAAGTTGCACAATATATGCTATTTGCTGTTTTACGAAATGTGAAGTTCAGAATATTTTCCCTGGGCAGTCTACCTTATAAGCTTGTCATGAATAGAACACTAAACCCAAAACCACATATTTCCGCTTTTTTACTTGCTTTCGAAAAACTCTGGAAAAATTCTCTATTCGGGAAATTATTTCTTTCCCAAATATGTATTCTTTCCTGAAAAATAAACAAAAACTGTAATGATATTATGAACTTAAGTCTAAATTTGACTGGTCTTGAGATTGGCGAATCAAAGAATCCATAGACCATTCAAACAATACTTTTAGACCGAAAGTGAACTTTGAACTCAGACATTGGTAAAAAGTTGCAACTGTACGTCGTAACTACAACTTATTCAAAGTGTAGTTACGACGTTTAGGTCGTCAACTAGCCATTTTACTTATCTATTACGTGTTACTATAAGCTTAAATCTTGCAAAATAACGCCGTTTGATATGCAAGTCGAATTTATGTCGGAGTCAGTGGATGTGACTAGGGACCCGTCAACTGGTAAACCCTTTCCAGTTTTGCAAAATTTTAGACCTGTCAAATTTCAAAGGTTTTGCAGACGAAAAATCGAATTGGATTTGATTCGTAAAATAACCACTGCAAGAAGGGTAGAAAATATTGATGAAAAAGAAGAAATTGCTTGTTACAAGCAATTTCTTCTTTTTCAACAATATTAAGCAATTTCTTCTTTTTCAACAATATCCTCTCAATTAAAAATTCACAAGGACGTAAAAATCAGGGGTTGAAAAGGAAAGGGTTAATTAACAATTGGTATGAGGAAAGCGGGACACGCGCAAGTAAGTTTAATGCTCACCGTGGACATGTATTTTAACTGTACCTTTGTGAGCCACAAAATTTGGCATTTCTATAATACTGGGTTATTTCTTTCCTGTTCAATCCTTGTTTTTACGCCCTTGTGAGTTTATACATGAGATAACATTGTGGAAAAAGAAGAAATTGCTTGTAATAAGCAATTTCTTCTTTTCCCACAATGCTTTTCTATCCTGTAGGTTGGTTACTCTTCAAATTGTATTGATTTTTAGTTGTCGTCTGCAACTTCTTTCAAATTGTACAAGTCTAAAAAATTGAAAACAGGAAAGGGTTAAACCACATATGAATAAAACTTTACATTGTATATTTTCTGGATTGCCGCCGTCATAGCGCAGTCGGTAGCGCGTTAGACTCCTAATCTTCAATCATGGGATGTCATGGGTTCGATCCCCGGCGGCGGCACATATTCTTTCCGACATTTGTCTCTCGTCAATGGGTGGATAATCGTAAACCTAAGTGGGATAGCAGCTGGAGGCTAGGAAAGGATGTAGTGGTAGTAATGGTGTGGAAAATACCAGGAATCCACCGTTAGGTTCTCCAGCCGCCGCGATATGACTGAAATACTGTTAAAACGGCATTTAACCCCATTCAGTCATTCATGTATATTTTCTGGTGTTAATATCTCCGACAGAAATATATTATTAATAGTTGACCAAAACATAGCAATTCGGATTGGTTGTTTTTATCTCGCGATTCGAAAAATCCTTACCTTTCTTGAAGATGTTTTTTTCGTGTATAGATGAAAAATGATTCGAAAGGTTTCGATACATATTTTTTTTCAAACCCTATAACTTGCTATTGAAACACACACACAAATGAAAGTCTTGAGGGTTTTTTTTCTACATGTTTTACGAGAATGCTAAATTTTGATACCATCAACCACCCGAGAATCCTGAAAAAATACATGTAGACATCTCTGTTATTATACAGCAAATTTTAACTTTCTCTTAATTCATAAACTCAATAAAGAAGCTTGATGCTTTTAACGTACTCATACAAAACAGCTAATTTTAACCCTTGTCATGCTGAACCCGGAATATTCCTGTTTTGGCAGGTGGCATAGACAAAGATCAGCCTGCACACGAGTGCAGGCTGATCTTAGCCTAAACCACCTGCTTGTCTCTTTTAACTAACAGTTGTTTATAGATTAAATCCTCAAAATAATTATTAACTTAAATTTAGCGCATCCAGTGCCGTCAGTCCTTTGAATTTAACGTAAATCTATGGAGGATTTATTCAGCATGACAAGGGTAAAGAGGAATTTTCACGATCCTGACCTAAATAAATGACAGATCGCAGGGCCGCCCACCTACCTGTTACAGACGGTTCGACTGAGATTGTAATCGATTGATAGAATTGGGTTTAACTCCGCTTTAAACAGTATTTCATTCATATCGCGGAGCACCTAACAATGGATTCCTGGTTTTTCTCACACCAGTACTACCACTACATCCTTTCCTAGTCTCCAGCTGCTATCCCACTTAGGTTTACGATTATCCACCCATTGGTGAGAGACAAATGTCGGAAAGAATTTGTGCCGCCGCCGGGGATCGAACCCATGACACCCAATGATTGAAGAGTAGGAGTCTGGCGCGCTACCGACTGCGCTATGACGGCGGCTTGAATGTAATCGAACAATCAAAAGTTATGGCATGCTGTAACTTTTAACCGAAAAATAAAATGGTTGGTTTGCGACATACCGTCGTAACTACAGCTAGAATAAGTCTAAGTCACCAAACCGCAACAAAATTCATTTCATAAATACGGGACTTTGTAGCGGCCTAGATGAATGATTTGATTGGTCATTCGAAACTTCGATTGGCAAGGATAAATTGTTATTGTTCCATGATAATTATCATCTGCAAACACTTTAAATTTCTATCTGCATCCATTTATTTTCGTCTGATGAAGTATTGCAGATATTACAGAAAACATGTTACTATGTATTACCGAAACAAACCGGCTTGTTACACGGTCGAGCGTTACCAAGTGCTTTCGTTAAGTCGTAATTAAACTCAATTGGAATTTAAGTAGGCCTTAATCCGCTCCAGATCGCTTTAATACCACCTGTAGCCAATGAAGTGAGTGGAGAAATTGTCCGACTAATGGGCGATGTCTGGGGTCTATAATAGGGTAAACACAGCCTTGTTTATTGTTTAGTAGATGTTATATTCCAATTATTCGTGAAATTGAAGGTACATCATAATTTGAAAATTTACGTTCATTTATCTATTCATTTGAATTTAGCTAGCATGGTTTAAACGACTTTTTAAACAAAAGAAAAAAATATGGATAAAGATATACACGAATATGTGAGAATGAAGAAGTGGAATTGTTTTGAAGCGAAAGGTAACTTCCACGAGCCATTTTAGTGGAAACACGTTTAATTGAAATTAAAAATAATAATAATAATTAAACCAATGCATGAATAAGGTTTGCGTATTAATGTCGGAGGTCAGCCCGCTTGGACAGAGGTCACTTTTCCTGAGCAATTTTTTGAGTATCCTTTAAGGGGACCTTTCATACAAGTTTTACTGTATTTAGATATCAGTGTAAAGTTATTATAAACAGCTGCACTGGTCTCAGGTAATATGGGCCGTGCTAAAACATCAAAATTTCCTGTTTGGTGTAATTATGACAGAAAACTACACGCAAGAACAAAATCGACGCTCGTTTGTGAAATCATTCAAATAACACGGGTCCCCCGGGACACGAGCGCCTAATCCAGGCCTTTACGAGCCTCGTGTTAATTAGTTCTGTAACTGAGCCATGTAGCAAATGCGTTTAATGTAACCCGAATTAAACTACATGCTAAAGAACCTGTTCTCCCCAGCGCCATGTTATTACGTCATCGCGCGTGCTGTTACGTCACAAGATGGCGGTGAACCGTAGCAGGTGAGCGTTTCAGTGTAATATCTAATAGACACAGAAAATTAATCCAATTTATTTCGTTTATGAATCTGCATGGGATAATTTCGCTCTCTTTGAGTGGTCGGAATAATTTCGAACACTGGTTAATGAGATTCCGTATCTAGATACTGATGAAATTAGTGAACGTTTATGGCGAAATAAGCTTTACGAACAGTGTTGGAGCTGCAAGCAAGGACTTGTTGTGAAATAACTGGAACATATCAGAGAGCTTTCAAATTTGAAAACGTCTTGAATGAGAGGTTTTTTTCTTGTCTTTGTCGAGAAAGTTTTGCAAAACTTTTATTTTCATGGGAGCAGCAAAAAAGTGGGAGCTAAAGAAAGGGTCGCTTAAAATACACTTTTTGTTGTTTTACATAGAAAGAGCACAAAATACTAGATCATGAATGATTCATGAATACTAAATGTTTGAAATAATAATAAATATTACAGAAACCGTGTACAAAAATTGTAAGGAATTTTAGACTCTTAAAGTATAACCTAACGCTGTCGAACCTTAATGTGAAAAGGTATATCTTAATTCTCACTCCTATATTTCTTTTGTTCATCGCTGCAATTTAAATACTAAACAACAGAAAAGAAAATATGAAAAATGTTTTCAAGAGCTCATGGTACCAAAATGAAGATAATAGTATACTCACACGGAACCATATATAAAAAGAGACTGGGACGCATCAGACAAAAGGACGCCCCGGGTTTTTCGTCAAACAAAAAATTTGAAAATTAGAATGGATCCAGCGGAGGTAAACCAGAAATAGTATTTGAAAATTAATATACAATATTCAAGAAATGAAGACTTTTTTCATTGAGGAATGAACATGAAATCTTAATCACACTGTATGAATACGCAAAAAATCTCCCCATTTCTAATAATTTAATGCCATCAGACAAAATAAAGCATTAAAATGTTATTGACTGGCGAGCCTGTCCTAATCTGACGATACAACCAATATCGGAGAGCATCGTGGATGGGACAGGTTCACCAGTCTATAAAATGTTATGGATCTACTTTGTGCGCAGGCATACAAAATAGTTGCGTGCTAAAATTTTTGATCAAGGAGTTATGAAAAAATTAAATTCAGCCAAACAAAACTCTTAAATCTTAATTGACATAATTAAATTCTAAATATTATAGAACGATCATTATAGATCTAGAAAATCCTTTAACCCTTTCCGACACAAGAACGCTTCTTGACGCCCGCAAAAAAATCTGGTAACGGGTTTATGGGTCGTGCTACGCAGTCCATGCTGTCTCGCTAGGGTCCATACTTTTCGCACTTCCCAGAATGTCCCTTTTGGCCTCATGAGTCACAAAGCATTGATAAAGGGCAGATAAGTCACATTAATCACATCAGAAGTACTCTTGTGTCGACTGACAGGTAAATGTATTTCATTCTAATTGTTTTATAAACAATACGTCTATAAAGTAAGCTTTCGTTTCCAGGGTTTTTACGACAAGAGCCCGTAGATGCGTTTGCTTATGGTAAATCTTTCGTGGAATAACATTTTTTATAATACGCCAACCACGCGGAAAGTTGAGAAAAATAGCTATGAAGTCGAAAGACATGGAAATATAAAGATTATACGATACTAACGAAAAATGGAAATGTACGATATTTCTGCTTTATTAACTGAGGTATCTTTTTACCCTTTTCAATCCAGTTCAATTTCTGATTTTACGTCCCTGTGATTTTATACTTGAGAAAACATTGTAGAAAAAGAAGCAATTTCTGCTTTTTCTACAATATTTTCTTCCTTTGAATAGATATTTTTCGAGTCAAATCCAATTTAAATTTTCGTCAGCAAAACCTTTGAATTTGGACGGGTCTAAAAGTCTTAAAAACTGGAAAGGGTTAAGTGTTGTACCGTGTACAATTCACTATCGATTATAAACAGCTTAGACGATTTCAGATGGCACCATATATCGTTTGGCTTTTAACCCATTACAACTCAATCCCTCCTTTTTACGCCCCCAAGAAAAAAGCTTTTGAAAAAATTGTGGAAAATGAAGAAATTGCGTGTATTAAGAAATTTCTTCATTATCCACAATTTTTTCTAGCCAAAATGACGAAAAAATTCAAAATTCTATCAACTTGAAATTGTCGTCTGCAGCTTCTTTGAATTTGGACCAGTCTAAAATTCCACTGTGTTGGAATGGGTTAAGTAAAATGCCGCGACCATAGCGCATTTCTTACTCTTAATTATGAGGTTCAGGGTTAGATTCCCGGTCGCGCCTAATATCCTTTCCGACATCTGCCCCCAACCAATCGGTGGATAATCGTATTCCAATTGCAGGTATGAGCAGCCGGGGGCTCGGAAAGGATGTAGTGGTATTACTGGTCTGAGAAATACTAAGAATCTATGGTTAGTTGCACCAACTTCCGCCGTATGACTAAAATGCTTTTCTGACTCTCAATTATGAGGTTCAGGGTTAGATTCCCGGTCGCGGCTAATGTCCTTTATGACATCTACCTCCAACCAATCGGTGGATACTCGTAAACCCAAGTGCAGGTATGAACAGCCGGGGACTCGGAAAGGATGTAGTGGTATAACTGGTCTGAGAAATACTCAGAAATTATGGTTAGGTGCACCAACCTCCGCCGTATGAATGAAATACCATAAATCGTGGCGTTCACGGGTCAAGTTATTCCTTCTTTTTCTACAATGCTTTCTCTATCATATATCACAGGGGCTTAAAAATCAGGGATTGAACAGAAAGGATTAATACAGTGTTAAATGAATTCGATGTTAAATCAACCAAAATGCGAGGAACTCCCTCAAGAGGGACCGTGTCAAAATCAAGTTTTGTCGGCATTTTTAAATAAAAATATGAAATCTATCCCAGCTGAACTCGTGTTTCGTGTAACTGACAGCGAGCTGGACCGCACAAGACCTATTTGTTATTTTCCACCTATACGACATAGAAGGGGTGAATAAGTATCACCGTGTCTGTCCGTTTGTCCATCCATCCGTCCGTCTATGATTGTTTGCGCTTCCATACTCTAACGAAAAAGCTTCTTGACTTAGAAACTTGAAACTTAAAGCAAATACTATCCTTTACTAAGGAAGTTGCCCAATTACTTGCGGGGTCACTTAAGTCAAAGGTCAAGGTAACCGTAGAAGCGTTTCCCTACTTAAAACTCCTTGAAACTTTACACAAACGTTGTGGATAACCCAAGAAGGTGTCGGGTTAGTTGATGGTCATTTAGATCAAACATTAAGGTCACAGTTGAACTTGTACTAAAACTATTTCTGTACTTTGACTCAATAGCTGCTTGACGTAGGACTCGAATACGTTATACAAATGTTGCCATTGTGAAAAGGAAGTACCATTGCACGGAGCAAAATGTCTAACTTTAAGGCTGTTTTAAGTTTTAGCAGTTCCTATCTCTGAAAGCACTTATTTTGTGGTAAATCACTGGGGGTACTCCTCGGTTTTGCTTTTAACAAAATCTTACTGGACAGCTCTCATTCATTGCCGAAAATCGACTGGAATGTTATAAACAAGAAGTGCAATAAAAATGTAGTACGGTTTGACATTCATTTCGTAACGAGAACCAATCATAGTAAGAACGTGATCGAACAAGACTGCAATAACACCGTCTTGCACGTATTTAATCTTTGAGTATACAACATATGAACAAATAAAATATCAAAAACAATTTTACTATTATTGACAAAAATATCTTGCGAATTCATTCCCTGTAAAAGCAATTGTTGGATAAAGAAAATCATTTTTTACGATTTCCAAGGAGCGACTATGTCAAAATTTTGTATGAGCAACATACTTAACGCCTTAACCCAGACGAATTTTTTTACACTGGTCCAAATTGAAAGAAGTTGCAGTTGACAATTTTAAGTTCATAAAATTGTTAATTATTTTGTCTTTTTGGTTAGAAACATTGTGGGAAATAAAGAAATTGCTTGTCGCTCATTTGCTGAGAGACAAATTATGTCGTAACGACCTTCGTCGAATGTGGAAGAAATTGTTGACCAAGCAGGGGTTCGAAATCACGACCTCTGGATTGCACTGCATCTCATCGCATTTAGCTAACCAGGATCGGCTTGTGGTATATGTCCCGGTCCCGGGTTCGATCTCCGAAGGCGGCACTCATCCTTCTGACTATTTGTCTCTTACCAATGGGTCGATAATCGTAGACCTATGTGGGATAGCAGCTGGAGGCTAGGAAAGGATGTAATGGTAGTACTGGTGTGAGAAATACCAGGATTCCATTGTTAGGTGCTCCAGCCGCCGCGATATAACTGAAAGATTGTTGAAAGCGGCGTAAAACCCCATTCAAAGTAACAAATATGTCCCGGTCATAAAACCGAAATAATAAGAAATGACGGGAATATTTCTCTTTTCATCGAGACATGAAAATGAAGGTAATATTTTCTTTTCTAATTAAAAACCAATAAAATATTCTATTCAACGCTTAACCCATTACCACACGAACACAATTAGACTCGTCTATATTAAAAGATATTGAAGACGACAATTTCAAGAAACGAATTTTAAAGAAAATGATATTAGAGTTGAAAAAAATGTTGGTATTATAGAAATTGCTTGTTATAAGAAATTTCTTCATTTTCCACATTTTTTCCAAAAACTAGTTCCTTGACGTGCGTAAAAAGATGGATTGTGCGGGAAAAGGTCTATGAAATACATATCGTCGTTGTTCTACGAAAACCTCGTAACTACAGCTTGTTACAAGCTGTAGTTACGAGGTTTTCGTAGAACACCATCGATATTTGTGTTGTTATGATGACGCTAAGTTGAAGCTAGGACCCTGAATGTCGAGAATCAAACCACTAATTGGCTGTTAGAACAACTCGTTTGCTGGATGGTGAAAGGTCTTATGGGTATACGACGTCATCTCAGACGAGCAGACAAGATAAGTTCGTTCAACTCCGTCAATTTCCGTATGTTACTGTCAATGTCAGGCGTGTTCAGATCCGTGTCACGTGATCGTTGACTGACAGACACGCGTACGAGGAATAAGAAACGTTTTCCCTTAGATTCTCAAGGAGACACACTTCAATTTTTAACAGTAAAATGAAAAAAAAAAAAAAAAAAACATACACAAATCTACAACCAAAGTATTGTAAAAATCAGTAGTATAAAAATGTCGGTCTTCAAACTAAAGATACGTATTTAGGTTAAGGCCTTGGCGTTGGATCGTCTCAGAATTAATGTTCGAAATGCAAATGAAATAACAAACAAGAAATTCCCCCAACTTATGACGAAAATCTAGCGTGCAAAAATTATTTCGAAGTCTTCTCAGAAACTACCGTCAGTTCAATTAACACTAGCTTGAACTCTAGCCTCGAAAAAATGGCACTGTCTAATACGTGTTGCAAATTGCAGATCGGTTACAATGAAATATATGGACAATCAGACATATTGTTGAAGATAGATTATACTCTCTTTTTTTTATAAAGGAATCAGAAAGTTGTCGACGCTCACTTGACTGAATAAAGGAATGCTAACCCTATCCCATACAATAACTTGTTTATTTTCACGATGTTTTCTATGCAAAAAGACGAAAAAAAAAAAAAAAAAATTCCATCAACATGAAATTGTCGTCTGCAACTTCTTTCAATTTGGACCAGTCTAAAAAAGTTTCTGTGTTGGAATGGGTGAAGTAGTAATGAGGGGTTTTCGATCCAGCTACATTTGTATTTTAGATCGTACGTTTGCACCATCATTTAACTGATAAGCATCGCTTGTCGGCTTACAGAAAACATGAATTACGATACCTTAGTGCAGGTTGTGGCTAGAGTACAGTGATGGAACTGAGAAAAACTCTAAAGGTATCAGACATCTTCACAATTTTCTACGATGATTTTTTTTATACTACAGAAGCAAATCCGTGATGATTGCACCGTCAGGTAACAAGTGAGAATTGGTTGTTGGCTTTTCTGAAACCACGGATTACTGCAATCGGAACTCCTCGGAACCTCTAATTGTAGTTATTTATGTATCCAAACAAAGATTACGACGTCGGTTTGTTACCAGACGTTTAGTAAGCCGTAGTTTCGAGGTTTAATCCATTTCCTCATGAATCCAGCCTTTTTTTATGAACCTCAAAAGAAAAAAAGAATTCTTGCGAAAACATTATGGAAAATGAAGAAATTGCTTGTTTCAAGCAATTTCTTCATTATCCACAATGCTTTCTACGCCAAAAGACAAAAGTATTTTAAAATTCAATCAACTAAGAATTGTTGTCTAGAACTTCTTTGAATTTGGTCCAGTCTAAAATTTGATTGTTTTCTAATGGGTTAGTTAGCTCGCTGCCGGACTGTCGAGCGCAACCGCCTGCCATGTTTATTTTCCAATTTCAACGACTGTATTAAAATTATCAATTTGATCTTAGGCTACAATCTTCTCATCTGATTCTCGATGATAAGAGATCTTCCTGATAACAGAAACCGTTCAAAACACAGCGCAGAATTCCGCAGCTGGTGTAATCATTTCGTTTTATTAACCAGTTGTGTCACCGGGCTCAACAGGGTGTCATAACGTTACCAAATCAAATTTCAAACGAACTCTTTTAACTTCAAATGTGTTTTTAATCAGTTTTGAAGGTTTGCATATTTCTTGTGGGGCTAATTCTATTAAACTGCGTGGTGCTTGGTTTTTATTATAAAGCACGTATGTAACGTGCGGACTGATTAAAGGAATTATAAATGCGTTCTTATTATTAATCATGGTGATCTACCTGGAAACGTGAACTCATATCTCTTCTGTGTCCCACATTTATAATACATTACCCGTCATGCCAAAAGGTACCTGTCGGGAATCGCGCAAAGCAAATATTTGAAAAAAAAGGATCGGATCCAGCAGGGGTCAAGTAGATATAGTGTTTCGAGAAAACAGAAATAGTAAGGTAGAATGACCATTCTAGATTCAGAAAATCGGGCTACTAAAAGCGCAGTCTGACCATTGTTGATATCTTTTGCATATCATAGGAGGTCATTGTTCACATTAGAAAATATTGAGAAAAAAACTCGAAAATTCGACTCCGGTCAGCCTACGCGGTCAGGTCAATAGAACCTGGTCGATTACTCGAGTACCCGGGTATCGGGTAGGGTAACTCTGGTATACGAGTAGAGAAACGATACCCGTTACCCGATAACTATATAGTAACTTATGAAGTTGAATTAGTATTTAGAACTTACATTGATAAAGTTATCGCTGGTTGTCGTTTTACTTACAAGATATCTTACAGCTGTATATGATTTTTGTTTGAAAAGAGTTAAATACCACTTTAAACAGTATGTCAGTCATATCGCGGCGGCTAGGGAACCTAACCATGGATTCCTGGTATTTCTCGCACCCGTACTACCACTACAGCCTTTCCGAGCTTCGATATGGTCAAATCACTTAGGTTTACGTTTATCCACCCATGGGTCGGAAACAAATGTTGGAAAGGATATTTGCCGCGACAGGGGATCGAGTCCTAGTCCTTATGATTTAGAGTCCGGCGATCTTTATGTGAACCGAAAGCAGACTGCAGAAATACTGTGGAATCGTTATTCTTATCCTATTCGAACTATTTTATGAGAAAAAAAGACCAATGAAAAGGATCGATTTTAAACCCTTGTCATGCTGTATAAATTACCTTACAGAATTGCTGCAAAATCAAAGGGCTAAAAGCACTGGTTAAAGTTGTTGTTCAAAAATCAATAAATCTTTTAGAAATCGATATCACAAACGACTCTGGCAGGAAAAGTGTAAGCAGGGGATGTAGACCAAGATCAGACTGCACTTATGTGCAGGCTGATCTTGATCTATATCTCCTGCCAAAACCGGAATATTCCGGGTTCAGCATGACAAGGGTTAAAGGAATTTGATAAAATCGAGTACTCGAGAACCAAAGGTAATACGACCACAGGTACCCGAGTACCAAATTACTACCCCGTCCCAGCTCTGCAGGTCAAAATGGCACATAACCTGTATAACGTCACATTAACTCATTCCCAGACGGCAAAATTTTAGATTTGTCCAAAATGATAAGAGTTGTTGACGACAACATAAATTTATGAAATTTTAGATTTTTTTTCGATCTTCGGGGTAGGAAGTACTGTGTGAAATGAAGAAATTGCTTGTTACAAGCAATTTCGTTATATTACAAGTATTTCCCCAATTGTTTTTCTTCAGTGGCGTCAAAAAGCGTCATTGTTTAGGAATGGGCTACACGATGCCCACGGGATGTAGGTAAGTTTAGTACCCGATGGATGTATGTCATCACTATGTAAACTGTGTGTTTATTTCCGTTTATTTATCGTCGCTACCGTAGCACATGCCCATATGAGCGACGCCCCCAGAGGACAGTTAGTTGTTACGGGGACAGTGCAAGGATACAGGACGAAACTGCTGAGAGCTACGCCTGGTTCTTTTTCTTGCTCGGTAGATAGGCGTGGTCTTGAGGTTTGAAGTCAACTGCTCTACCAACTGAGCTAATCGGCCTGACTACTATGTAAAATGTGAAAAAAACAACAACACTGAATTCTTACCCCTATCAAAACATTTTATCACGCCTCATTTGCAATTAATGAGAAGCTTGTGACCATCCTTACAATTGACCGATCGTTTGCCCCGCCCATTGACTCATTTGGTTCCACCAATTGACTCATTTGGCCCCACCCATTGACTCAGACAGGAAGTTACGCTTCGATTTTTAACGGCGTTATTTTACAAAATCTATGGCCAGTAGCATGTTACAAATAAGAAGATTGGTTAGTTGACGACATAAATGTCGTAACTACAGCTTGAAAAAGCTGTAGTTACGGCGTTTAAGTCACCAAACCTACAAAAATGATTCTCCATTACGGCGGCAAATGTCGGAGTTCATACTGAACTTCATGTCTAGATGAATCATTTCATTGGTCGACTGATTATTTGATTGACAGCTGCGATTGCTCAATTGACCAATTTCGATTGACAATCAAAGAATCAATTGTCGAATCAAATCATTTATTTAGACCTGAACTGAACTTTGAACTCCGACAATTGCAGACATTTATGTGAACCATTTTTGTCGGTTTGGCGACCTATACGTCGTAACTATAGCTTATGCAAGTTTAGATTGCCAACCAGCAATGATATCATAGACTTTATATCTAGGAAAACTTTGCAAAAAGGAGAAATTTCTTGTTTCAATATGCGCTACAATTCACAACATGTTCTTTCAACGATTCACTTGTATTTCACATTGATCACAACATACAAAAATTTTATTTATATAATTTGTGAATCATCACTGTTCGCAACTTTCCACAAATAAATCATTGTGATGTAATTGTCCAGTTATACGGTGACCTCTTGGCAGTGTATTACAATAACTGCATACTAGATAAGTTATCATTGATTTGCCCATTCAACGTTGACAAACTGTTGTTGTGGTTGTTGTTTATAATTATCAAAAGGACTGTGCAATGAATTTCGTCAAAACTTGAAAGAATAAGGGACCGAATAAATGTAAAGAGCAGCTGCTGCAGGGGGTTAAAGGTTTTATGCTGAGAGTAAGTTGGACAACTCCTAATAGCTTTGCATTTAAAGAATACACTATTTATTTCCCTTTGCTACGGAAAAGCAAGCAAGACAACCGACGATCGTTCGATGTGGTTAGAAATTACAATTTTTGCTCTTAACCTATTCCGACACGACAAGATTTTAGACTGGTCGAAATTGAAAGGAGTTGCAGAAGAGGATTTATGTTTATGAAATTTTAGATTTTTTAACTTTCTTGGTAGAAAACATTGTGTTAAATGAAGAAATTTGCTTGTTACAGGCAATTTCTTCATTTTACACAATGTTTCCCCAAGCGTTTTTCTCGAGGGGGCGTCCAAAAGCGTTACTATGTGGGAATGGGTTAAACATAATCAAAGACTAAATCCAAGGCATAATTGACGGTTCACTTGCTCCGCCCACAGAACCCGCTGGTTCCGCCTACTGACTCTGACATGATATTCCACTTCGATATTAACTCATTCCCACACGGCAAAATTTTAGACTGGCCGAAATTAAAAGATGTTGCAGACAACAATTTTCAGATGACTTGAATTTCAGAATTCTTAAACTTTTGGGATAGAAACATTGTGGAAAATGTAGAAATTGCTTGTTACAAGCAATTTCTTCATTTTCCACAATGTTTTCCAAAGCGTTTTCCTATGGGGCGACTCAAAGCTTCACTGAGTAGGAATGGGTTACGGCGTTATTTGTTTTTTTTCATGGCCAGTAACTCGAAATAAAGGAGCTAAATGGTTGGTTAGAAACCTAAACTTCGTAACCACAGCTTCAATAAGCTGTGGTTTCGACGTTAAAGTTTCCAAAGCAACTAAAATGTTTCAAAAACATGTTTGCCAATATCTGTTTCAAACTTCACTTCCTGGTTAATTGAATGAATTGATTGGTTGATTGATTATTTGATTGGCAACAGCGATTGGTCAATTTTATCGTCGTCTTTTAGTGTGCCTTTTTGCGGTAATTCGTGTGAAATAATTTTGAATGACTGACAGAAGATGTTTGATTTGTCAAACAAACTCCACTCGAATAAGAAGAAATTAAGATATTTTAGTCCAATCACCTACAATATTGTGTTAGATATTTCAATGAAACCAAGAAATATATATATAAAACGAAATTAACCATTTATCACTAAATTTGACGTCAAAGTTATATTTAGGAAAACAATTTTTTGGGAAAAAGAGAGGTTAGTTTGTTTCTCTTTTTCTAATAATGTTTTCTACATCATCTAACATTTATTTTCCAATTCAATTGAGCTTTGAATATCGGCTGCATTTTTTATCGATGTGGACCGATCCAAAACTTTGTAGTCTGAAAATGGGTTGAGAAAATGGATAGAAAGTGGAAAGTGCACATATTCAACCCCCCCCCCCCCCCAATTTTTTTTAAACTTTAGACTGGTCAAAATGGAAAGAGTTTGCAGTCGATAGCGTAAATTTGATGCGATATTAAATTCTATCCTAAAATGGGTAGAAGATGGGAAAAAGAGAACTTGTTTGTTACAGGCAATTTCTTCTTTTCCACATTATTTCATTATTTTCTAAAGTTCAAAATCAAAATGACGTAAAATCACGAGTTTGTGCCGGAAAGGGTTGCGCATTTGTAGTCCAATCTTTATGGTTACACAGAGGAAATCAAGTACGTTTTTGGTTGAAAGAATTGACGGATCGCAAGCCACGCCCACTGAACTCCGACAGGAAGTTCGACTTAGATATGAGTCCTTTCCAGTTTTGTTTGTTTGTTTGTTTGTTTTGTTTTCTCTTTTTTTTAAACTGGTCCAAATTCATTCAAAGAGGTTGCAGACGTCCATGAAAAGTGGTTACAATACCAAGCAATTTCTCCTTTTACAACAATGTTTTCTCAACTATAAAATCATAACGAAGTAAAATCCCGGGTTCGTATAGGAAAGGGTTAAACCGCGTTATTTTGCAAATTTTATAGCCAGACTTAAAAGTCATTACTACAGCTTGAATAAAATGTAATTACCACGTTTGAGTGTCTATTGTTGGAATTCACGGTTAAATGGACGATCGAGAAAGACGAAATAACAATCTGTCATTTTTTTATATTATTATTATTATTTTGTTGTTGTTGTTGTTAATGCGTCATTTTTTTTTTATCGTACTCCAAATCATATAATTTGAAAAGGGTTGTTACATTTTAACCCTTTCCCATACAATGACCCTTTTAGACACCCCTCAAGAAAAACAATTTGGAAAACATTGTGTAAAAAGAAGAGGAAATTGCTTTCAACAAGCAATTTCTTCATTTTCCACAGTGTTTTCTACCCAGAAAGTCGAAAATATCCAAAATTTTACGAACTTAAAATTGTCGTCTGCAACTCCTTTCAATTTGGATGAGACCAAATTTTGCCGTCTGGTAATCGGCAGTACCACCTATGGTCTAAATATTTGTTACACTCCCCAAACTGCTTCCCCCCCACCCTTCCCCCGTTTTACAAAGCATGAAACGAATGTTTTCAGCACGTCTCATTTCTCTTAGCAATTGAGCCCAGGACCCACCCCCCAAAAAATAGGGAAACAATGAAAAAACAAATGAACACATAAACACAAAAAACCTAGCTTAGCTACAAATTTTGATGTGTTGTTCAAATGCATTGCATGTGCTTTGTATGTTTTGCACCATAAGTGACTATTCTTACAAACTGAGACATGCGATGTAATCGACATTGTGGATGAAATCGGAGGTTGGCAAAACAATTTTAGATGGTGTAAATGACGTCAAAATAAATTGATTGATTGATTGAATGAGGTTTAACGGGGTGGTTAAATCTACGCCAACCATACCTTGAAAGTAGGCCGTACGTTGAACTTACCCCAAAGTTTCAACGCTGTAATAGGTCATAGCTTGTCTACCGAAGTTAAATCTGTGCACATTTATTGTATTTTAAATGACTTGATAACAGGCGGCAGAAAATTTGATGACTTCTCCGTTATTCAGTCGTTGTTATCCATTGGGATAGAAATTGACCGCGATTCTCAATCCCGACTGGATTATACCAAACAAGACCAGACAGTTTACGCCAATACTAAGTATGCATGAATAAGGACCTTTTCGACTGGTACCTACTATCTTAACTAATATTCTAGTCGAACAAGTAAAGTAGCTACCAAAAATGACGTCATTTAACCTTTAACCCCTTTCTAAAATCAAATTTGATTAGTGAAATGACAAGAGCCATGCGGGACATGGCCATCCCCCGCCGTTAAAGCTTGATAGTAAACTGAAGCCAATAACTCCAAAATAATGCAAGCAAGAGTTGTGGTTCTTGTGCACTGCACTTCTCCCTAATGAGATATATCAACCTATGAAGTTTCAAGTTGATAGCATTTATACTTTAGGAGATATGCCCCAGACAAAATCTATGTCTTTGGCCCATGACCTATGAAACCGTGTAAAAATTATTCAAGCCAGAGTTGTGATTCTTGTACACTGCACTTCTCCTCAAAGAGATCTATCCACCTTTCAAGTTGATAGCTATTATATTTTCAGAGATATGCCCCGACAAAATCTAAGTCTGTAAAATAACAAACGGCAATAACTAAAAATTTATGCAAGCAAGAGCTGTGGTTCTTGTGCACTGCACTTCTCCTCAATGAGATTTATCCACCTATGAAGTTTAAAGTTGATAGCATTTATACTTTAGGAGATATGCTCCGGACAAGATTAGTGACGGAAGGACAGAATGACGGACGGAGACCATTACTATATCCCCTTCGCCGAAACGGCGTGGGATAAAAATGAAACCAATGCTTACCTCAGCCCCCCAATTGATATCTACAGGTAAAACTTTACCATATTTCTGCTAAAAAGCGTCCCGGCGCAATGCAAAACAAAGAAATAACAAAATACCGTCAATAAACATGATGAAACACTATGCTTTATATAATTTTCATATACATGTTACAGTTTCTGATATACAGCTTCTATTACCACACACCTTCTAACAAATGTCCATATGTGACTTCTTTCAGAAACATGTTTGTAGAAGACCTTTTAAAAGTGTCTACAGGTCGGCCAGTGGAAATTGCACTGATTCCGCGTACTCGATAGCCTCCAAGATTGCTTGAAGTCCTACAGGATAAGCACATCCTGCTGCATCGCATGCACATTCAAACATGCAGATCTGACCAGCCTTAAAACACTTACATCTGACAGTACTGCATTTTGCTTTGCAGTCACAAGTAGTGGGTTCCATGCAAGCCATCGGCACAGCTGATAATCTACACAATCCGTTTGGCCCAAGTTTCCATCCACCAGTATCGGTTGCTGTTCCGATTTTCATTTGAACATTATAAGCATTCAGACAATTTTTGACCTGATGATAAGCTCTAAAGCAGTGCAATTCAAGCGCATCTTTAGTAGGTGGTAGAAGTTCTAGCCATTTTCTCGCCTTAGATAAAAGATTGAATCGTATCAAGTCAATATCCACACCTTCTGTTTCAATGCATCCACATACAATCGAATGACAAATTCTTCTACTTCCTAATCATAAATCACAATCATAGATTAAAATGTGCTTATGACTGAGGCATCATGACAAATGCCTTGGAAAAAAAGACTGAAAACGTCAAAAATATTCAGAGATAAACCGTTTTTAGCTTCGGAAAGTACATTTTTCTATCCTATAATAGTCGAAATATTAAAACAAGAGGACCATGGTGGTCCTTTATCGCTCCCCTGAGTATGATGGCTCAAGGCTTTTATGATATAAAATAGAAAATATCAAAACCCTACACCTAATCCTTTTGGAGAAGTAGATTTTTAAAGATTTTCTCCTTTAATTCTAGGTATAGTGAAGATCCAACCATATTGAGCTAATTTCAAGAGTACAGTAATTCTTTGAAGTACTTAAGTAGAGGGCCAATAGGCATTAATATATTCCAAATATCAAAGATCTAGGCCTAATGGTTTAGAAGGAGAACATTTGCTATGATATCCTTCATTACCCCTTTCTGGAATTTTCAGAATACAGTAATTCTATGAAGTATTTAAGTGCAGGGTCAATAGGTATTGTCACACACTAAATATAAAAGCCCTTCGTCTTATGGTTTTGGAGAAGAAGATTTTTAAAGATTTCAATCTTTATATCTATGGAAAATCAGGGATCGCAAAGAAAAGGGCTAATTTTCAGGATACGGTAAAATATGAAGTATTTTGGTAGATGGTCAATAGATGATGATTTATAGAAAATATCAAAGCTCTAGACCTTATGGATTGGGAAGATTTTTAAAGTTTTCCTTCTTTATTTCTATGTAAAATCAGGATCGTCCAGAAAAGGGCTCATTTTCAGAATACGATAATTCTTTGAAGTATTTTGATAGAGGGTCAATGGATGATGATTTGTGCCAAATATCAAGCTCTATGCCTAATTGCTTGGGAGGAGAAGATTTTTAAAGTTTTTTTCACTCTGTTACCATGACAACTAGAGTTCTTCATGGATTTCAATTCTTTGAATTATTTTGAACGAGCATGACCTTCTGTGAAGTTTTGTTGAAATTCCACGGTTAGTTTAGGAGGAGATTATTTTGTAAATGTCAGCGGACAGATGGACGGACAACGGACGATGACCGATCACAATAGCTCACCCACAGCAGTTCGTGCTCAGGTGAGCTAAAAAGTCGTCTTTTCAATAAAATAATGTCGCTTATGCAGTTTTCAGAAAATTTAGCACTATTAGAATTAATAATACAGCATGTATGGCAATTAAAAATATCACAATGACGATTATAATATGAAAGCGCACCTATTTGATCTTTGACCTTGCAGTGGCCTTAATTCTAGGATTCAGACTGGGCATCCACCCTGGGTTTTGTCATTTCCCAAAAAATATTACTAGCATGGATGCAGAGCATTAACAAAGAATGCAACCAAAACAATTTTCTAGAGCTCATACGAATTATAGTCGGTAAACTAGTAGGAACGTAAGTACCCTGTACCAGCCTTTTTCATATATGAGCGCATGCGTGACATTTCTAACCATTACACATGTGCGCCAAGTAAAGACTCAGATCAGCCTGTGCATCCGCACAGTCCGATCAGAGTCTTCACTCTGCGCTCTGTAGATAGATACTGACCCAAAGCTTCTTTAAACAATCAGCGAGTATTCTAATTGCCCCGAATGGCTGTCCAGGGTGCTCTATGTGTGCGAGTCACGCACATTCGAAATGGTTGGAAAGGTCACGCACAGGCTCATGTGTTTTAATATGATTGTATATTTAGGAAAAAAATGTCAGTGGGCGTGGTCAGCGGAGTCAGTTGGCCTGGCCAATTACCTTAGTTGTTATTGAATCATTACTTCGCGGCTTCATACAGTGTGGTAAGGTTTTTATTTTAATACCTAATTGAATTTAAGAAGAAGAAAAAAAAAAAACATGGTCACTTATTTAATAATGCCTGACATATAGGTCTTGGGAAAAAAACAGTAATAATCATTAAATAAATGTCATTAAATTCCTTGTGGGATATTAACCCTTTCCTGTTTTGCAAAACTTTAGACCTATCCAAATTCAAAAGTTTGGCAGAGGATAATTTAAAGTTGAATTTTTTTTAGAAATCATCATTCATTAGGTTAGAAAATATTGTGGAAAAATGAAGAAATTGCTTGTCACAAGCAATTTCTTCTTTTTCCACAATATTTTCTCAAGTATGAAAATACGGGAACGTATAAACCAGGGTCTGAACAGTAATGGGTTAAGTCCTGCTATTGAGTAAAGTCACACCAGGAAGAAAACGCTGAGTTACGTACATCTCAGTGGGGGACAAAAACCTCGTAACTACAGTTGATCCAAGCTGTTGGTACAACGTTTTGGTAGCCCGCCGACGACATGTTAATTGCTATTGAAGGGCAAAATTATTATTTTAGAGTATGCACTTGTGTGTATTAACCCTTGTCCTGCTGAACCCGGAATATTCCGGTTTAAGCAGTAGTTATAGACAAAGATCAGACTGCACATGTGTGCAGTCTGATCTTAGTCTACACCTCCTGTCTGTCCCTTTGTAACCAGGGTTCTTAATGAAATTAATTTTCAAAAGAGGTATTGACGACTGAACAACAATTACTACCAGTGCTTTCAACCCCTTGATTTTTATACAATTCTGAAAGATTCTTTTTTCAGCATGACAAGGGTTTGAATAAGAAAATGTTTACGAAGAGTTACCTCATAACCAGTCAACACGATTTTAGACCGGTCCAAATTCAAAGAAGTTACAGACGAACATTTTTAGTTGATGAAATTTCAAAATTACTTATCTTCTAAAGTATAGAAAACATTAAGGAAAATGAGGAAATTGCTTGTAACAAGCAGTTTCTTCATTTTCCACAATGTTCTGAATTAATGATTTAATTGGTCGATTGATTCTTTGATTGACAGCCGCGATTGGTCAATTGTGTTGTCGGCCTTTTTTTGCGAGTTTTTGTCTTTCTTAGTTTGAAACGGTTGACTGTAACTATTTGACAAGTCAAACATACTTCACTTGAATTAGCTGTACTTACGATATTTTGGTCATCCAACCACGAAATTTTGTTGGAAGCAATTTCTTCTAAGGCATTGGGAAGGCTTAGCCTTTAATACATTTTAAGTGATGGAACCTTAAAAACTGCCACACGTTGCCGAAAATAAAAGAGAAAAAATCCCGTAATTTGAAACAAAGTTTGGAAAACATTGTGGGGGGAAATGAATTTAAAGTATATCTTATTTTTAAAATATAGCCCTTCAGTAGGGTAGAAAATATTAAGGAAAAAGAAGAAATTACTTGTTACAAGCAATTTTTTCTTTTTGTACAATGTTTTCTTATAATTTTAAAATCGCGGGGACATAAAAACCAGAGATTTAACAGGAAAGGGTTAAATTCCAACTAAAGACGTTATCGGTCAAGGGTACAGGTAGGGTCAAATCAAGGTTACAAATATCAAACAGCATATTAATATTGCTTGTTGATTTGTTGGTTTAGTAAACTCTGACGCATTTTGAAAGGAAAATAATACAATCTATTGTTTTCAGTTCCTTATTATATTACGATCCATCTTAACGCACGTTTGATAACATTAATTCCCTCATATTCCATCCTTGTCTTTTCGTTTCGAACAAGGGGGTAAAAGAGGGGGTATATTCCTCTTTAAAGAAACGCAGACATACTTATCATATCGCCGTTTTGCGTCGAGAAGCCTGTAACTACAGCTTGTTTCAAGCTGTGATTGCTGTATTCTTGAGGTAAAGAGGCGATTTGATTTTAATTAAAGCCTTTCAATGGAAACGATTCAAAGCAAGTCAACTTTCGATATTTCCTTCTACCCCTCGTTAAAAATAATAGTAATAATATAATAAGTGTTTTTTCACCATCTTTCACTCATTAACTTTAACTTAATCCATTCACTTTGGCTAGCCGGAATTTTTTATGTTGTTGTTGTTGCTGGTTTTTATGTTTGTCCACATTGTACAATGTACCTGTAACCCATTCCCAATAATAAAGCTTTGGAAAACATTGTAGAAAAATGAAGAAATTTCTTATTACAAGCAATTTCTTCATTATCCCCAATGTTTTCTTATCCTAAAGACAAAGATTTTTATAATTCCGAAAGTATCGTCCGTAAGTACGGTTTACTTTCTATTTGGACCAGTTTAAAATTTTCTCGTTTGGTTAAATGGGTTAATTGTGTATTTAATCTATGTAAATGACTTTAAAAGGGTGGAAAAATAGTTTAGAAATCAAGACGAAATGAAAAACTTCACATTTCAAACTTCATACAGATAAACTTTGCAGTGTGAAGAGTGAAGTGTTCAGTGTGAAGATCGAAGTGAGAAATTTTGAGTGTGAACCTTAAACTATCAGATTTGTAACTGAATCACGAGATATAACTGCCTTTTATTCATACTTCAAAATATCAATAATATTTAATATAGAGTGAAATCGCTGGTTGGCGACGTTAACTTCGTAACTGCAGCTTGGATAAGCTGCAGTTACGACGTTTAAGTCGCCAAACCAATAAAAATGCTTCATACAAATGTCGACCAATGTCAAAGTTAACTTCCGGTCTAAATGAATAATTTGATTAGTCGACTGATACTTTGATTGACAGCCGCGATTAGCTCAGTTGGTAGAGCACTTGACTTCAAACCTCAAGATCACGGGCTCGAGCCCTGGGCTGACCATATCAACTAACAAACTAATTGTCTTTCGGATGAGACGTTAAACCGAGACCCCTTGTGACGATGCTATCCATCGAGCACGTTAAAGAACCAGGCGGAGCTCTCAGCAGGTTCGTCCTGTATCCTTGCACTATCCCCCGTAACAACTAACCGTCTTCTGGGGGCGTCGCTCATATGGGCATGTGCTATGGTAGCGACGATGAATAAACGGAAATAAACAAAATTATCATGGAAGTCTTACAATTAAGAAGGTGAAGAAAAGAAGAACAAAATGACACAACGAACAAGGATTAACTTAAGTGGTTTACATTATAGGCATAGAAAACAAGTCCAATTTTTGTCGGGCATTAAATACTGCATTAGAATAATAACAGATACATGATATGTAGTGTAAATATGTATTGAATCTATAAATTGTATTCCAACCTTGGTAGATCATTATTAGAAAAAAAATGATATATAGATTGATCTGGATCTGTGTGCTTTCACAATCTTTCGCTGGAATATTTGAGGATATTTTACGCTGCCGGTAAATAATTCTCTACGATGTGATCTCTCAAGCAGCTTCTGATCAAATCATGCTCTTCTTTTATAGCGTCTTATAGCGTCATCTGGACATTCTTTGACTTTGGATCATTTTTAAATATTGTCGTTCTATGAAAGTGCTGGGTTAGGATTTATTATTCTTTGTCTTTATATCAGGTTTATTTGTTTGTTTATTTGTTTGGTTTCGTTCAAGTCTTCATTTGCATGACTTTGGCGTGCGACTAAAATATCGAGACTACAGTTTTATTTAAGTTGTAGTCACGAGATAAAATCGCCTACCATCGATGTAGTTATGTTCTTACATTTTGATTTCAGTATCGTCTATCAAGATTCAAGCGTTTGATTCGTTGAATTTGTCCTTTCATACTTCTATGAACACATTTTTTTTCGCGCAACTGTTTTGTATGCTCGCGCACAAAGTAAATCCATAAAATTATACTTAGACATAATAATTTAACTTTCATTTCTAAGACCGAAAACAAAACATTTTTTTTAATTTGTTCTTCTTGGAGTATTAAATTAAATAAATTGAAGAGCATATATTTTTCTATTCAATGAGGCATGAACCTAAAAACTTGATCACACTACATGAACACGCAAAGCCGATTCATACATCAATGTGATTAAGTTTTAGGATTCATACCTCACTGAAAACAAAACATATTCTCTTCATTTCATATAATTTAATGCTCTAAGGAGAACAAAGAACATATTTTATTAGTTTCGAGTAATTAAGAGATGAAAAAAATATTATTTGTTTTCATGGAGGTATGAACCGGAAAAACCTAATCACACTGTATGATTACGCGAAGCGGATTCATACATTGTGTGATTAGGCTTTTCGGTTCATACCTCCATGTAAACAAAAAAAAAATCTCTTCATTTCTTATAATTTAATAGCATCAAGCAAAAAAACTAGAAGCTTTACAAATTTTGATACTTTTTTTGTATGGGACTATTTTTTGCGGAAGCATACAAAATCGCTGCGTGCTCAGAATTGTGTTCTTAGAATTATGAATAATTTTTCTCGACCAATCAGAACGCTCGTTTTTTATAGAGAAAACTAAAAATTAAATTATAATACTATTAATCTACATTCTTCGCAAGAATACAAAATACTTGCGTGCTCAAAGTTTGGTCATGGTAATATGAAATAACTCAGCCAATCAAAACGCTTCAATCTTGATAAACGGGACTGAAATCAAATCAAATCAAATCTTATCACGTTTTCTGCAGAACAATTATCTAAGGATTTATTTTCACACACAAGTGAGTTTTATAGTCCAAATCTGAAAAAAAATGACATAAATATTATACCATTCTTTTAATACCGCCCCCCTCATATTTTTGTAATTCTAGTGGTAAACTTAACTTGATATTTAAATTTTTACACGCACGGGTTGATATGAAAAAATGCCTTCACTTCCAGATTAAACCACAATACTGCATTACCATTTACTCATAAATCCTCTTATTTTCGTGAAAAGATATTTTCCTGTTCTATTATGTCAGTAAATCAATTGATGGATCTCTGATCCCGCCCCTGAGCCCTGACAGGAAGTTCGAAATAGATATTAAACGACGTTAATTTACAAAAATCTAAGGTCAGTAACATGCAAAAACAAAGTAAAATGGTTAGTTGGTGACATAGACGTCTTAACTACAGCTTGAATGAGTCTTAATTACGACGTTTCAATCGCAAAACCAACAACAATACTTCTCTTAAATGTAGGCCAATGTTGGAGTTCTAAGTTCACTTCCGGTCTAATATAAAGATTTAACCCATTCCCACACAATGACACTTTTAGACGCCCCTAGAAAAAAAAGCAATTGGGAAAACATTGTGTAAAATGAAGAAATTGCTTGTATCAAAAAAGTTGAAAAAATTAGATTTGTTTTTTTTTTGTTTGTTTGGGGGTTTAACACCGCTTTTAATAATTTTTCAGTCATATCGTAGCAGCTGGAGCACCTAACAATAGATTCCAGGTATATCTTGCACCAGTACTACCACTACATCCTTTCCTAGCCTCCAGCTGTTTTCTCACTTAGGTTTACGATTATCCACCCATTGATGAGACGCAAATGTCTGAAAAGATATATACCGCCGTTTGGGATCGAACCCATGACACCCCATTATTGAAGATTGGGAGTATGATGCTCTACCAATTGCGCTATGACGAAGGCTGAAAAATTCTGAAATTTCTTAAACTTTAACTTGCCGTCTGCAACTCATTCCAATTAATACAAGTCTAAAAGTTTACTGTCTGTTTATGGGTTAAGAACACTGATCAAACCAGGCTTTAGAACTTACAATAGATTAGGATATGTTTCCTAGAAAATAATACCTTTTTTACTAGAAGCATCCACACCTTACCTCACAAAAACAACCAGTCTAAAATTAGAATTATCTATGACATAAAGCCAAGTTTTTAAGAAGTTTTTAAACATAAGGCCACTTTTCAAAATATATTACAAATCTTTCTTTCCCAATCTACACATATTACTGTTAATCTGCAATTTTTATGGCATAATATAATTTGAAACATTTTGCAGTTGGAGGTTGACTGCAATAATCATTCTTACTGAAAAAAATTGCAGTGTACATGTTTACTACACAGATAGTTGAAACAATCTAAAATTCCATAAAATTTAAATTGTCGCCTGAAACTCCTTTGAATTTGGACCAGTCTAAAATTTAAGCCGTGGGGAAATGGGTTAATTAATCGATTGATGTTTTGGATTGAGGGCAATGATCCGTTAATCTCAACGCACAGTAACAATGGCAAGCCTAATCTTACCATTGTGAAAAATCTCTTCGATAATCATATCGCTACTTCCTCCATAGTTCAAAGATATTTTAAAAAATACACGCATTCAACCAAAAGCAAACTGAACATTAAAACTTTTTTTTTTTTTTGATGGGGTTTAACATCACTTATAAAATCATTTCTGTCATATCGCGGTGGCTGGAGTACTTAACCCTCAATTCCTGGTATTTCTCACATCAATAATACAATTATGTCCCTCCAAAGCGTCCAGCTGCTCATCCGACTTAGGTCTACTATTATCTACATATCGGTGGCGACAAATCTCGGAAAGGATATTCGCTGCGACTAAGGATCAAACCCTGGACCTAATGATTAAAACTTCGACGCGCTACCAACTTCATCATGGCCTCGGCTATGCTGTACTGACTAGGTGGCAATACAACCGAAAAGAAAGTAAATACATATAGGGCTTATTCAAATCTTAATGCGCGTGATTTGTTTGTTTCCTTTCACGTTTAGATGTACAAGTTACTGTGAGTGATCCAAGGTCAAATTTTGTCTATACCTGTATAGACAAAATTAACCTTTGATCACCCAATATAATGTGTACGTCTATACGTTGTTAGCCCATTCCAACACAAGCCCTCCTTTTTACGCCCTTCAAGAAAAAAAGCTTTTGAAAACATTGTGGACATAGAAGAAATTGCCTGTCTCAAGCAATTTCTTCAATGTCCACAATGTTTACTACCCCAAAAGATAAAGAATTTTAGAATTTCATCAACCTAAAATTGTCGGCTGCATCTTCTTTCAATTTTGACTAGTCTTAAAATTTCTCGTGTGGGAAGGGGTTAACAAAACATGACGTAAAGTTTTAAAGGTTTGTGGCATGTGGGATGACCAAGACCACAAAACCACAAAAACAAAGGAACTGAAACTTAATAAAACTTTTTGCGCTCAGTATATTTTTGCAAGGGATTTGACTAGCCCAGTCAATAAAAGTTCGTTTAAAAAAGAAAACATTCAAGTGTATTTTCAGTATCATCATCAAAGTCAACGAAATAAAGCCCAATTGAAATGATTTTCTATTTATAGTTATATATTCATAATTATACACTTTTTAAGAGTTTCGGTGCAGCTTTTGCAAAATCAGAGGATGTGGCTTAAGATTATTTATAATTTCTAATTTCTATTCTAAGACGATGAAAATAGAAAATTAAAATTGTCTTCTGAAGCTTTTTTATTTTGGATGAGTATAAAATTGTGTGTTCAATAGAAAAAAAAAAAAATAAATAAAAAAAAAAAAAAAAAAATAACTGTACCAAGCCCTCGAATGGCTTTTAGTTTTCTCTTTCGAAATGACTTTTGTGATACGTGGACATAGATTACAACTAAACGCACATGTAACATCTATTTGAAAAATTATATAGGGAATATTACAACAGTGTCTTTTTCTATGCGTTGTTATTGTGTTCGAGAATCGTGTGTAGGTATTTTTTATTGGATGAGACCGAAGGTCGAATCCAATAAAACATACCTACCCACGATTCGAGAACACATTAACAACAAGTAGGAAAACACACTGTTGTAATATTCCTTTTATTATATACCTTTTAGGACATGACATTAAAAAAATTCTTGAAATGATTAAGAAATAACCCACTTCCCGAAAAAAAACCGAACGTCAATACACAAAGAGGTAGTCCGTGTTTATCGGTATTCGACGAATACGGGTTTTTAGTACACGCCGAATATTGATTTTTTTTTCTGTCGAGTTGTATTAGATAGCCAGATTTTAATCCATATCTGTTATAGGTATATAATACATACATTTATTTCTAGAGAGGCCTTCGTCAGAAGCTAACCAGTGGGCAGTTTTGTCATCCCCAAGTTCACGTAGAGAGTAGATGATCGGTGACATTCGCTGGGTGACATGTGTGTTCCTTTCACTGGTTTATACAAAGATTTTTATGAAGGACTGATATATTTTTCAAAATTACAGAAGAAGGAATCAACAGTTTCAAAGCTTCTTTCTTAAAAGTCTTGTGGATTTGTGGATTGTCTAGTATGATGGATATTTCTGTGGGGTATACTTAGAAAATAAACTGAAAGAATGAAAAATGATTTCTTCGATATCTTTGAAGATGCAAATACCATTTCCATACATATATAACTAATAATCCATTTTGTTGCTCCTTTATCAAAAAAGTACAGCACGAAGATGGAAATAAAAATGATTCACTTTAAACTCCTTATAGCTAGTGTGATTGTGAGTTCATTCACGTTGTGCTATACACTAGATCACAACATTGATGCATCTGAAATCGTATTTGACATGTCCATACAAAATAATGGTGCCATAGATAGATTATTTTCGAAGATACGTGGCAGAAGTGAATCAGTAGACTCCATCGATATGTTTAGTGCCAACAGTTCAAATTCAGACAAAAGGCTTTGGAAGGCATGTTTTAGGGATGACCAACAATTCTTTTATAGAGCCGAACCATGTAAGGGTACGAAGATGTGTCGGTGTTACGATGAAAAAGCTTGTTGCATAAACGTAACAGAAATCATTCCCAGGCTCAGTGGAAATTTAACTAAACTGTCTTGCAAGAACTGTTTCAATCGCTCCTTAAGACAAAACGCTTTCAGCAATATATCTCAGTTAAGTTTGACCCGTTTAGACCTGAGCAGATTATTCCTAAGGAAAATGGACGTCAGCGCTTTTACAAAACTCGAAAACTTAAAAATACTTGAGAAATTAGATTTAAGTACAAATACATTCACCAAAATGCCACAATTATGCAATGGACTGAACGACTTTTCAGGATTAAAATGGCTAGATCTTCACAACAATAGATTAGTTTGGCTAAACAATGGAACATTCGACTGTTTTGAAAATTTAACCCATTTGTACCTTTGGCGGAACGATATCAAAAATTTCTACCTGCAGGTTTTTGCTAATTTGCAAAAGTTAGAAGTTCTTGATCTGCATACTAATTGGATTACAAATCAAAGAGTGAAATTGGTCGGCGGCGAATTACCAAAGTTAAAAGAGTTAAATCTATCACACAATGAAATCGGTATATGGCCACCGAATTTTTGCAATGGAAGCGTCGGTCCATTCCAAAATTTAGAAAACTTGAATCTTGCCGAAAATTTGATAACATTTCCTTGGAACGAAACCTGGAGCTGTCTGAAGAATTTGAAATTGTTGAATCTTACGAGGAACCCTTTAAGATTTATTGTTCAGAATACATTCTCAGAGTTAGACAGTCTTGAGAAGCTCTTGTTAAATGATATTTTCTTTTCGATCGAAGTTTTCAAAGAGACGGCATTAAATAACAGTAACCTGTGGATGTTGACTCTTTCAGACAATAAAATAGACTTCAGGAAGAAGGAATTTTTCAGACGAATTTTTGAACACAGTACCAATCTAACAAAACTTGACCTCTCGGGGAACAACTTTCACAAAATCGATAATGAGATTCACAACATAGTAAGACCAATAAATAGAACATTGAAATATCTTTACTTGAATGGCTGCAATTTAACCACAATGCCAATGAATCTGACATTTACACTTCCAATATTGCAAGGTTTAAAGATGAACGAGAATCAGATAAGTAGCTTTACAATTGACGATTTTAAACATGCGTCAAAACTATCATATCTTTCCTTGTCGAACAACAAAATTCATAAATTCGACCCAAACGCTCTCGCTGGAATTACCGGAGGTACTTTGAAAACCTTGGACCTGTCTTCAAACCCTTTGGACTGTTCGTGTGATGCAAAGAATGATAATGAATTACACGAAGGTATAAACATAGTAGGGGGACAAGCGTACATCGGTTCTGCAAAACTAATGAACTGGCCAAAAAGGTATAAATGTGACTCACCTCCTAGTAGAGAGGGGTTGTTGTTACAAGATTTTAACGTGGATACATTTTGTCCAGAAACAAATTGGCTAATGATAATTCTACTAAGTTTCAGTTCCTTTGTTTTTGTGGTCTTGGTCATATCAGTGATAGTTCATAAATACATCTGGTATATAAAATACTGGATGTATAAAGCCAGAAGACGAATGAGAGCCAACACAAACCAAGAAAGACGTCATCTTCTAGATGAAATTGATCCAACATTCAAGGATGTTTACATCATAAACCATGGTAATGAGGACCGCTTTGTGCTTACAGACTTGAGAGACATTTTAGAAATACAAATGGGATACACTTCCTGTATATATCATCGTGACTGCTGCAATGGTATTAAGCTTGAACTCATGGTGGAGTCAATGTACCAGTGTCGACACTCATTGGCGGTCGTTTCTAGGTCCTTTGTGAAAGATCCTTGGTGTTTGTTCCAGTTGAACGTAGCCTTTGACAGACAAGTTGAGGTCAAGGAAATGAACTTAATACTCGTCATTTACGACGACATCGACTTTCAGTCGTTGAACAAATATTGGTGTGTCATGCTGACCAAAACACCGACAGCCCGTTGGGTCGCCGAAGGGAGTGAACACTATCACATAAAGAATGAACTATTTAGGCATGAAATCGAGAGACAACTAGGGTCTTCGGAAATTCGTTGCCGAGTTTAAATGGTATAAACTTAAGATTCTAGATCAAATGAAGACTGGAATTGAAATATTTGTAATCGAATTTGGTACTATCAAGATTGTATTTAGAATACCATAACTATTTTTCTTTAATGGTTTCAGGTGGATTATCGAGAAATAACGGTAGATTATCATTTGATAAACTCACTGCCTATCCAGTGAAATTATCAAAAACTTATGTCATATAATTTTCGCATTTTGTCTAATTTTTGCATTAAAGAAATAGAACAATCGTTTGTTTTTCGAGTAAGATAGATTTATATTTCATTGAGTGAACAACAAAAGCTTTATTTTCGCCACTCATGAAAATATAGCTTTTGTTGTTCACCCAATGAAATGTAAATCGATCTTACACTGAAACAAACGATTATCCTCTATTTCTTTAATGCTTTTAGGTGGATTATCGAGAATTAACGGTAGTTTATCATTTGATCAACTCACCGCCTATCCAGTGAAATTATCAAAACCTTATGCTCCGCTTTCGTTAATTTCACCCTATCTAACGTTATCTAAGCAGAGCCAAATAAGTGACGTCATCATAAGCGTTGCATAGCAGTCACGTGCAAAATGACGCGCTTTGAGAAAATTTGTCATATAATTTTCGCATTTTGTCGGATTTTTGCATTACAGAAATAGAATAACCGTTTGTTTTTCGAGTAAGATCTATTTATATTTCATTTTGTGAACAACAAAAGCTATATTTTCACTCGTGGCTTCGCAACTCGTGAAAATAAAGCCTTTGTTGTTCACTCAATGAAACACTGAAACAAATGATTATCCTCTATATATTACTAGTAATATTCGCGTATTCATACATCATGTCATTAGGTTCATGCCTCGATGATAACAATAAGATATTCTCTTTCTCTCTTAACCCATTCCCACACGACAAAATTTTAGACTGGTCCATATTGAAAGAAGCTGCAGACAACAATTTCAATTTGATGGAGTTTTATTATTATTATTATTTTTTTTCGTCTTTTGGATAAAAAACATTGTGGATAATGAATAAATTGCTTGTAACAAGCAATTTGTTCATTTTCCACAATGTTTTCTAAAACTGTTTTATTGAGGGGCGTAAAAAGGAGGGATTGAGTTGGAATTGGTTAAATATTATAAAACTTTATCATATCTTACTGACTATGAATATTCGAATAAAAGGTGTTTTCTGCGATTACTTATTTGGCCTCAATTAATATATTTGTTTAGACACACGCAGTTTTTTTTTTTTTGTTTGTTTTTTTGTAATCTTGGCAATAATGTTTTATGTTCGGATTATCGGAGGTCTCACTTTCTACCCTTTCTACTTTGTAGTCTGCATCGTGTGACCATAGACGCAAGTCGGTCTTCGCCGGTTAGAACATTATCGCTATTCGATTATAACTGTCTTACAATAATAAGCTGCGTTTACAACGTTTTTGGTGATTCCGGATGGCGTTAATTTGCGGATCGCCGTGGTCAAACAGAAAACTGTTTAAATTACAAGTTGATCTTTCTGTCGGAGTTCAGTCGGCCGTTTGTTACTCAGACGATACTTTTCTAGACCAAATTGAGATTATTTACGACCTGCGAACGAATTCAATTGACGGACTGCTTACCCCGTGTATACTGTCTCCGCTGGCCATGCCAACAGACTCCAATAGAAAGTTCCAAATAGATATTAAATGGCGTAACTTTGCAAAATTTTTGGCCAGCAACATGTACCAAATGTAAAATGAAATAGTTGGTTTGTGATCAAAACATCGTGACTACAACTTGTATAAGTTGTAGTTACGACGTGATAATCGCCAAAACAAACGAACATGTTTCAAAAAAGTAACGGCCAATGTCGGAGGTCAGAGTTCACTAAATGTATGATTTGATTAGTAGATTGATTGTTTGATTGACAGCGGCGATTGATCTATTTGTTTTCGGCGATGCAAAAAGTGTGGTGGGAAATGAAGAGATAATCTCCCGAATCTTTCATAAAATATACTAAAAGAAATAAATCTCGGCAAGAAGCATTTTATTCTATTTCCATCGTGTTTCTTTACTTTCTTTGTCCAAAAATGAATTTCATAGTTTTGCTTAGGGTGGTTTGTTTTATAGACAACTCTTTCTCAACCACGAAGATCAAGTGCGCAAGTTATTTCTCTTGTGTTGAATAACACAAAACGTCGTCGGTCATTTCGAGTATAATTTAGTAAAACGTTCGCAGAACGGTCCATATATGCCAAAATGGGCTTCTAAGTGAACTATTCATTTGAAAGTCTTTTGGAAAGGAGAAACGAAAGAGATTTCTTTCATTTAACATGATCAAATTGAGAAATAACCATACACAATACAAATATGAAGAGGTAGATTTAGCAGCCACACCTGCACAGCAGCCATCTGTGTACAAAGGTCAGTTCAATTCTCCCTATAAATATACTGTTAACAGCGACGACCTGTGTACAAAGGTCAGTTAAATTCTTCCTTGAATTGTACTGTGAACAACAGCCATCTGTGTACAATGGTCAGTTAAATTCTCCCTATAAATGTACTGTGAACAGCGACCATCTGTGTACAAAGGTCAGTTCAATTCTCCCTTTAAAGTACTGTGAACAGTAGCAATCTGTGTACAAAAATCAATTCAATTCTCCCTTTAAATGTACTGTGAACAGCGACCATCTGTGTACAAGGATCAGTAAAATTCTCGCTGTACATAAACTGTGAACAACAGCCATCTGTGTACAAAGGTCAGTTCAATTCTTCCTATTAATGTACAGTAGACAACACCCATCTGTGTACAAAGGTCGGTTCAATTCTCCCTTTAAATGTACTGTGCACAGCAGCCATCTGTGTACAAAGGTCAGTTCAATTCTCCCTCTGAATGTACTGTGAACAGCAGCCATCAGTGTACAAAGGTCAGTTAAAGTCTCCCTTTAAATATCTTATGAACACCAGCCATCTGTGTACAAAGGTCAGTTAAAGTCTCCCTTTAAATGTATTGTGAACAGCAGCCATCAGTGTACAAAGGTCAGTTTAATTCTCCCTATAAATGTACTGTGAACAGCAGCCATCTGTGTACAAAGGTCAGTTAAAGTCTCCCTTTAAATGTACTGTGAACAGCAGCCATCTGTGTACAAAGGTCAGTTCAATTCTCCCTTTAAATGTACTGTGACAAGCAGCAATCTGTGTACAAAGGTCAGTTCAATTCTCCCTTTAAATGTACTATGAACAGCAGCCATCTGTGTACAAAGGTCAGTTCGATTCACCCTTTAAATGTATTGTGAACAGCAGCCATCTGTGTACAAAGGTCAGTTAAAGTCTCCCTTTAAATGTACTATGAACAGCAGCCATCTGTGTACAAAGGTCAGTTCAATTCTCCCTTTAAATGTTCTATGAACAGCAGCCATCTGTGTACAAAGGTCAGTTCAATTCTCCCTTTAAATGTACTATGAACAGCAGCCATCTGCATACAAAGGTCAGTTCAATTCTCCCTTTAAATGTACTATGAACAGCAGCCATCAGTGGGTTGGCAAGTTAACCCTAAACAGATATTGTTTTAATTACCCCAAACAGGATAATTGACAGATCGCCAGTGCCGCTCACCTACTCTGTCGGCCCCGCCCATTGACTCCGACAGGAAATCCTGCTTCGTTTTTAAACGGCGTTATTTAGCAAAATCCATAGACAGTCGCATGTAACAAAAAAGTAGCATTGTTAGTTGGCGACATACACGTCGTAACTACAGCTTGAATAAGCTGTAGTTACGACGTGTTAGTTGCCAAATCAACAAAAATGTTTACAAATATATTGGCAGATATCGGAGTTCAAAACTCATTTCTAGTCTGAATGAACGATTTCATTGGCGACTAGATATTTGATTTGCACTCGAAATTGGTCATTTCCCGAAACACAGACCAAACCAAAATATTGAAGGTCTTGGCTCATCTAGGCACCAAGGAGAACGACTTCAGAAAGTTTTGTCTAATCATAGTCGATACTTTTCGGGAAAACTGCATACAAAAATGTACTGCAATATCTAGCAACTTCCCCAAGCCAGGTGAAGAAATTTCCTAACTTGCTGGACAGCTCAGACGATAAAGCTCTATTGAACAACTATACACCATGGAGAGTCATTATAGTAAATTTAATTTCAATCAAAACTGTAGGTGTTGTAAATATATAACCGATAAAGAAGAAGAAAACAAACACATAATTGCGATCATTTTTCTTTCTCTCAATCAACAGTTAGAGAATTCCAGAACCACTCGGTAAAATAAAACTAACTAATGCACAACAAGATATCACATAGATTCACTGTGGCCAGTTTAAATGAATTCTGGTATGAACTGCTGGAGGAGTTACGCATGTACACGACTCCTCCCCCCCCCCCCCGCGTTCATTCAAATTGAAACTGTAGAAGGACTTGCACACAAAGAGAAATGCTACCGGACAGACAGATGTGGGGACGGATGGAAGACGGTCAGACAGACGAACGAATGGACGACCGAGGCCGTAACATGATACGGCCCCCGGGCGTATAAAATAATGTTGTCTGCAAAAACCGAAACCCTCAATGCGGAGTCACAGAGCTGAAGGAAGTGTTTAACTTTAACTTAACCAACTGACCAATCGCGGCTGTCAATCAAACAATCAGTCTACTCTTGAAATTTTCATTTAGACTGAAAGAACAGTTTGAACTCCAACATTGGTCGCAATTTTGGTGAATCATTTTTGTTGGTTTGGCGACTTAAAAATAGTGACTACAGCATGTTCAAGCTGTAGTTACGACGTTTAGGTCGCCAACTAATATTCTATTCATTACTGACCATAAATTTCTCAAAATAACGGAGTCAATGGGCGGGGCCAAATGAGTCAGTGAGCGGGGCCACCAATTGCTCAATTGACATACAATCCCGACTTTTTACACCCAAGAAATTTTACGAGGGAAAACATTGCTGAGAAAGGAACATCGTTTCCTTTCTTCTCAATGGTTTCCATCTAATATGACACTTATTTTTCATTTGATACGCATTTCGAATTGTCGTCTGTGACTTCTCTAGATTAAGACCAGTTTAGAATATTGTTTAGAATATTGTCAGGCCGCCGTCATAGTGCGGTTGGGAGCGCATCAGACTCATCCAAACATGGGATGTCACGGGTTCGATCCTAGGTGGCAGCACATATCCTTTCCGACATTTTTCTCTCACCAATGGGTGGATAATCGTAAACCTAGGTGGGATAGCAGCTGGAGGCTAGGAAAGGATGTAATGGTAGTACTGGTGTGAGAAATACCAGGAATCCATTGTTAGGTGCTCCAGCAGCCGCCATATGACTGAAATTCTGCTGAAAACGGCGTTAAACTCCATTCAATTAATGAATCAATTAGAATAATGCCGACTGGAATTGAAGATAGGCGGATCCTCGAATGTCAATCAAAAATCGGTCTCAAGAAACAAGGTGGAGTTAGAACCCTTGGCTAGCGAAGATGATTTATTGGCTACTTTTCATTTTTACAACGCTTTGGGCACGGTTTCTGAACGGTTCCTTCTCGCGTAATAGATCAAATTTCTTTTTCCATTGCACAAAGTTGAAGCCAAATATTTGAGGTCACAAAAAATGTAACACTCGATTTCTTTCTTTCTCACTGTTTAATCCATTACCAGACGACAATACTTTAGAGCAGACCAAATTAAAAAAAGAGTTGCAGACGACATTTAAAATGTAGTTATACTGAGATATAAAGGTCAAGTAGGATAAAAAAAATGTTGGGAGAAAAAAAGTACAAAACGCTTAAAAACTAACTCCCTTTTTTACAACGTCTTCAAAAGTATAAATCCTTAACCCGATTCAAGGCGACAAAATCTTAGACTCGTCATAATTGAATTGAAATTGAGGTGCGAAATAAGATAGAAAACATTGTGAGAAAAGGAGAAATTGCTTGTTAGAAGCAATTTTTCCTTTTCCCACTAAATCCCACAGAAGTCTATGTCTATAGGCAGTTACAACTGTTTCGCGCTGAACCATCGATATTGTTTATTCAATGCCAAGAGCTATTTTGCATAAAAATATTTTCAGAAGATTATAGGTTTTAACTATTCTAAGTCATTAAATGTAGCAAAATTTCGTGGGAAAAGAAGAAATCATTTGTAACAAGCAATTTCTTCTTTTCCAAAATATATTCTCCTTATCATTCAAATTTTATTCACATTAAATTGTCGTCTGCCACTTTTTCGAGTGGGGCCAGTCTAGCATTTTATCGTTTCGTAAAGACTTGAAATATCAAAATATCTAGGCTTAAAAGATAACTTGGCGGGTTTACTATCTTTTTTATCCGAAATTTAACCAGGAAGAAGATTGCAGTTTTCAATATTTTTACCCAATACGTTTTTCAAGCGAAACAAATATTATGCGACTACTTGTACGCATATGTATAAACAGCTTCTGAATTCTCTGTGGTATTTTTTTTTTCAAAAATTAGGTTTGACATAACGATTGTTTGCATGTAAAATAACGTTTGTTAACATTTGTGATGACTGGAAAAACGATGGACTTATCTTGTATTGCACCTTTCAAGAATATTGGACCAGTGTAAAGTATATCTGGTATGTAAATTTTCGTTCTACTGGACTAAATGCTTTGGTAACATTTTATATACGACTTCCGAAAATGACTACAACCCATTCCCACTCAATGATGCTTTTAGACGTCCCCAAGAAAAAAATTGACGAAAATGAAGAAATTGCTTGTTACAAGCCATTTCTTCATTATCCACAATGTTTTCTATCCCAAAAGTGAAAAAAAATTGTCGTCTGCAACTTCTTTCAGCTAGGACAAAAATTTTGCAGTCTGAAAATGGGTGAAATAATAATAATTCATTATTTCATAAAAGTGACTATCATCTATGTTAGCAAATTACTTCTTCTTCTGCTTCTTCTTTTAAATTTAATTTCATACATGACTATCAAAACATCCATAAGGCTAGGGCCTTAGATACATGTATTTACTCAGACACATACAAAACGAAATATTACTTTTGACATTTTCGAACGAATCGGTATTATTTTACTGTTAATAAAGTAAATCAACCGTCCAAAAAAGGGATAAAGGTAATTTTAGCGAAAATCGTTCGTAAATCATATAATGTATGTCGAATTCGTGTTGAAGAGATAGGGGAAGCGTCTCTTTACATGTAACGTCATGGGGCATTAGTAGTGAACTTTACGTTGTTTTATTTTGTGGACATCCATGGCGTCCTAGTGTTGGCCTGGTGTCAGGTTCGTAGGGCGTAAGTCGGGAACATAACTATGTTATCGAAAATCATGTTGACATAAAACTTGGAAGCTGTGTTAAGTGCATTGAAATGGGGTGTGATGTGCAGGAACGGTAGCTCTACGTTGCTTAATTTTTACTTAATCATTTCCCCTGGGTGAGAGAGGCTGTATGATGAGCATATCGAATGTGTTCTACAGAATAAGCTGTAGTTAAAAGGTTTTCTAGAACACCGACGATATATCAATATATAAGGAATCATATATGTTTGTTATAGTCGGGATAAAAAAAAATCCAGAAAGCGAAAATAAATTCCAAATTGTTTTATTTTGGCAAATTAAAATGATTTTGAAATTAATATTCGTTTTCTGCTCGACAAAGCCTTTCATGGCGGACTTGTGGCCTATCACATTTGTCTGTAAATTAATTTAACGACGATTTCAGTATTCCTTTTTGTGAGAAATATAGTCCCTACGAGAGCCAGAGAACCTTTAAACCATTCCCAAACAGTGAAGTTTTTGACGCATCTCAAGAAAAAACAATTGGGAAAACATTATGTAAAAAATTGTAACAAGCAATTTCTTTATTTTCCACAATATTTTCTATCCAGAAGGTCGAAAAAAGAAACACTAAAATTTCATAAACTTTAAATTATCGTCTGCAACTCCTTTCAATTCGGACCAGTCTAAAATTCTGCAAATATTCTTTCCGACATTTGTCTCTCACCAATGGGTTGATAATCGTAAACCTAAGTGGGATAGCAGCTGGAGGCTAGGAAAGGATGTAGTGGTAGTAATGGTGTGAGAAATACCAGGAATCCATTGTTAGGTGCTCCAGCCGCCGTGATATGACTGAAATACTGTTAAAAGCGGCGTTAAACCCCATTCAATCTATCAAGCTAAAATTCTGCCGACTAGTCCTGGGTTAAAGATTCTGTTAGTTAAATGTGAGTATGGGCGTGACATGTTAAACAATGCCACACAAACGTTACTCTTTGTCCTGCTGAACCAGGAATATCCCCACTTTTTGGTTGGGGTATAGACAAAGATCAGCCTGCACATATGTGCTGGCTGATCTTTGTCTATACCACCTGCATGTCCCCTTTTAGACAGAGTTATTTATACGATAAAAATTGAAAATGAATACTAACCTACAATTAATATTGATCTTTGTCTAATCCACCTGCTTGTCCCTTTTTAGACAGAGTTATTTATTATACGATAAATTTGAAAATGAATATTAACACACAATTGATCTTCCAGTGCTTTCAGCCCTTTGACTTTAATTCGGTCTGTAGATGATCATTATTTAACATGAAAGGGGTTTAAACAAAGACCCCTAGAAGCCTGGACATCCTGATAGTACATTTAGAGAATTCGATGGCTCTATCAGGAAACTCATTGCCTGTAAACATATGGTATGGTGACGACTCTGATTAGTCTACGTGGATGCGGGCTGATCTGGGTCTATACTTCGGTCAGATGTTTCTCGAGTTATTGGAAATATCATGCATAGATTTGAATTATTCGCGCTTTCAACACGTTTTCGCGAACATCGTTCTTTCCATTGTGGGTTTTTGTTGGTTTTCGATACTAAACTTTTCTAGTATTTGTAAATAAATCACTTATTTTTAAAAGTTTTATCTTAAAAGCAAAACCTGGAGCGTTTGATAGAATATTTAGAGGTATCGATATCCAAAATCTGCAATGTGTACCGACAACATTGTATTGATGGGATCTTCGGTGAAACAAAAGTTGTAGAAGCCGATCCAGGTGAGGTTATTTAGACATGACATTTTGAGAATAAACATATTGCATGGCAAAATACCTATTCTTATTTCAGAAAATCTACAAAAAGAGAAAAGTCTCGAATCTGGTCAGTCCACGCTATATGATCAGGTCCGACACTACTCGCATCTTCCAGCAGGTCCTTTTTAGGTTGTCCGTTCACTCGATTTTTTTTATATTTTTCAGGGTGACCACTTTGGCTACAGTCTACAGTATGTGTTCAATGGACCAGGCCGTATACACCGTGATTTGACTTGACGATGAAATCAAATCAATTTAGCATACTGAAAACCCGAAAGAACGGAGACGTGAATCAACTCTAAAACTGTCGCTAGCTTGACATATACTTAGATTACTCCAGGATATTTGAGGATTTTGACTGTAATATTTAACTTGAAACTTTGTGTACTTATACACATGTTGTAAACATTTCTTTGCTAAGTAACGACACAAATTCAACTTAAAACGCGCAGTGCTTGAGGAATGCGCAATCTGAATAATCTTACTCTCTTGCTAGCCCAATTAAAAGAACGCTTGACAGAAGATGGATATAAACTTTTTATTTCGAATGTTTTCAAGAATCGTCATTTTCATATCTTTGGTAGATAGTTCAAACTTCAATGACAAAATAGTTGCGACCAAGAAAAACAAAGTCGCCAAACAAATTCTAAGTGGATACAGTTCTGAAACAGACCAAGAATTATGGCAATCGTGTTTCAAAAGCTATCCAACCTTCTTCACCCACGCCAGACCATGTGCGGGCACAACGTTATGTAGATGTTTCCACGATAAAGCTTGCTGTATTAACATAACTAATACTGTTCCAAAACTCAGTGGCCAAATACGCCATCTCTCATTCAAAAACTGCTTTGGTGGCCATTTAAGACGGACAGCTTTCAATAATAATCTTGCTCTAAACTTGACGCATTTGGACCTGAGTAGAACATCACTAAAGAAAATTGACAAGGCGGCATTTTCAAAATTAAACAATTTGAAATATCTAGAAAGACTAGATTTAAGTTCAAACGGATTCACAAAGATACCTTCTCTATGTGCCAACTTTAGCGATTTTTCAGGTTTAAAGTGGCTAAATTTTCACAAAAACACAATAGGTTCAATCCCAAAGGGAGAGTTCGACTGCTTTGATAACATAACTGATTTGAATTTAGGGAAAAATCAGATAAGCAATTTTGACATTGATTTATTTGTGAAACTGAAGAAGTTGAAAGTTCTCGATCTACATTCAAACTGGATTTCATCTTATAATGTCACTGTGCTTCATGGTGAATTAAAAAGTCTAAAAGAATTAAATCTCTCAAAAAATGAGCTCGGTATTTGGCCTCCAGGTCTTTGCAACGGGAGCTTTGGTCCTTTCCCAAATTTAGAAAACTTGAATCTTGCTGAGAATCTTATCACAATTCCTTGGAATTCTACTTGGAGCTGCCTAAAGAATCTGAAGTTGTTAAATTTAACTCGGAATCCAGTCCGATTTCTTTTGGAGAACACATTCTCAGAATTAGATAGTCTTGAAAAGCTATTGCTGAATGACATTTTCTTTTCAATTGAGGTATTCAAGGAAACGGCCCTTAACAACAGTAATATGTGGATGTTGACTCTCTCCAGTAACAAAATGGATTTCAAGAAAAAAGAAAGTTTTAGAAATATTTTCTACCATAGCTCAAATCTAAGTGTACTACATTTATCCGGGAACAACTTCAAAGGCATTGACGGAATTATTCAGAGGACTGTTCATCCTCTGAATAAAACGTTACAAAACCTTTATTTGAATAATTGCAATTTAACCGCCATTCCTGCAAATTTAACATTATTACTGCCTAAGCTACATATCTTAGAAATGAATCATAATCAAATACAGGGATTTACAAGTGAGGACTTCCAGAACGCAACTGAATTAGCGAAACTTTCCTTAGCAGACAACAAGATACATAAATTCGACCCAAAATCCCTTGCTGGAATCGTTAATAGGAATTTAAAAAATCTTGATTTGTCTGGAAATCCCCTCGATTGTTCATGTGATGAGAAGAATGAGAACAAGATGCGTGAAGACATCAGGGAATTCGAAGAAAATGCGTATATAGGAAAGGCCAAACTTACCGACTGGCCACAAGGGTATAAGTGCGACTCACCACCGAAAAGGGTGGGATGGATTTTCAAAGACTTTAATGTGGACGAAATGTGTCCAGAAACAAATTGGCTTATGATTATTCTTCTTGGTTTTGGCTCCTTCCTCTTTATTATGGCGGTGATATCAGTACTTGTTTACAAATATATTTGGTACATCAAATACTGGATCCTTAAAGCCAAGAAACGCTTGCGAATTAGGTCAAATATAGATTCCGAAAGGCACCACCTTCTAGATAATACAAATCAACCGTATAAGGACGTTTATATCATAAACCATGGTAACGAAGATCTGTTTGTCTTGACTGACCTGAGGTCTATCATAGAACAAGAGATGGGATATTCCTCCTGTATATACCATCGCGACTGTTGCAACGGCGTTCAACTAGAACTCATGGTTGAGTCGGTGTATCAATGTCGACATTCTTTGGCGGTCGTGTCAAGATCCTTCATCAAAGATCCTTGGTGTTTGTTCCAGCTAGATGTTGCATTTGATAGACGAGTTGAAGACAGAAGTAGAAAGTTAATGTTGGTTATTTACGATGATATCGACTTTCAGGTGTTAAACAAATATTGGTGTGTCATGCTGACCAAAACACCGAAAGCACAGTGGTGCGCTAAAGGTGGTGAAAACTATGACATCTTGAATAAACTATTCAAACAAGAAATTGAAAAACAACTTGGTTTTCCAGGTAATCGAAGACGAGATCGGCGTCTAACAGTGTAATATAATAGCAAGTAAGAAAACTAAAGCATTATTCACCCTTTACTACACGATATAATATATACAGTCGTTCCTAATCTGGCGACCACCTCTATTAAGCGACCATAACCGAAACCCTCACTCAAAAAGCAAAAAGAAGTGAAAGCACTTTTTCCATAAAGTAAAATCGCAACAAAATCCTATGCTGTTGGAACACATTATAATCGCCTCAATGAGACGATTCTAATGAGTCCCAACAGCATAGGATTTGGTGAGAATTCTGTAATAATTCATTTGTGTTATCGAATCAATCCTTCACATCATTCACAATAAAGTGTAATAAGCGAATATTCCTTTAAGCGACCACTTTTTGTTCGTCCCTTGTGTGGTCGCTTAACACAAGATTTACTGTACGTGCGCGGGTCGCTGGATATACCCACACAACCCCGACACAGCACTTCGTCTGAGAATGTATTTTGCAAAAAACATGATCAGGACAAGAAATAATAAGTAGAAGGGGACCTAATGTGATATATGTAACTTACATAAGCTGCAGTAACTATGTAACTTACATAAAGTGGGTAAATATGTAACTTACATAAGCTGCAGCAACTATGTAACTTACATTAGCTGCAGTAACTAAATAACTTACATAAGCTGCAGTAACTATGTAACTTACATAAGCTGCAGTAACTATGTAACTTACATAAGCTGCAGTAACTATGTAACTTGTATAAGCTGCAGCAACTATGTAACTTACATGAGCTGCAGCAGCTATGTAACTTACATAAGCTGCAGTTACTATGTAACTTGCATAAGCTGCAGAAACTATGAAACTTGCATATGCATAAGCTGCAGCAACTTTGTAACTTACATAAGCTGCAGTAACTATGTAACTTACATAAGCTGCAGTCACTATGTAACTGGCATAAGCTGCAGAAACTATGAAAATTGCATAAGCTGCAGTAACTATATAACTTACCTAAGCTGCAGTAACTATGTAACTTACTTAAGCTGCAGCAACTATGTAACTTACATAAGCTGCAGCAACTATGTAACTTACATGAGCTGCAGCAACTATGTAACTTACATTAGCTGCAGTTACTATGTTACTTGCATAAGCTGCAGAAACTATGAAACTTGCATATGCATAAGCTGCAGCAACTATGTAACTTACATAAGCTGCAGCAACTATGTAACTTACATAAGCTGCAGTAACATTAATGTCGCCCACTTACGAAATAAGTCTACACTTATGTTGGAGGTCATTAGTGCATTTCCTGTGTAAATCATATTTGGTTTGATCGACGGCGTCGATCCGTCAACTAAAAATGGAAAAACAGAATATGATTGAAATTAGAAATAAGAAAGTGGCAACTAAAAAGAAAAATATCGTGGTAAAAATAAGATTGTCTGTCCCTTTCAATGGTTTTCTTCGACCATTGTGATGTTGAATCCAAAATATTCCTCCTTTTGCATGAGGTATAGGCTAAGATTGCACATATGTGTATAATAAATATCCACATGAAAATATTAATTCCTCACATTGCCAAACGACTAATATTTGACTGGTCCATCTTGAATTGCGGGGTCGCAAACGACAATTCAAATTTTATTTGAACTTGGAAATAAAGGTCAGTTAGGATAGAAAAAATTGTTTGAAACGGATTAATGAATTGGTGCGAGTAATTTCTCCGTTTCCTCATTCTTTTCTGAAGCTGTCATAACTGCAGCGTTATGTGACAACTAGTTCAACACAGCTGAACATTTCTCATGAAAATTAACCTTGATATACGACGAGTTTCGTGTGTATAATTTTCCTGTGTCTACATTTCTCTTGTTTTAAAAGGGCCAATCGAAAAAAAACTTAAGTCCCTACAATTGCACTAAAAAATAGAATGTACAAGTTTTTACCGTGGATCTAGTTTGGTGCCAATGCCCAGACGACAAAAGCTCCATCGGGCAAATTCCATGATAATTCAAGATGACAGAATTTTGAATATCTCTGTCTTTTCGGGTAGAAAACGAGGTGGAAAATGAAGAAATTGTTTGTAACAAGCAATTTCTTCATTTTCAACATTGTTTTCGTTTACTAAATTTTTTAGTGTCGTAAAATTTTACTGGGATTCTGTGGGAATCCATGGGTTAAAGGCTCTCATAGGGGCAAAGCTTTAACGTTGGCTTATGATCCATTCTTAAATTATTGGTAGATGGATTTGTACAGAATTTTAACGACTATTCTATGATTCTTTTTGGTTAAAGATTTTGTCCCTACAAAGGCCATAGTTCCTTTAACCCATTAGGCCTACCAGATGACAAAATTTTAAACTGGTCCAAAATCAAAAAAGTTGCCGACCACGAGACATAATTTAGGAAAATTTGGATTTTTTATTACTTTAGGAGTAGAAGACATTGTGGATAATGAAGAAAGTGCTTGTAACTAGCAATTTCTTCATTTTCAACAATGTTTTCCAAAGCTTATTTTCTCGGGGTGTCAAAAGGGGTCATTGTGTTGGAGTGGGTTAAAGAATCCCATTTTCAGGAGACTGTCTTTACGGACAAATCGACACACACTTGTCAAAACAACTTGATTGGTATTGATCATACTAATAAAAAAATGTTAAAAGTGATTGTATAATACAGCGGCGATAATATATCGCCTGACGAAGGCCGACTTGTGTCGAGACTCACAAACTACAGGTTAAAGTTTTAAATTTTAATAACTTATGTACCCAGAACACTTTAAACCTTGTCTTGATGAACCCGGAGTATTCCGGTTTGGGCAGGAAGTATAGACAAATATCAGCATGCACATAAGTACAGTCTGATCTTTAACTACACATCCTGCTTGTACTTGTCCTACAAGAGAAGTAATTAAATTGATTTTCAAAATAAATATTGATTATTGAACATCATGTACTATAAGTGCTCTCAGCCCTTTGATTTTAATTCAATTCTGTAAGGGATTTTATACAGCATGGCAAGGGTTAATAACTGACGGATAGACACGTTTTGGTGATAGCGAACGTTATGAGTTTGAAGTTTTTGTTTGTAAATAAGTGATAAGTTTTATCCCCGGTGAAGTATATTGTAAATATGTTTATTAATTATGCATCAATTGTCGATGATAACATTCTACTTCGTGATTTTAACCCATTCCAAAACAAGAACACTTTTAACGCCCTCAACATAAAGGCTGTGCAAAACATAAGGAATAAGGGCAGGCAATAAAAAGCAATTTTTTTCTTTTCACACTGTGTTTTTCTCCCCAAATTAAATTGTCGTCTTTTACTGTTTTTTATTTCGGACCAGTCTAAAATATTGTCGTCTGGTAGTGGGTTAAGTTTTTTTTCGGAGTTGTTGTTTTTGTTGTTCCCAATTGTTAAATGTGTATATATTAGATTTATTAAAATGTTTCTCGTTTGCATCTACTGATGACATTTTTTAGTTTGGAATCAACGACCATCGGAGACACTTGCAAGTGTGGTTTTTTTAACAGAATGATTTTGTGTTTTACCGTGCACAGTATTGGAGGGGGGGGGGAGGTGTTACGTATTGACACGGTTATTCATGTCAGTCCAAAGATAAGAACGCGACTATTAAAATTAGTATAGATGATTTCTCTATAATTACCGTCGCAACCGTAGCGTAAGTCCATTGGTTCGACGTCCATATACATGTAGACGGCGGTGAGTTGTTGCGGGGGATAGTCATAGACGGCGGTGATTTGTTGCGGGGGATAGTCATAGACGGCGGTGATTTGTTGCGGGGGATAGTCATAGACGGCGGTGAGTTGTTGCGGGGGATAGTCATAGACGGCGGTGAGTTGTTGCGGGGGATAATCATAGACGGCGGTGAGTTGTTGCGGGGGATAGTCACAGACGGCGGTGAGTTGTTCTGAGAAAGCCGTCTCGTTTTTTAATCCTTTACAGTACAAATCCCTAATATTATGTATCTTTTAATTTAGTACTTGAGAAAACATTTTGGAAAAGAAAAAATTGCTTGTGTGATATAAAAGGCAAATTAGTGTGTTATTTGGGGATCGAACCCGCGATCTTGAGGTCAAGGTGAAGTCGAGTGTCCTACAAACTGAACTAACCGCGAAGACTAGGTACAGATTACATTGTACTTCCTTCATACAACAGCTGGGAATTCCTTAATGCTTAACCTTTCGTTGGTGGGCGAGAAAAGTGTCTTAACTACATCTTTATCAAGGCTGTAGTTACGACATTTGGCTCCCGCACCGACGCTTTGTTTTCCATATTGGCTAAATCATATCAAAGTTTATGTGATGGATCTGAGTTCATAGTAATTAACATGTTTCAGTTAACTCATTATCACACAATCCCCCATTTTACGCGCTTAGAAAGTAAAGCAGTAGAAAACATTGTGAGAAACGGAGAAATTACTCGTCATCAGCAATTTCTTCTTTTTTAACAATGGTTTCTGTCCTATCTGGCATCTACCTCTTAAAAATGCGAAACTTTGAAACGTCGTCTGCAAGTTCTCACAAATTGGAACAGTCTAAATTTTTGCCATCGGGTAATTGGTTAAAGGGGGGGTGTTATATATATATATTTTTTATTATATTCTGTCGTCTCAGGCGAGCGTTAAATGTTTACTTACTAGGTCATGTATATATTGCTCAGTTTCGAATTCCGCAACTTTTTGTCATTTGAAACTTGAACGGGAAATATACCCTTCTTAAGTCACCATGTAGAAGTACTACATTTTCGTCAGATATAATATTCAATAATTTCAAAATGCTACACGTAACTTCGTTATGGGTAGTAATGATTTCGCTTTGAGTTGGCGGCTTACCGTTTGTCACGAAATACCTCTCGTTAGATCGCCCTAGAAATAATATTGTAGTGAAAAAAAAAACAAAAAACTTAAAGAAAATGGAGAATTACTTGTCCATTTTTTTCACAATATTATTCGCTCTATAGGGTACTTAACCCATTTCAACACAATGACTCTTTTTGAAGCCCTTCTAGAAAAAAGCTTTGGAAAACGTTAAGGACATTGAAGATATTGCTTGTAACAAGCAATTTCTTCAATGTCCACAATGTTTTCTACCCTAAAAGACAGAAAGTTGTGTGTAATTACGACATATTGAAATTATCGTCTGCAACTTCTTTCAATTTGGACCAGTCTAAAATTTTGTCGTGTGGTATTGTTTAATTGGACAAATGAGAATGTGCGTGATAAATCAAACAACTGACAGGATCGCTGATCATGACCATTGACCTCGGACATTGTAAGTAAGTGGGTGAGTGAATGGGGTTTAACGCCGCTTTTAACAGTATTTCAGTCATATCGCGGCGGCTGGAGCACCTAACAATGGATTCCTGGTATTTCTCACACCAGTACTACCACTACATCCTTTCCTAGCCTCCAGCTGCTATCCCACTTAGGTTTACGATTATCCACCCATTGGTGAGAGACAATTGTCGGAAAGAATATTTGCCGCCGCCGGGGATCGAACCCATGACACCCATGATTGAAGATTAGGAGTCTGGCGCGCTACCGACTGCGCTATGACGGCGGCTCATTGTAAGTAAGTAAGTTAGGAGTTATTTTATTATAGTGACATGTGTATAATGAAATGTAGTACAACAAATAAAATAAATATATGAACACCCGGCCCCATGGGCCTATATGTCACTTTCAAACATTGGAATTACAAATGTAATTGAAAAAAAAAATTATATATATACGTGGTAGGGGATAGCTGATTTCATTATTGACAGAGCGAGATTTTTTTTTTAACATTCTGCATCAGTATCTTTTGAATGACTATTTATGATTAAGCCCGTCGACGATCAAGCCACGCCCCCCAAATAGGAGCCGGGATTTAACCGCCGTCAAGCCATTGGTATCTTTTTTTTTCCGGAATAAACCTTAATGAAAACAAAATTCGACTGGCCATTTTCTTTTTTCTTCTTCTGAGGGTTATTTCATCCGCCATAAGTAATTATGATTTGTCGTCTACCAGGCCCCATCTTCTAATTAGAGGACGATGACTGGCCGAGCGTCAAATCCTGCAAAAAACAACCTAATTTCTATTTTTATCATAATTATTATTATCTTCTTCATAATCTTTTGAATTAGGAAAAGTCCTATTGATACAGAGGATGATTTTCAACGAATTTAAATAAAAATATTCATACTAACGAACATTCCTTACCAAAACGAAATATAAGGAGAGTTTCGATCTTGATGTAAAATTAACTTTTTAAGTAGATAACAAACATCTATTAAAGATATCGCTCTCAACCAACATGACCAATTAATAAGACAACACAATTAAAGGCTTATTATTCTCGCACAGTTCAAACCAAAATGACATTGCACCATAGAGCAATGTCACGGAGGTCAAAACTGCTTGAGGATCTTTATCATTTTTAGTTTTAGTATTTTTTCTTTCGTCTGCTTTCAAACAAATAATAGATGTAAAGTGGTTTGCAAGAATGTTAATACTGTTCGACATGGATAACTATATATTATAACTATTCAATAAAATTTATAAACGTGTTAACAGTAAACTGCAGGTATATTGTATAGATCCCTTTTCTAGAGATAATCGCTCACAATCGACAAGGTCAATTAGTAATACAACATAATTATTGGCTTAGTATTCTCGCACAGTTCTAACCTCAACTCAACTCAATTTTATTCAGCATAAAATTACAAATTCATAGCTGATGTTCATAATAACAAAAACAAACACATGCATGTTCTAACCAAGATGAGACTGCACCATAGAGCAATGTCATCAAGGTCAGAACTGCTTGAAGTTCCTTTGTTGTTGTTGTAGTTGTTGTTGTTTGGCGTTGTTTGTCTGCTTTTCAAGCAAAGAATATATTTAAAATAGTTTGCAAGAATGTTAACACTCTTGGACATGGATAACTATAAATAGACGGAATGAAGTCAATGCGATATTAAATACACTTAATAAACAAGTTAACGGAAAAATGCATCTTTATTGTATAGAACCCCTTCCAGCTAACTAGGCTGAAGATGTACTATTCGACTTATGTAATTAACGACATTTTTTTTTTGTAAAACTATGTTATCAGGGACTTTAACTAAAACGCCATTGGTCTATTGGCGAGTACTCCACCTTGATAAGCTACAGTGAGGAAGTTTAAGTCGCTAAACCAACAAAAATGCTTCATGTAAACGGAGTTCAAAGTTCACTTCCGTTCCAAACGAATGACTTAATGATTGGACAGTCGTTTTCTCCTACCCCCACCCATCCCCACTTTTTTTCTTTCTTTAATTTTTTTGCAACGTGCTCATTGTGAGTTTTTGTGATCTTGAATTAAAGTAATCCGCCGTGGTTGTCCTTACACTCTAGAGGTCAAAATGTTTGGTTTAATTTTTACGAAATTTGGTCAGAATGACCCTTAGTCTAAAGGAGGAACCCTATCGAAGTAAGAAGTTTCTTTTGAAAATCAAAGAAAAGGGACCTTAATGGAGATTTCTATGTATGCACTCTAGGGGGCCTCATTTTTTGTCATATATTGATGAAACTAGGTCAGAACGATTGTAACGTCAAAAATGGAAGGTTCTAACGTAATTGGAAAACTCATGAAAAGGGATCTCAATGACATTTCTCTATTTCCTCTCTAGAGGCTACATGTTTGGCTAATTCATGACGAAAATTGGTCAGAATCATTGCTAAGTCATAAGTACATGTATAAAACTTACTGAAAGTAGAAAGGTTTTCTACAAAAACTAGGGAAAGTGGACCTAAATTGATAATCATTTTGTTCTATAAGGGCCTTAGTTTTTATTCAGTTTTTCCTAAATGTCGATCTGATTTATCAGTTCTTAAGTATAGACCCTATTGAAAAGTGGACAGATCGTCTGCAACCTCTTTAAATTTAGACCAGTCTTAAACGTTGTCGTCTGGTAATGGGTTACCAAAGAGTAGTTATTTTACCTTACCAGACATAACACTTTTTGAAACACATACTAGTGTAGACCATTCTCTTTTACAAGCTTCAACCATTTTAATTCATTTTCTGACCTATTTCTCTCCTTTCGGGCGAAGTAGCAGCCGTCGTTAGCGCTTCAGACTCCCATTCTTCGACCATGGGATGTCAAGGGTTCGATACGATATAATTAATTTTGAGAAAACATTGTGGAAAAATTAAGAAGCAATTTCTTCCTTTTCCACAACATTATCTATAATATAGGACGGTATTTCGTTTGATAGTACTTACTTCATAATGCTGTCTGTTATCCCTTTGAATTTGGACAAGTCTAAAATTTTGAAAAACAGTAAAGAGTGAAAGCTTTATAAACCACGATTAACAAAACTAAGTTGTTAACGGTTCTCATAAGTATCTCATAGCCTCCCCTTAACTCTGCAACACAGAACTCATATTACGAGGGGTGCTTGAAAAACCAGGGGCATAGAGCATAAACCGACTTCTTATTATATACCAATTTAGGTCTATGAAAATAAAGCATTATACTATTACCACTCGATGGCGCTTTTAGACGCCCCCAAGAAAAGAAGCTTCAGAAACATTGTGAATATTGAAAAAAATTGTTTGTATCAAGCAATTTTCTTCTTTGCCACAATGTTTTCCACCAGAAAGGTAAAATAATTCCAAAATTTCATGAATTTGGAATTGTCGTCTGCAACTCTTTTCAATTTAGACCAGTCTAAAATTTTGCTGTCTGGAAATGGGCTATAATCGCTTCGCGGTGAGAGTAAGATCATTTTCTCTCTAATGTTTGACAAAATTTGATTCTCAAGCTTAATCTAAACAAATAGAAAATGTTGGTTATCTTGTGGCCTGAACGGCTTATCGCCCAAGGAAATACATGGGGGTATGTTATGGTAGATTGGCGAATTACAAAGTTTTACATTGCTACACAGGTAGGCGACTTACAGGAACGAGCTGATGAATTTATTCTTGAAAAATCATAAAAAAAATCCAATGACATAGGTGTCTGCCACATTGGTCCAAAAGCTTCCGAGAGTTGACCGAAAGCGAGCTCGGCACAACGTGTCCGAGAAAATCCTTGTCATGCTTCAGCGGATTCCGGGGATGGCCCAATATGCTACCTTCTGCAGAGAAGGTATCCAAATGTTTCAAGACATTTGACCAAGTGTGTAAGCTTACAACGTGACTACATTTAAAAATTAATGAAAATATTTATATTAAACAGCTTCTCTATGCCTTAGACCACGGACTTTTCAATCTACCCACATAAATAGGTATATATCTTGCGTGTAATTTTATGCATGAATATTTAGGGCATTTCCCTTGTTATTTTACAAATAAAAACGTGGCTTTTCTAGTTATACATGTAAAGATGTGTTTCGTAAACAGGGTTAAAATCGGATCGCTGGCCACGCCCACTGACCTCTGACAAGGCCGTTACCATGCCATCGGAAAGTGAGAATAACTGAGATACACCATCATGTCACATATGTGATTAAGGTTCAACTTACATAGAAGTTACAACTTTTTTGTTAATCTTTAATCCGGCAGACTGACACCGGTAAAACAAAGTCTACCCCATCTTAAAAACGAGGACAAAGTCATACGCATTGTCAATTTCTGATCTTGATCTAAATCATCAAAAAACGTACCTGACGCCTGGTTTGGAAATCATATTACGTATGGTTTGGATTGCGCAACACGACTGTTGCAAGCATTTTCCTTTTCGAACTACTTTTTCTGTCCTCTTAGATGCGCTCGTTTATACGATTACCAGAAGATAAAAGTTAAGAATGGTCAATTTTAATGAGGGAGAAAACATTTCAAAACTTGTTTTGGTTACAAACTACAAACTTGTCCGGTGACAGCATGTCTAGCCCGCCAAAATAGATGACATTGAGCTGTGGCTTCGATTTTCTGAAAATCTGCTAATGATGGAGAACACTTTTGTGCTTAGTTATTTCATAAATCATTATTATAACTTTACAAATGTTCAATCAAGCTCAATTTGAATACGTGACCTTGTGCTGTGACCTTGATCTTAGAGTTGTCTGAAATAAATATATATAATTATATAATTATTATAATGAATTATTATATATTCTATAAGCATCTGCTGCTTGAAATTAACGTACAGTGGTGAAAACTAAGATCAGACTGCACATATGTGCTGGTTGATCTTTATCTATACCTCCTGGCAAAAAAGGAATATTCGAGGTTCAGCATGACAAGAGTTAAGATACAATCACGTGTGTTTTAGTTTTCTTAATCATAGATTTAGAAAGAATTGCTTTTTTCTCAACTTACTTCGGGACACAAAAATCTTTCATACAACATTCTGAGTTGAGCTGTTATAACTCTTTCCGCACACCATTGTGTGCTATCGACCTGAAATTTGCCAATTCCTCCACAGTAATGTTATCTGATCGACAGATTTTTATCAAGAAGTCTGATAAGGGTCAACTCCACTCCGGAATTACTTCCGGGTGGTTGTACCCTAAAGTAGTCCATTAAGAAAATTTGATCTCCTCCTTTTGTCATGCTGTTTTAACGTTTAATCAACAGCAAGTTGCTTGATTTTAGGTTCTGCAGAGTGAGAGATCACTACTGCATGTCATGCATGTGATTCAAAGCTTTAATCAGGGAACTATTTCCTTGTAGAAACTGACATTTGAAGGTGGTATCCCACAAGACTTTCACTTCCGAGCCTAAACAATTTTCCTGGGTTGATATGCAGAATGAAGATTTGCGAAAAACTTTATCTCTAATGATACCATTTTCTTGGCCTGTAATTCAAGATCAAAGACCGCTCTTTAAGACGGACTAAGATTTAAGGCCCAACGAAACTTTTGGGAAGAGCTACAGATTGTGAAAATGGGCCCTTTTTGCTCTTTATTTAATGAGGCAAAAACGGACAGGAGTGTAACCATAAACAGACACTAAAAGATCATTCATGTGAAATTTGATTGAAATGCTTCCTCCAAGAAGATTTCAAAGTTTTCACTATATTCCATATACGTAAAATAGCCCCACCAATTAAAGACGTGTCTTTTTTTTAACAAATTCTTTCAAGGAATCAAATAAACAGTCATCAAAGGATCATTCCAGTGAAATTTGGCCGATATCAACCAACTACTTTCTGAGAAGATTTTCAAAGTTTTCACCATATATAGAATATACCTCATTCATAAAAGCCATTTTTTCCAATCCGATTAAAATTTCGTTGAAGAAATCTGATAAAGGGTCATCAAAGTATTATTCCTGTGAAATTTGGCTGAACCCTGTGCAGTACTTTCTGGCGAGAAGATTTTCAAAGTAAAAGTTTATTGAGACAAAAACGCACGCACAATAAACGAAATGACAATATATCGCTTGCTTTCAGCCATTTGAACTAAAAAAAAAACAAATACACGCCGTCTTTAATCTGTTCTCTGCCACCTCTTCGAAATTGGACTAGTCTAAGATCTTGTCATCTGCATGGCTTTTGATATTCGACATAATTAATAAACTGATGGATTTTTGGCCACGCCCACTGGCCTCTGACTCCACTTAGATATATATCTAAAAAATGTATCAATTTTAAGATGACAAAGTCATGGACTGGTCCTGCCATATAGGATTGAGAATATTCTGAGAATTTGTTTATTATAAGCAACTTTTCCTTTTCTCATAATGTTTTCCAAAGCTTCAACCCATTCCCGCACAATGACGCTTTTTGGCGCCCCTAAAGAAAAAAAGGGGTAAATCTTGTGAAAATGAAGGAATTGCTTGTAACAAGCAAATTTTTTTCAGTTCCAAAATATTTTCTACCGAGAGAGTTTAAAATTCTAAAATTTCATAAACTTTGAACTGTCGTCTGCAACTCATTTCAAGTTGGACCAATCTCTAAAGTTGTGTCGTCTGTTATTGAGTTAAGTCTTCAAATGACGGACTATGTTCATGGATTGAATTACCTCGAAAATCTTGGAGGATAGAATTAGGGATTTTTTGTCGGCTAGGAAGACGGTAGTGAGGTGTTATGTCAATATCTGTTTTCGGGTCAGACAGATAAGCTAGTCTTGCTAGTTGAATTCATTTGATAAATAAAAACTTTATCATTTTACATGTTTGGCGCAGATATTGATAAGTCAATAGCAATACAAAAATCTTTAAACTAAGAGGACCCTGACAGCCCTAAATCGCTCTCTTGAATATAAAGCCGCATCCACACAACTCAACCATTCCCACGATCCCTCTCGTTTTCGCCTCTCAAGAAAATATCTTTATAGAACATTGTGTAAAATGAAGAAATTGGTTTTGCCAAGCGATTTCTTCATTGTCCACAAGGTTCTCTATTTTAGAAGTCAAAGATTTATAAAAAAAATCATCAGCTATAACTTGTAGTCTGAAACTTCTTTGAACTTGAACCAATCTAAATATTGGCGTTTGGTAATGGGGTAATTTGTTGCTGTGACCTGATAATAAACAATAAACGGTCAATTCTGCGAATCACATCTTGGATGTACATCGTAGGGCTATTTTAAACCTTCAAGAGACAGACTTCCAAAATGGAGCTTATGCAAAGCCACTGTGGTAAAATACAGTATGATTTTGGGAAAAAAGAGGACCGCTCTATAACGTTCACCTGGATTGTCAAATGAACAAAGAAACAAACTTAAAACTTCAAAATAAGTCTTACTTGTAAAGAATGAAGCATTGCAAAAAGCTAATTGAATTTGATCGAGTTGATCTTTTCTTTATCAAGACTCTTTTATTCCCATGTGCTTTCCAATAGAGCTTTCCCATAGAATGCTGTACATACTTAAGACCTGATAAAAAAAGTCAGATAAAGTTTCATCATTGTTGAGTTAAAAACATAGCCCCTTAAGTCTAACATACAGAAAATGTCAACATCACTTTTTTCCGTGATTTCCACTACAATATTCCCTTTTCCATTTTTTCTACATACGCATAATCTAACAATCAGTGTAACCAAGTTCCACCAAGATTGAGAGAAAACTGTGTTCTCAGAGTGCAAACAAAGAAATTGTCAATTAGGCCCCTTTTGTCATGTTTTCCTATAAGCCTTCCAAATTATAAGATGGGGTTCATCCGTACGACCCGACGATTATAAAGTTTAAATTCTTGAATTATTGATGCCGTGCTACGGATGGTGAGTAATATTCAAGGATCACAAGAGCCCACCATGAGCTCATGTGAGCTAGTAAAGTAAATCAATGATTCGCGGCTTAAACGATGACACCAAATCAACAAATATGCTTTACGCAATGTCTGAGTTCAACATTCATCCACAGTTTAAATGAATGATTTGTTTGATCAATCAATTCTCGATTGACAGCTACGATCCATCAATTGTAATGGGAAGTATATTAACCATTTTCTGTACAAACCCAGGATTTTCGGCTACTTGAGAAAACATTGTTGAAAAAGAAGAAATTACAAGCAATTTCTTCTTTTCCTAAAATATTTTCTACCACTTAGGATGGTTTAATTTTAAATCGTATATAATCTGTAGCCTCTTTCCATTTAGACCAGTCTAAATTTTTAAACTATAGTCGCTTGAGTGCCTGTATCGCTCCACAGGCTTGATTGTACTGATTAATCGAATGGTGTTTCAGGAACCATATTCACCATGTGTGGCAAAAAAATCTTGTTGGTGAAATCTTTAAATATTTCAACCTTTTCATTTTCAAAAGTCAATTCATTTACCTAGTCAGTTGATCACTGGATATCATATATTGGCATAAGACATAACCATAAAAGCCATATTTTCAACAAATCAAAATGAATTGATTGAATCTGAAAAAAGCCAACCGAGGACTATTCTAGTGAAATTCGGTAGAAATCCATCAACTGATTTCTATGAAAAAGATTTTAAAAGCTTTCAACATTCATGGAAATTAGCCCCGCCCATGTTTTTCACCCGATCAGAATTCTTCGAGGGAATCTGATTAAAGGTCACACAAGGATCATTCCTCTAAAATTTGGTTGAATCCATCTCCTATTTTCTGAAAAGAAGATTTTGAAAGGTATCACCATAAATGGAAATTATACCCGCCCATTAACGCCATGTTTTCCATCCGATCAAAATTCTTTGAATGAATCTGATAAAGGGTCGCACAAGGGTCATTTCTGTGAAATTTGGTTGAATTCTGTTCAGTACTTTCTGAGGAGAAGGTTTTAAAGTAAAAGTTTACGGACGGACGGAGGCACGTACGGACGGAAGGAGGTCACACACAATGATCATTCAGGTAAAATTTGGTTGAAATCCATCAAGTGCTTTCTGAAAAGAAGATTTTATTTCCAAATTGCATCTAATTTTCTTTGCCGCCTTAACCCCTTTCAACTTGGATCAGTCAAAATTTTCGACAAGAGGACCATGTTGGTCCTAAATCGCTCACATGAGGCATCTGCAAATTACAGTACATTTTGTATAAAAAAGACACAACTTGAGCAAAAGAAATAAAAAAATAAATATATATAAGATTTTGGGTTTGGTAAAATACTACCCAGTAATGCTATAAAACAAAAATGAATGCCTGTGGCTTTATAGTTTAATCCATTGCCAAATTATCCCACATGTTGACGCCCTCAGGGAAAAAAGTTTGAAAAGGCATTGTGAGAAAGGGAGAACTTAGGAGTTACAAGCAATTTCTCCATTTCTCACAATGTTTCTAGCCTAAAATCTTTGTATTTAAATTTCAATCAAACTTTAATTACCATCTGCAACTTATTTCAATGTGGACCAGTATTATGAGGAGATGAATTTGATATTACTCTAATTGAGCAATTTACCAAACTTGGGGCCACTTCGACCCATTGGGTATAATTTTAGCAACTTTAGTAGAGAACAATCTGGATGTTCTATAAACCAAATATGAATGAATTACAACTTATTAATTGGGAGAGGAAGATATTTGAACATGTTCTTATTGAGCGTTTGTCATAACTTTGGATGCCTTGGGAAGGGCCATTTTTGTCCAAAGGATATGAACATGGTAGATAACAAATACGTTATGCTATGATTTTAATATATTGCTCTAGGCCCTATATTTAAGAAGAATTCATTCGAATTAAGCGATTTATGCAATTTTCGACCCCTGGATCAGAGACGTTTTTGATCCTAAGGGCATATTTTCCTGTAACATTGTACAAAATTATTTAGTAATGCTACATACCAAATATGAATGTCCTTCACCTTATATTTCAGAAGGAGATGATTTTTGAAATTGCTCTAATTGGGCAATTTTCCAAATTTTGGACCTTTTGGGAAGGGCCATGCTTTATCCCAGGTCTAAGGTTTTAGCTAACGTGGTAGAGAACCATCTGGTTATGCTATATACCAAATATTAATACCTTAGACTTGGTAGATTTTGAGGAAAAGACTGTTGAACATGGTCTAATTAATTGAGCATTTTTTTTAGAACTTTGGACACCCAGGGAAGAGGAGGGGGGTATTTAACCTACAGGCATAATTTAATCAAAATTGATAGATAACAGCCAGGCTATGCTACATTCCAAATAAAAATGCCCTCGGACTTAAATTTTGCGTTTTCCCTATTTTGGACCACTAGTGTAGGGCCGTTTTTGACCCTAGGAGAACAACATTCAGTGATATAGTACAAAACCATCTAGTAGTGCTACGTACCAAATATGAATATCCTAGACGCTATAGTTTACGAGATGTCTTTTTAACTTGCTCTAAGTAAGCATTTTTACGAACTTCTGACCTAAGGGGCGAGGCCATTTTTTACTTTTTGAGATTTTTTAATCTTGGAAGAGAACCATGTAATAAAGCTACATGTGAAATATAAATGCCTTTGGCCTTGTAGTTTCTGAGAAAAAAAATCAAAGATTTACTAAAATTTCCCATTTTCAAATGCCGCGGCATCCAGAGTTTTTCACGGAATGAAATTCTTTTAACAACTTTTGTAGAACTTCACCAAAGGTACATCCCTGCAAAGTTTCAGCTTGATTGGTCTACTCGTTTAGGAGGAGAAGTTTTTAAAAGAAATTGTGGACGGACGGATGAACTGACAGACGGGCGGACAACGACCGATCACAATAGCTCACCTCGCACTTTGTGCTCAGGTGAGCTAAATCGAGAAAGGGTTATCACTTTGTAAAAATGTGACCCAAAAAGGATTTGGCCGCTCCTTTTAATAATTAGCAGCATTTGCACTTCATTGCATGTCTCATTTCGAATTGCTTAGCAGACTGGATTTTAACCCTTTCCTGCTAAATCCCAGTTCGTTTTATTTCCCTATTACCTTACGATTGAGAAAACGTAGAAAAGAAGAAATTGCTTGTAACATAAGTCATAAGCAATACTTGCAATATGTTTCAAATAGTTATACAATGACAGCACACCAACAGAATCGTCATGTGGAAGGATTGACAGATAGATGGATGTATTGACAGACAGACGGATGGATTAGAAAGAATATAGCAAACTAGGTGTACCCCATCTACTTTGTAGGCTGGAGTTAAAACTATTTGGGAAGGAAAGCATAAGTTTAGCCAATTTCCAGACGCCAAAGTTTTAGACAAATCCAAATTCAAAAAAAGTTGTAGACATGAATACATTTTAAAAGCTTTGCCTAATTGCACAGAGAGCATAGTAAGAAATTTTAAACACTTTCTTCATTGTCGAAAATGTTTTTCCAACCCGTTTTCTTTGGCGGTGTCAAAAAGAGGGATTGCGTATGAATGGGTTTAAGCTATTTTAAAAGGTGAGCTTAGACATTGGAAGATTTTTTAAAAGTTCACTTAACAAGCCCATGTTAAACTTGTGACATCTTCGAACGGGCTAATTCTGACCCTGGGACCATAATTTATACAATCTTGATAGAGGATTAGATGATGTTGTATGTCAAATATCAAAGCTCTATGCCCTCCTGTTTGGGAGAAGAGTTAAAAAATTTTCACTATATAAGCCGTTTGTAAAACTTGTGATGTCAGGGGATGGGCTAATTATGACCCTGCGGCCATAATTTATACAATATTGATAGAGATCCACCAGATGATGCTACATACCAATTATCAAAGCTCTAGGCCTGTCCATTTGGGGAAAAAATATTTTTAAAGTTCTCACTATATAAGCCCTTTGTTAAAATTGCGACGTCCGGAAAAGGGCTTATTTTGATCCTGGGGCAATCATTAATTTGTACAATCATGATAGAGGTCCACCAGATGATGCTGTATACCCAATATCAAAATTCTTTGCCCTCATGTTTGTGAGATTATTTTAAAAATTTCCGCTATATAAGCCCTTTGTAAAACTTGTGATGTGACGGGAATGGGCTAATTATTACTCTGTAGCCATGATTTATACAATCTTGATAGAGGCCCACCATATGATGCTACTTACCAAATATCAAAGCTCTAGATCCTCTCGTTTAAGAGAAAAAAAAATTCAAATTTTCACTGTATAAGCCTATGTAAAACTTGTGACGTCCGGGAAATGGGCTTATTCTATCTCTTGGGCCATAGTTTATAAAATCTTGATAGAAATCCTCTATATGATGCTACATACCAAATATAAAAGTTCAAGGCTCTCTCTTTTTGGGAAAAGAAGATTTTTGAAATTTTCACTATATAAGCCTATGTAAAACTTGTGTCGTCCGGAAATGGGCTTATTCTATCTCTTGGGCCATAGTTTATAAAATCTTGATAGAAATCCTCTATATGATGCTACATACCAAATATAAAAGTTCAATGCTCTCTCTTTTGGGAAAAGAAGATTTTTGAAATTTCACTATATAAGCCTATGTTAAACTTGTGACGTCCGGGAACGGGCTATTTTCACCCTTGGGTTATAATTTATACAATATTGATTGAGATCCACTTGATGATGCCACATACTAAATATCAGAGCTGTGCGTCTTTTGGTTTGGTAGAAAAAGATTTTCAAAGTTGTCCCTATATAAGCATATGCACCCCAACACCTTTGCCCCCACCCACAGCCATTTCTCTCCGACTCTCTTTTTTTTCTTGTACAAACTTGTTAGTCCTTGCCCTCAAGACTCTAAATACCAAATATGAATCCAATCCGACAGCCGGTTCATGACATGAAGATTTTTAAAGATGTACCCTTTTTGGCCCCTTATGGGGCCCCAAGGAGAGATAACTCCATGACGTGTACAAAATTAAAGCACCTTCCCACGAGGATGCTTACTTCCAAGTTTGGTTGAAATCTGTCCAAGCGTTCTTAAGAAGTAGAAAATGTAAAAAGTTAACACACGACGCACGATGACAGACATAACAAGATCGCAATAGGTTACCATGAGCTTCGGTCAGGTGACCTAAAAGTACATCATTCCTAAATCCGATGTTGTTGGAACTCATTAGAATCGTCTAAGTGATAGAGTTAGAATATCATAGGATTTAGCAACCCTTCTCTTAATCAACCACTTTTTTGTTCCATGAGTTGTTGCTTAGTACAAGATTTTCTATACTTTCGTAGGTAAGAGTTTTTTTTAAAATTCAGAAAATTTTGAAAGAGAGAAAAGTTTCCACCCTATTCATCCTGCACAACATGTGCGGTCTGACCAGGGCCGATTCTTTTTGCCTTTCCTTCACAAGTCACAAATATTTTTGAATAAAACAACTTCAAGCACGACAAATTGCATAAATAAATACTTTGCTTTATTCAATATATATATATATTCATAGGACAATGACCAGCATTTGGATGACATATTCTACATGATTTTTCTAGATCTAATTAAGGCAAATTAATCAATTAACCCATTACCCGACAGAAAAAATTTGGACTGGTCTAAATTGACAGGAGCCGCAGACAACAATTTAAAGTTAATGAATTTTTAGATTTTCAACTTTCTGGGTAAAAAACATTGTGGAAAATGAAGAAATTGCTTGTTACAAGCAATTTCTTCAATTTACACAATGTTTTCCCTATTGCTTTTCTTCAGCGGCGTCCAAAATTGTTATTCTGTGGGAATGGGTTAAGGCAAATTCATCAATTAACTGGACTTAATAGCACAATAGAGTTCTAAATATGATTTTTATTCTTAATGTTATTCTAAATAACAATGCTGCCAATCAGTCTAGGAAAAAATATTTGTCTTAGTGGACCAATTTGACAGTCTTGGTATTAGATTTAGATTAGCCCTTATCTGTACAATTATGATTTTCAATGATAAGTATAAATATCAACAGACATTCAAGTTAATGCCCGCCCAGCAAATCAGCCACTAACATTCACCTATTTTCCTTGTTTGGCTTTCAATCATATCACGCTTTACCCATCGTCATATGTCAAAATTTTAGACTGGTCAAAATGGAAAGGAGTTGCAGACAATTTTGTTATTTTTAACTTTTTGGGTAGGAAACATTGTGTAAAATGAAGAAATTCCTTGTTACAGGCATTTTCTTCATTTTACACAATTTTTACCTTTTTATTAATTTTGAGGGACACCGAAAAGCGTCATTGTGTGGTTAACATTGACATAGTTCATGTATAGCAATAACACATAATAGCTTTATTCTAGAAACATACAATACAAAGATTAATCCATGTAATGTTCGTCTAATTTTTGTAATTGAACAGCCTACAGCTATATCGTTTTCGCAACTCCAGTGATTTTTACACCCAGCCAAATTTGAGCTTTCTCCTTGACACTCATAATAATGATATTTTCTAATAATTTGACTAAAATAACCTCTTATGAAAATCCATTGATACACTCTTGATAAACCACTTTGCAGACAATAATTCAGCAATTTCTAATAGAATCCAATAAAATTCTTGATAAAGAATAAAAAAATCTTCTCCACTATCCATGTACTCTCGTGAGTAGACTGCCTATGATAAAAGGCATATGTACAAATTTGAACCTTGTCACTGAACTTCAGGGCAAAGTTAGCCCTTGTCATGGTAAATAAAATCTTCTACATAATTTAATTACAAGAGGACCATGATGGTCCTAGATCGCTCACCTGAACTGTCTGCTGTTAAAAAAAATGCAATTAGAGACAAATAACTATAATCAGTTTCATGAATATAGAGGCAAAACTGTGACTTCTGTATTATAAAGGCAAAACTGTGACTTCTATATTATAAACAAAGAAAATGTCATTATGGCCCCTTTTCCTGTGTTATCCTATAGAACCTTCCCATAATCTAAAAGGATCATCTTTATGACCTTAAGAGTATGCTGGCCAAGTAACATGACAATTGAGCCAAAATGATGACCTCTAGACAATTAACAAAGAAATCGTCATTAAGGCCCCTTTTCCTGTGTTTTCCAAAAAGTACCAGGGTCATCCTTGTGACTAAAAAATTATTCTGGCCAATTTTATGAAAATTGAGCCAAAATTGTGGCCTCTAGAGGGTAAACATGGAAATAGTCATTAGGGCACCCTTTCCTGTGTTTTCCAATAGAAGCTTCCAATAATCGATAGGGTACATCTTCATGCCCTAATAATTATTCTGGCCTAGTTTCATTAAGGTTGAGCCTAAATTGTGGCCTCTAGACTTTAAACAAAGAAAATGTCATTAAGGCCCCTTTTCCTGTGATTTCAAATAGAACCTTTCTATAATCCATAGGGTTCATCCTTATGACCTAATAAATATTCTGACCAATTTCATGAAGATTGAGCCAAAATTGTGGCCTCTAGAGATTAAACAAAGAAATTGGCATTAAGGCCCCTTTTCCTGTGTTTTCCAATAGAATCCTCCAATAATCGATAAGATTCATCCTCATGATCAAACAATTATTCTGACCAAGTTTCATGAAGATTGGACCAAAATTGTGGCCTCTAAAGTGTAAACAAAGAAATTGTCATTAAGGCCCCTTTTCCCGTTTCGGAAAGATCCTTCTTATAATCAATAGGGTTCATCTCTATGACCTAATAATTATTCTGGCACAGTTTCATGAAGATGGAGCCATATTTGTGGCCTCTAGAGTGTAAACAAAGAAATTGTCATTAAGGCCCCTTTTCCTGTGTTTTCAAATTGAACCCTCCCATAATCAATAGGGTTCATCCTCATGACCTAACAATTATTCTGACCAAGTTTCATGAAGATTGGGTCAAAACTGTGGCCTCTAGAGTGTAAACACTTCAATTGTTGACGCCCCACGACAGACATTTGACGGTCACAAAAGCTCACCATGAGCACGTTTTGTTCAGGTGAGCTAAAAAAAACAAGAGGACCATGATGGTCCTAAATCGCTCACCTGAGGCATCTGCAAATTACAGTACTTTTTTGTATAAAAAAGACACAACTTGAGCAAAATAAATAAAACAAATATAAGATTTTGGTCTTTGTACAAAACAATCCAGTAATGCTTTAAAATGAAAATGAATGCCTTTGGCTTCATAGTTTAATCGCTTACCAAACTATCCCAGAATTTGTCACCCTCAGGGAAAAAGGTTTAAAAAAGCATTGTGAGAAAGCAAGCAATTTCTCCATTTCTATTTAAGAAGAATCCTTTCAATGCGATTTATGCAATTTTCAATCCCAGGAGCAGAAACATTTTTTATCCTGTATCCTGTAACATCTAAGTGCAAAATTATTTAGTCATGCTACATACCAAATATGAATGCCCTTCATCTTATATTTCAGAAGAAGACTTTTGCTCTAATTGGGTGTTTTCCAAAATTTTGGACCTCTGGGGCAGTGCCATGTTTTATCCCGGGGCTAAGATTTTAGCTAACATAGTAGAGAACCATCTGGTTATGCTATAAATCAAATATGAATGCCTTAGACTTTGTAGATTGGGAGGAGAAGACTGTTGAACATGGTCTAATTGAGCATTTTTACAAACTTTGGACACCCAGGGAAGGGGTGTTTTTTAACCTACAGGCATAATTTAATCAAAATTGATAGATAATAGCCTGGCTATGCTACACTCAAAATGTAAATGCCCTCTGCCTTAAAATGAAGAATTTTTTTCAACATAGTCAAATTTTGCACTTTTCCAAATTTTTGGACCCCTAGTCAGGGCCGTTTTTGACCCTTGGATAAAAACTTTTTGTGATATAGTACAAAACCATCTAGTTATGCTACATACCAAATATGAATATCCTAGACCTTATAGTTTAAGAGGAGAAGCCTTACAAAAAATAAAGGCCTTTGGCCTTGTAGTCTATGAAAAAAACAACATCAAAGATTTACTAAAATTTCCAATTTTCATATGCCACGGTTACAAGAGTTTTTGACTGAATTAAATTCTTTTAACAACTTTTGAAGACCTTCACCCAATGAACATCCCTGCAAAGTTTCAGCTTGATTGGCCTACTGGTTTAGGAGAAGAAGATTTTTAAAGATATTTAAAGAATTACTAAATATTCCAATTTTCATATGCCGCGGCAACCAGAGTTTTTGACGAAATTAAATTCTTTTAACAACTTTTGAAGAGCTTCACCCAAGGAACATCCCTGCAAAGTTTCAGCTTGATTGGCCTACTGGTTTAGGAGAAGAAGATTTTTAAAGATATTTAAAGAATAACTAAAGATTCCCATTTTCATATGCCGCGGCAACCAGAGTTTTTGACGGAATTAAATTCTTTTAACAACTTTTGAAGAGCTTCACCCAATGAACATCCCTGCAAAGTTTCAGCTTGATTGGCCTACTGGTTTAGGAGAAGAAGATTTTTAAAGATATTTAAAGAATTACTAAAGATTCCCATTTTCAAATGCCGCGGCAACCAGAGTTTTTGACGGAATTAAATTCTTTTAACAACTTTTGAAGAGCTTCATCCAATGAACATCCCTGCAAAGTTTCAGCTTGATTGGCCTACTGGTTTAGGAGAAGAAGATTTTTAAAAAATTGTGGACGGACAGACAGACGGACAGACGGACGGACGGACGACGGACAACGACCGATCACAATAGCTCACCTCGCACTTTGTGCTCAGGTGAGCTAAAAATCAAAGGGCTAAAAGCACTGCCAGAACTAGTTTTAGGTTAAAAATAATTTAGTAATAACTCTGGAATAAAAAGGGCCAAACAGGTAGTGAAGACAAAGATCAGACTGCACAAAGCTGATCTTTTTCTATACCAAAAGATGAATATTCTGGGCTTAGCATGGCAAGTTTTTTGATTGATTCAAATCAGCGCAAAATTTCAGATGAATTTCACATAATCATGTCACATTCTCTAAATTCCTATTAACAATTTTGTCAGGAACTAAATACAATCTTCTGTCACTCATTATAATAAACATAAAGTTTAACAGAATAAATTCACTCTGTTTATAATTTTATACAATTTCTCTTCTCTGCGTATTGTACTACAAAGAATGCTTGATATACACAAATGAACACACATATCAAGAAAAACTTAACATACAGAGATCCAGACAACGGGAGTGATTTTGATTTTCAAAACGTAAAATTTCATTATTTGTCCATCATATCCTATGTTGTGTGTACATAGTGTAACCATCTCATCAAGACATCTTCAATGAGTACCTGCACCATAGGGTTTGAGAAAGAAAGAGAAAATCTGTGAATCAAAACTCACTGAATATACCCCTGCCACGCGATGGCTGATTTTAACTAAGACATTAACCCATTCCAACTCAATCCCTCCTTTTTACGCCCCCCAAGAAAAAAAAATAAACTTTGGAAAACATTGTAGAAAATGAAGAAATTGCTTGTATCAAGCAATTTCTTCATTATCCACAATGTTTTCTATCCAAAAACACGAAAAAATCCAAAATTCCATCAACTTGAAATTGTCGTCTGCAGCTTCTTTCAATTTAGACCAGTCTAAAATTTTGCTGTGTTGGAATGGGTCAAAAGGAAGAAGATAACATGCAGACTTAAATTTGGTAGGTACTATGATAGACGCCTAGCTGAACCTCCATATCGATGGTTCAGTGTGAAATAGTTGTATAAATATAAGGCAGTTACAACTGTTTTGCGCTGAACCATCGATATCAAGTTTCAATGGGCTGCTATGAATAGTTGCTGAGAAAAACGGAACAAAAATATACCATTACACCAAGCAATGTCTGAAAATAAACCAAATCATAAAACAGCAAGTGGATAAGTTGCAGACCATAATCCAGTACACACAATGTGGGACCCCTAGTTGAACTTCCATGCCATGTTTCAAGTTTATGGCTGCTGAGTAAATATTGGTTAAGGACAGACTAACAGAAGGATGGACATAGGTCAACCATTCTACACCCTACCCCTCTAGTTCAAAGCAGGGGGTATAATAAAGCGATTTCAGGACAGACTGACGGAGGACAGAAGTTAACCATTATACTCCCCCCTCAACTTCAAAAGGGGTATATAATAATGAGATTGAAATTGTCATCACTCCCATTCATCCTAGACTCCTGACATAAATACGTAACTATAACAAACAACAATAGTGACAGATGTTTACATATACATACATGATAACCGGTAACCCATCATGCTAAAAGAAAAATATCTTGGATCTTTATGAATGAAATAAAGGCAAAATAAAACAAAAACAAATGTATTAATCAAGGCCAATATTTGTAAAAGTAGAATAAAACTTTAAAGTAAGTCACAAAGTCCATCAAAAGGAGTTTGACCATATCTTTAAAAGGAAAGAATTCCTAGAAATAGCTCAATAAAATATACCATAGTATACCTTAAAGCTTAATTAGATTAAAATTACTAACTAAAATTTATAGCTTTATATGTAAACTCACGTACCTAAGACAGCACTACAACCAATTAAAGTCAAACCTGCCACTTTTATAGGATTTGGACCCAGAAAGAGCCACTTGAAGAAATCCCTGTGGCAAATTACTAATTAACCCATTTGACCAGTTTAAAATTTTGTCATCCGGTAATGGGTAAGAGAACTATTATAAGAGCCCTACCTGCTTGACCTAGCCAACAGCCCAAAATGAACAAAACTTTGATAAAACCCACTTCAAGGTAGAATAAAAATATATTGATAAATAAATATCAAATGATAAATGATTTACTAATAAACAATTGATGAATTAGTATTAAATGATAAATGAATTATATCAAATAGTAAATTAATCACTATAAATTGGTGATATAATTAAGTTTCATCATTTGCAATTAATTTAGATTGCCACGACTCATGGTGAGCGTCACTTTCAAGGTTCATGTGATCATTTTGTCTACCAATAAAAAAAAAAGTTAGTTTGTTTGAATGGGATTTAACCCATTCCAACACAGTTGAATTTTAGACCGGTCCAAATTGAAAGGATCTGCAGACGACAATCTCAAGTTGATGGAATTTTGAATTTTTTCGTCTTTTGGGATAGAAAACATTGTGGATAATGAAGAATTTGCTTGATCCAAGCAATTTCTTTATTTTCCACAATATTTTCCAAAGCTTTTTTGCTGAGGGGCGTAAAAACAAGGGATTGAGTGGGAATGGGTTAATTAATGCCAGTTTTTACAGTATCTAAGTCATATCATGTTGGCTGGAGCACGTAACCATAGACTCCTGATAAATCTCACACTAGTACTCCTTCTACATACTTTCCGAGGCCTTTAGCTGTTCATCCCACTTAGGAAAGGATACTTGCCGCGACCAGGGATTGAACCCAGGGACATCAAGATTTAGAGTCCTACACGCTACAAACAGCGCCATGATCGTGGCCAATATACAAAACTCGACCATCACTGGAATAGTAATACCCTCCAATAGCTACATTTTATCACTAGATTTAACCCATTCCAACACAGTGGAATTTTAGACCGGTCCAAATTGAAAGGAGCTGCAGATGACAATTTCAAGTTGATTGAATTTTATTTTTTTTCCGTCTTTTTGGATAGAAAACATTGTGGATAATGAAGAAATTGCTTGATCCAAGCAATTTCTTCATTTTCCACAATGTTTTCCAAAGCCTTTTCATTGAGGGGCGTAAAAAGGAGGGATTGAGTGGGAATGGGATAAGCCTTTTTTCAGAATTTTGAACAAAGGGCTATCATTGTGATAAAATGAATATGGTTCGTTACCAAAACAGAGTATGCATGTCTTTTCTTGATTCCTAGTGCACATGTAAAATTTGAATAATTTCCATTCTGACGAGAGAAAATAACCAGACAGAATTTAAACAAAGGGCCATAATTCTGACAAAAATAAATATAGCATAACCAAAATACAACATGAACTTTGCTTGATACTGAGCGTTTGTGTTAAATTTGAACTAAATCCAAATATAATTTTTACGAGAAAATGAGCAGACAAGAAAAAGCTACAGACGGACAGATCAACCAAGAGAACGGCTAGCTGACACTATATAACCCAAAACAGAATCGTAAAGGATATAACGACTCCGTCTGAAACTTTGATAAGACAATCACCTGCGTGACAGGGCCACTTTGGATAAGTCTATAGGTTGGCTGTTATACAGGTTCTGTATTCTAACCATTTCCAACAATGTAACATTTTAGACATGTCAAAATCCACAGAAGTTGCATGAAATGATTTTAGCTGATGAAATTTTAAAAAATCTCTGTCTGTACTGCTAGAAAACATTGTTGAAAATGAAGAAATTACTAGTTAGAAGCAAATTTCTTTTTTTATCCAAAATGTTTTCCTGAGCTAATTTCTTAAGGGTTTTAACCCTTTCCTGGTTAATCCCTGGTTTTTACGTCCTTGTGGTTTTATGATTGAGAAAAACATTGTAGAAAAGGAAGAAATTGCTTTTAACAAGCAATTTCTTCTTTTTCTAAATTATTTTCTACTCTTTTGAATGGCTATGTTTCAAATTAAATCAACTTTTATACTTTCGTCTGCAAAACCTTTCAATTTGGACTGGTCTAAAATTTTGAAAAACAGGAAAGGGTTAAAAAAGCTGAAAAGTGTGGGAAACGGTTAATAGGGTAACCACAAAACTTGTGGATAGAACAATTGAGCTTTGAATATAAGCCTTGAGCAAATACATTATGATTTGTATATTAGACTATTCTTCATCAAATGACAAGATTAATTGATTCAAAAGGGTTCAACACCACTTTTAACAGTATTTCAGTCATATCACTGCGGCCTGATTGATTGATTGAATGGGGTGCCGCTTTTAACAGTATTTCAGGCGGCTGGAGCACCTAACCATGGATTCCTGGTATTTCTCACAACAGGACTACCACTACATCCTTTCCTAGCCTCCAGCTGCTATCCCACTTAGGTCTACAACTATCCACCCATTGATGAGAGACAAATGTCGGAAAGAATATGTGCCGCCACCGGGGATCGAACCCATGACATCCAATAATTGAAGATTAGGAATCTGACGCGCTATGACGGCGACTCACTGCAGCCAGAGCACCTAACCCTGGGTTCCTAGTATTTCCAGTACTACCACAACATCCTTTCCCAGTCTCCACCTGCTCATTCCACTAAGTATAATGATTATCCATCTATTGGTGGGAAATAAAAGCCGGAAAGGATTTTTGCTGCTGCCGGGGATCAATCCGGGGGTCAAACCCCATGATAAGGAATCCTATGTGCTACCATCTGCACTTTGGCCATGACCATATTTAACAACACTTTGATATATAATTATGTAAAGGTTAACCCATTCCAACACAGTGACGCTTTTAAACGCCTTTTAATATGAAAGCTTTGGAAAACATTGTAGAAAATGAAGAAATTGCTTGTTACAAGCAATTTCTTCATTAACAACAATGTTTTCTAACCCAAAAGACAAAGATTTTTAAGATTTTGTTAACTTAAATTTGTCGTCCGGAACTTCTTTGAATTTGGACTGGCATAAAATTTTACCATGTGGGAATGGGTTAAGAACAAAGCATCTTAAATCAACATTCATTTTAACCTATAACCATGCATTGTAATGCAATTTTATTTTTTTCTCACAATGTTTTTTCTAAAACTGTATTTCTTCAGGACGTCAAAATGCAGGTTTATGCTTTAACCCATTACCACACATTCCCGCTCTTACATCCTTCTCAAGAATAAAGCTTCGGAAAACATTGTTTGAAATGAAGCAATTTCTTCATTTTGATGGATGTTTTCTATCCAGAAAGACAAAGATTTTTTAATTTCATCAACTTAACCTTCTCATGCTGAACCAACATTATTTCTGTTTGGGCAGGAGATATTGACAAAGATCAGCCTGCACATATGTGCAGTCTGATCTTAGTCACACCTTCTGTTTGACCCTCTTGAGGCAGAATTTTCAAATTAAACATTAATCCATTATCAGTGTTTCCAGTCATTTCAGCCCTTTTACTTGAATGCAATACTGCAGAGGATTTTATTCAGCGTGAGAAGGGTTAAAATTGTCTTCTGCAACTCCATTGAATGTAGACCAATCTAAAATTTTGTCTTCTGGTAAAGTTTAATGGATAAAGCAGTCTAGTGTGGCTATGGAAACATTATTCTGTCACACAAATTTGAATTACATTTTTTGTATGAGGCTTAACACATACCTAAACCATGATGATTTTTGATAAACCCATGAAAAGATTTGGAAAACATTGTGGAAATGAAGATATTGCTTGTCAGAAGCATTTTCTTTATAATCCACAATTCTATCTACCCCAAAAGATAATTTTTTAAAATTCCATCAACTATAACTAGTCATCTGTGATAGCTTTTAATTTAGACCAATTTTAAATTTTTTCGTCTGGTGCGCTTTCGAAAGTATTTAACCCATTCTCACTCAATGAGGCTTTTAGACGCCCTACAAGAAAAAGAGCTTTGGAAAACATTATGGAAAATGAAGAAATTGCTTGTTACAAGCAATTTCTTCATTTACCACAATGTTTTCTTCCCAGAAAGTTGAAAAAAACAAACAAACTTTAATAACTTTCAACATTCGTCTGCAACTTCTTTCAATTTTGGCCAGTCTAAAATCTTGCTGTCTGGTAATGGGTTAAGCCTCTGTTAAATCAAGGCATTTCCTGCACCTCAGCATGGTTTCCTGTTGTTTTTCCCACCAGTAAAGCTAAAACATTCAAGCTACTCAGTTCTCTTAGGCACAATATTTATCATTTCCCCTTTTGTGAGAGATTGATTGATTGAATGGGGTTTAACCACACTTTCAATGGTATTTTAGTCATATCAAGGCAGCTGGAGCACCTAACCATGGATTCCTGGTATTTCTCGCAACAGTACTACCACTACATCCTTTCCTAGCCTCCAGCTGCTATCCTACTTAGGTTTCAACTATCCACTTGTTGGTGAGGGACAAATGTCACAGGATATGTGCTGCCGCTGGGCATTGAACCCATGACATCCCATTATTGAAGATTAGGAGTCTGAAGTGTTACCTACTGCACCATGACAACAGCCCTTTTGTGAGAGATGAATGATGCTTGTCACAATAATTCAACAATGGAAAGAACTTAGGCAGCGTTCAATCTAGCTCTGTATCATAGGGGGCCCAATGGGCCCATGGCTATTGGTCAAGGGGGCCATGCGATACAAATACATAGACAAACTATTGAATTACAAGGTTTTAAATGTAACAAACCATAACAATTTGATGAGAAATATATTGTTTTGAACAAATTAAATCTACTAGAAAAAGTTAAGACATTATTTCCATGACTTCATTCAGAGAAGTCTTATTGAATGTGTGATTGAATTGTGCCTTTTGGCCCAGTCTTCATTTTGAAGGGGGTCATTTTGGATTTTAGAGGGCCATTTTAGCCATGGCCCCCTCTAGATTGAACACTGACTTAGGTTGAGTCTGTGTGCTCAAACTAATGCACGACCCATTCCAACACAATGACGCTTTTTGACATCCCTCAAGAAAAACAACTTCAAGCAATTTCTTCATTTCACACATTTTTTTCTGAACAGAAATTGAAAAATCTGAAATTGCATAACCTTTAAATTGTCATAAATTTTGACATCCCTTGAGAAAACAATTTTGAAAATACTGTGTAAAGTGAAGAAATTGCTTGTAGCAATTTCTTCATTTTACACAATGTTTTCTACCCAGAAAGTTGAAAAAATCTGAAATTGCATAAACTTTAAATTGTTGTCTGCAACTCTTTTCAATTGAGAGGAATCTAAAATTTTACCGTCTGGTAATGGGTTAAGAACACTGATCAAACCAGGCTTTACAACTTATCTAATTCTTACAAAATACCACCTTATTTACTAGAAGAATTTACATCTTAGCTCACAAAAACAACCACTTGAAAATTAAAAATATCTGACATAAAGCTAGCTTTTAAACATAAGGCCACTTAATTTTTCAAAACAAATTACATTTGAGCGCATGCGTGACATTCCTACCATTACACATGTGCACCAAGTAAAGACTCAGATCTTCAATTGAACATTGAACTATTCTATTTTCATGTACAGTGGCTAGTTTCATAAAGATCTGTCTAAAACTGATTAGTCTTTTGATTTTTTTCAATATTAAATTAGAAGAGATGACTACTTTTGTTTTCACTGTGGTATGAAAATGAAAACCTAAACACACCAAATGAATCTGCTTTCTGGCTTCATACAGTATAATAAAGTTTCTCATTTCATACCTCAAAGAAAACACTACTATATATTCATCATTTCTCAAATGGTTTTAAAGTCAGAATCATTTTGTCTACATAGAGCTCTTGTCATAAATGCGTAACACTATCCTCTAAGCTAACAAATCTATCTGTGCTTGTAAAGCTTTCATACTCTAGACTAGCGTCACTTGGTGTGGCTGTATTCTCATTACCTTCTTTATCTAATTCAACTTTCTCTATAATTTCTTTATGTATGTTTGTAACTTCTTCCTTGTTGGAAGCTTTGTCAATGTCTATGTTGGTTTTGTCTATGTCTGATATAATGTCTTGGCTAGTATGTGTGGCACCTATAGAATCTTCATAACTATCTACAACTATTGATATTCTACTACCTGATAAAACTTCACTATCACTGATTTTATTATTTGAGGTCTGTTTATTATCTTTATTATCACTTTTATTATTCTCATCACAGTCAGTTGTCCATATTGAGGTTTTGTTATTTGTGTTTTTACTTTCACTAAATGATTCACTACAAACTGGTGGGAAGTCTTCGTCGTAATTTGAGATCAAGTCTACTTCTTGGGATTTTCGTATACTTTTAGAGTTTTTACCCCTGAGTTTCCTCTCCTTGAAGGAGGTCAGAAAAGTATTGTCTGAAGTATCTTCAAACACTAGAGAGTTTCTAGAGTCATTATCTACTGAAGGATTGGACTGATAGTCCGACATCCCATCTGCATTACCCTGATCAACATCTAGAGAAGTTTTCTGATCCGTTTTCGGCATTTGAACAGGATCGGTTTCTTCCGTAATATGATCCTCAGGAGTGATTGTATCACTAGAAGATCGAGAATGCTCACCGTCACCACACTCACTCGACTGTCGGATCAATTCTTCAAGAACTGTGTCAGTTCCGGGATCAGCAGTGCTTTCGTAACTCTCCGTCTTACTCTCCTGTCGGGACATATCATGGAATCCACTCTCAGTAGATACACCTGCGTCACTTGGCGTTTGATTCTCAGCAATGGATGGAGGGACATCTACAAAACTCCATGTAGCGTTTCTCTCCCGTAAAGGGGATTCGAGACTACTCATTGAGCCAGATGAACTAAAAGAACTGTTGAGACTTCCAAGAAGTGGGCGGGGTACAACAACAGACTGTTCTTCATAGTATTGCTGAAATTGAAAACAAAAATTCTAAACAATGGTGGATGAGAAGGGGGAGATTACCTTTTGTCTTTCTTTTTCAGAATTCCAATAAAATCAAAAGACTGAAAGCACTGGAAGCACTTATTGTTTGTCAATATTTAATGGAAAAGTCAATTATTTAACCCTTTCCTGGAAAAACATGGGATTTTACGTCACTGTGATTTTATACTTGAGAAAACATTGTGAAAAAGGAGAAATTGCTTATAATAAGCAATTTCTCCTTTCCCCACAATGTTTTCTACCACATAGGGTGGTTTTATTTGGAATTGCATCCAATTTTCATTGTCGTCTGCATCCTCTTTCAATTTGGACCAGTCTAAAATTTCAAAAACTAGGAAAGGGTTAAACAACTTTTGCATTAAGGGGACAAACAGGAGGTGTATACTAAGATCAGACTTGACATTTGTGCAGACTGATCTTTGTCTATACCTCCTGCCAAGACAGAAATATTCTGGGTTAAGCATGACAAGGGTTAATATTTTCTTTAGATATGTAGATCACATATTGCTGGATTTTCTCTTTTCTTTCTAAATAGAAAATAAACTCAAAGGAATGTAATCAAAGATCAATTATGATTTTTCCTTATATAGATAGATATTCTAGTGAAACTGGTTTTTTTTTTTGGGGGGGGGGGGGGTTTGGTTAGGAGCTTCTTGCAAACTAAGATATAATGGCCACCTCTTTGAGACTTTACAAGTTAGCCAAAAACTCTGAATTTTTAAGGCTAAATATTTCATTTTTGCATTTTTTTTGAGGGGGGGTGGAGATCATAAATAGTGGGATTGTGTGGGATTGATTGATTGAATGGGGTTTTACGCCGCGCTCAACAATCTTTCAGTTATATCGCGGCGGCTGGAGCACCTAACAATGGTATCCTGGTATTTCTCACACCAGTACTGCCATTACATCCTTTCCTAGCCTACAGCTGCTATCCCACATAGATCTACGATTATCGACCCATTGGTGAGAGACAAATAGTCGGAATGGATGAGTGCCGCCGTCGGGGATCGAACCCGGGACCTCTAGATTGACAGTCCGACGTGCTACCAACTGCGCTATGACGGCGGCTGGGATTGTGTAGGAATAGATCAAGTTCTATCATAATTGAATATTCACATTTCACAACTACTGTAAACTCAGAGTATAACAATATTGCCTAATGCAATAGAATGCTCATAACAAAGTCAGTTCTGTAAACCCAACAAAGTCTTTTTGTTATAACAAACCAAGGTTATAACAGCATATTTTCTTTTTTCTTATGACTATATTACCCGGATCAACTTTGTTAATAAATGTTTAAATGTATTATTAATTAATCATTAATTGAAGTTTAGGGAACTTGCCCGAAACTTACCTTTCTGGCTTGAAGCTGTTCAATTGACGCTGCTACTTCCGACATATTTGAAGGTGCATTCAAAGTAAGTGATGAAAATTGTGAAATGATCTGTGGTGTATGAGCTAAAGGTTTTGTCTGAAATAAAAATTAACCTTTCACAAAACAACAAAAGTTAAGTTCATCCAAACTGGAAGAAGTTATAGTTGATGGAATTTATCAAATCTTTGTCTTTTGGGGCAGCAAACATTATAGATAATAAGGTAATTGACTGTAACAAGCAACTTCTTCATTTTCCACAATGTTCTTTTTTTTTTTTTCCAGAGAGGAATCAAAGAGTGGGATTGTGTGTTAAGTTCATCCAAACCTGAAGAAGTGGCAGTTTTTGGAATTTATCAAATCTTTGTCTTTTGGGGCAGCAAACATTATAGATAATGAAGTATTTGATTGTAACAAGCAACTTCTTCATTTTCCACAATGTTTTCCTAACTTTTTTTCCAGAGATGAATCAAAAAGTGGGATTGTGTGAGAAAGGGTTAAATACAGCTAAATGTGCAAAATTAATATAAAAACATGATATATTGAAATTCCGATTTACAATTATTTTGTATTAACCTGTAAGCAGTAAATTTCTCTAATGCTAACATCTGAAACACTCAAGTTCATTGATAATAAGCCATTACCCCAAAATCCAACAGTTTTACCCACTAAAATGAAATAGAAAACACTGTGAGAAAAAGAGAAATTACTTGTACAAGCAATTTCATTTCTAACAATTTAAAACCCCTAGAGAAAAACAATTTGTAACAAGCAATTTCTTCATTTTCAACAATGTTTTCCAAAAAGTTCAACATTTCATAAACTATTAATTGTTGTCTTAAACTCCTTTTAATTTGGACCAGTCTAAAATTTTGCCATCTTGTAATGGCTTAAGCTAATTAGTTCAGTTCTATATAACCCATTCCTGTTCAATCCCTGGATTTTAGGTCCCTGTGGTTTTAAACTTGAGAAAACATTGTGGAAAAAGAAGAAATTGCTTGACACAAGCGATTTCTTCTTTTTCAACAATTTTTCTACCTTACTAAATGATTACTTTTTAAATATAATTGTTGCCTGCAAGACATTTCAATTTGGACAGGTCTTGAATTTGAAAAAAAAGGTAAAGGGTTAAACCGTTCCAGAAAAAGCAAAGGTCATATGTCACTTTGTTCCTTGACGAGTTGGTTTTGTTTGCTTTGATTGATTTAACAACACATTTAACAATATTACAGTTGTAATGCAGCGGCTCGAGCACCTAAAAGGTATTCCTGGTATTTCTCACATCAGTACTATCAAATCGTCCTCTGCAAGCCTTTTGCTGCTCATCAAGTATAACAAGCATTTCCCCCATACACACACAATATTTTCTACTAAATTGTTAAATCAAATCCACTTTAAATTCTTCTGCAAAACATTTGAATTCAGATGGGTCTAAAATTTTTACTAAACAGGTAAGGGTTAACTGTAGATAGAAAATAACAATTTACAAATTCATTTTTCTATCATGTACATAGTTATAATTGCATTGAAGCAGAACTGTGTCTCAGGTCCCAATTACATTTGAATAGGATCACCCAAACTTATCATCGAAAACGTCAACTAAAATAAGGAGTCCAAACTTCATTTTCATATATCAGTATATCTTTATATTCAACTTTCTAAAAAAACATCCGATATCTAATCTTACCACTGATAGTTTTCTCCCCTTTCTACTCCGTCTTTGAGTCTTTTTACTCGATACAGAATAATCCAAACTCTCGTTTTCGGACTTTTTCAAAAGGATGAGGTTCCCATCATCAAGGCTGTCTGCAGGTCCAAAAGCTGAAGAGAGTAAAACTAGTCAGTTTTGCAATACCGAACATTTAAATCTATCTAAGGGAAAGACAGTAAATCTTTTACTACGCGACCAATCAAAGGACGACCAAAAAGTGAGCGCTTAACCCATTCCAACACAGTGGAATTTTAGACCGGTCCAAATTGAAAGGAGCTGCAGACGACAATTTAAAGTTGATGGAATTTTAAATCTTTTTGTCTTTTTGGATAGAAAACATTGTGGATAATGAAGAAATTGCTTGATCCAAGCAATTTCTTAATTTTCCACAATGTTTTCCAAAGCTTTTTCGTTGAGGGGCGTAAAAAGGAGGGATTGAGTGGGAATGGGTTAAGGAAAGGTTGCTTAATAAACTTTATCGAGAAGGTTGGATTTGACTGCACAAATGAAATGAATTACTATATAAATTATAGCTTAATCCTATGCTGTTAGGACTCATTAGAATTGTCTCATTCAGACGATTCTAATGAGTTCCAACAACATAGGACTTTGTTACTATTTCACTTGATAGAACAAGATGTGTTTGTGAAACACTATGCCCCCGAAACGGGAATTCTTTAGAAACGGGTAAAGGGTTAAAATTTTGACCTTGACCTTGATGAAATGACCTTCCCCAGTTGCGCCTTGTTGAGATCTATCTACATACCAAATATTAGCATTGTAACTTAATCAGGGTTGAAGTTAGAGGAAAATGTTTTGTTGGCAGGTTAAGTTTTGCAGACAGACAGACAGACGGACAGACAGACAGACGGACACCGGTAAAACAATACGCCCTCGATCTTATCGATGCGGGGGTATAAAAATGCTTAGGAGATTTTGCTTTTAAAATGGGGATTTTGATTGTAGTCGCTTTGTGGAAGTAGTTGCTTAACCCTTGTCATGCTGTATAAAGTCCCTTACGGAATTGCCATAAAATCAAAGGACTGAGAGCACTGAAAGAACTTGTTCAATAATCAATATTTCTTTTGAAAATCAATTTCATAACTTCTTTGACAGGAAAAGTACTAGCAGAAGGTGAAGACCAAGATCAGACTGCACTTATGTGCAGGCTGATCTTTGTCTATACCTCCTGCCCAAACCAGAATATTCCGGGTTCAGCATGACAAGGCTTAATAGACATGGTCGGTCGAACAAGATTGGCTGTATTATTTTCCTTTTTTCCAACAATATTTTCCATAAATTTTTTTTAGTACGTCTAAATGAGGGACTGTGTGCCTCATGTAGGGCTGACTATCGGCTAAGAAAATCACTATCGCGATAGTTTTACTATCACAGTATTGATATCGTGATACTATCACTATCGTCGGAAATCAGTCGCGATATATCACGATACAATCGGTATATGTTACTTTGTTTATTTTCTATGTTGATCTGTATAGATAGCATAGTCTACAGGCGACTCTCTTTTTATCAATGTTTTCGCCTTCCTTTCCGAAGCCAAAATAGTCCCAAAATGGTCCAAAACATGGGCCTTTCCGCCTTTTTTCACAATCTCTAAATTGCAGCCATGTCAGACGACACAAATACGTAAAACAGAATAACTCGATTAGTGTGCTCGAAATAAGTAATTCATTATCGTAATTAATCGAATATCATTTATGATTGTCTTATTTTTATTTTTTCGACGATTCAAGCGCTGATAATTCATAAAACGTTGATAACAAGTCTTAACTTAACATGCTTCTGGATTTTGAGAATCTTTTCACTTTGTAAATCGAAAGTTAAAAATCAATTCCTAAGCAAAAAAGGAGTACGGAAGAAACAAAAATCAAACGTGCCTATCACGTGATCATAGAAATTAAAAGTAGGATAAGTTGTTCTCCCTCTATCTCTCTTTCTCTCTCACTCTTTTTTAACCCAAGAGACCAAGAAAACATTGAATTTCTGTGTAAGTATGCTTTGAATATTTACTATCGAAACTATCGATATTTGAACAAACAATCGCGATAGTTATCGATGTCAGGGAATTGCAATCGATACATCGATATCGTGACTGTCACTATCACAATACATCGACCTATCGATCTATCGTTACACCCCTAGCCTCATGACATACTCACATAAATCACGAATACTGTGTTTTTTGTGTTTTTTTCTTATTTTTGTATCTTCTTAAATAACATGATAATCAAGATTCAACTTTAAATTGTTGTTCACATTTTTTTCTAAATTAGAGCATTCTAAAAACAGGTCATCTAGTAGAGAAGGGAATCAAATTGATGGATTACTTTGTTTGAGGTTGGAAGGCATAGCCAACAATATGTCAAATATGAGAGGTAATTGATTGATCGCAGCTGTCAATCAAGGAATGTATCAACCAATGAAATTATTCAGTGAGCACAGAATTGAGCTTTGAACTCTGACATTGGCTGCCAATTATGTGAAACATTTTTGTTGGATTGATGACTTAAGCATGGTAACTACAGCTTATTTAAGCTGTAGATACCACCTTTTAGTCGCCAATTTCACTTTACTATTTCACTTTTTTGTTACATGCTATGAATTTTGCAAAATAACACCATTTAAAATCAAAGTGTATCTTTCTGTTGGAGTCAGTGGGCGGGGCCAACAGAATAAGTGGATTTAGACAGAGATTTGTCAATTGTAAAATATAAATTGTAAAGACACTCATCAACAACAACTACAAAGTAATAAATGCTGACTTACAAGCACCAATTTGAGTTTCTGGCTGTTCCTCTCTAGGACTTGGCAAAGCAGCCACATCTTCTCTCTGTTCCGTGTTTATAAACCGTTGTAAATAAATTATCAGTGTGTTACACAAGTTTTTCTCATCCTCAAAAGGCTCTCTCTGCATTTCATACTCTATCCTATAACATAACATATAATGTATTTTATTAAACAATATTCAACCCAATACCAAAAGACATAAACACGAGCACCCACTAAGGGTGCCCGTGCTCGGCTGTTGGGTGCTGGATAGGTTTTAGAACGACAACATCGAAATATGGTATATTACTATCACCAATAAGCTAACTTTGAAATTGGACATAAGTCAACATTTATGTGGAGTATTTCTGATGGTTTGGCAACGTAAACATCATAACTACAGCTTATTCAATCTTACTGTATTAATGATATTTAGTTTGCTAAAGAATATTTTCACTTTATTGTTACTTAATACTTGCCATAAGTTTAACAAAATAAGTGTTTAACCTATTCCCACATAATCCCTCCTTTTTACACAAAGCTAGAAAAAAGCTTTTGAAAACATTGTGGAAAATGAAGAAATTGCTTGAATCAAGCAATTTCATCATTATCCACAATGTTTTCTATTTAAAAAGATAAAAAAAATCCATCAACTTGAAATTGTCTTCTGCAGCTTCTTTCAATTTGGACCGGTCTAAAATTCCACTGTGTTGGAATGGGTTAAAATCTAAGTCAGAACACATTGGTTGTCACCAGTGATCTGTGGATGGACTAGTTCTAGAGATGATCTTTTATCACTGTTGTACTTGATTTACAGAATTTTAGATGGTCCCATTTTATGCCATGGGTTAACCCATACCCACACAACAAAATATTAGACTGGTCCAAATTGAAAGAAAATGCAGGCGACAATTTCAAATTTAAACACTTTTAGTTTTTTAATTTTTGGATAGAAAACATTGTGCAAGCAATTTCTTTATTTTCTACAATACTTTTCAAACCTTTTTCTTGAGGGACATAAAAAGGAGGAATTGTGTGGGAATGGGTTGATAATTAACTTTGTATCAGTGAAATGTTATTATCATGAATAAATTTCACCTTACTGACCTTTCCTTTTTCCATGCCTGTTCCTTTGCCTTTCTGTCTTCTTCTTTCTTTCTAAAGCTTTCTTTACGTTGATTGTGTCGTTTTTCCTTTAAAGCTCTATGGTATTCAGCATCATGCTGCTTATAATCAGCAATCATCTGGCGTTTTCTCTCATGTAGTTCATTCAATTCTGTAATCAAAAATTTCAAAATAATTTGAAGATTCATTTCAAAATAATTTAATATTTAGTTTCGTCTATCAAAATTGGGCATTCTGATTGGTCCAAAAAAATTATCCATAACTCATTGAACAAAATTTTGAGCATGCAGCGATTTTGTATGCTTCCACACAAAATAGTCCCATACAAAAAGTATCTAAAGATGTAGAGTTTTTGCTTTTTTTGCTCAATATTATTAAATTATAAGAAATGAAGAGAACATTTTTTGGTTTCATGGAGTTATGAACCGAAAAACCTAATTACACTTATGTATGAATCCGCTTTGCGTATTCATACAGTGTGATTAGTTTTTGCAGTTCATACTTCCATGAAAACAAAATATTCTCTTCATCTCTAAAGAGTACTTTTATATTTGAATCCAAAGACTTTTATCCTAAAACATTAATGCATTTCTATAATATAATCCAAACATCTTGTTCAGACAATCCAAACATCTTGTTCAGACAATTCAAAAGAATGTCCATCATGAATTGCTTTTGTAAAATCAGGGTCCAAAGAATTCCAAAAATTGCACTCATCCTTCAGGGCAAGTAACTTGAAAAAGTTATTTGTCCTGCATTGTCTATCATTCATCCTACAATATGTGCAGTGATCTTTTTTTAAAAAAGCACATTTTTGTAATTATATTTTTTGGTTTGACAGATTGATGGACAGATGCTGGATAAAGAAAATAGGTTACTCTTTGTGCTCAGGCGATTTAAAGTAATGTTGCCAAAGCCAATATTTACAATCACAATCTTGAGATTGAGAGAACAATGTGTTACAAAATGAGATAACTAGGCTAGATTTTGGATCACCAAAATTTGGATTTAAAATAATTTGTTAGTAAAATCCCTCACCTTTCCTTAGTATCTCGGACTTTGCTTTTTTCTCTTGGGAAGATTTCTTCATATCCTCTTCCTTGGATTTTAAGTTGGTAATGATCTTGTATAAATTCTGTAAAGAAATATGAGCAATGAATAACTATATATTCATGAAATGCTAGTGAAAAGGACAAAAGTGTGTTTTCGGGAGTTCAAAAGGATTGGAATTTAAAAAGGTTAAGCCATTCCCCAGTAGTCACGCTTTTAAACACCCCTTCATATGAAAGCTCTGGGAAAACATTCTGGAAAATAAAGTACTTGCCTGTCACAAGCAATTTCTTCCTTATCATCAATGTTTTCTACCCCAAAAGTCAAAGATTTTAAATATTTCATCAACTTAACGTAACTGTTACTTATTCAAGCTGTAGTTACCACATTTAAAAAGGTTAAGCCATTCCCCTGTAGTCATGCTTTTAAACATCCCTTAAGATGAAAGCTCTGGGAAAACATTCTGGAAAATGAAGTATTTGCTAGTCACAAACAATTTCTTCCTTATCAACAATAATTGGGTTTTCTACCCAAAAGATAAAGATTTTAAGTAATTCATCAACTTAACGTTGTAACTGCTACCTATTCAAGCTGTAGTTACCACATTTAAGACACAAAACAACTAAAATGTCAGCCAATGTCAATATTCAAAACTCACTTCTGGTCTAAATGAATGATTTTATTAGTTGATTGATTCTTTGACAGCCACGATTGGTCATTCGTAGGAAAAGAAGAAATTTCTTGTTACAGGCATTTTCTTCTTTCCCCAGAATATTTTCTACCCTATAGGCTGGTTACTTTTCAAATTACACTTACTTTTAATTGTCGTCTGCAACTTCTTTAAAATAGGACTAAAATTTTGAAAAGCAGGACAAGAAGGCCGTTGGCCCTGGGGCGCTCACCTGAGATAAAGGCTCTTTTTCTTTCAACAGTCTAATTTCATGTTAAGGTTAGGATTATGAAACAAGTGGGCCACACTTACATATAAAGACTATGAACCTGGGGATCCAAAAGTCTAAATTACAAATTCCAAGGCTTTAATGCTGATTTGAAAGAAGGAAAAAACTTTTTCCTCCCTCTGGATCCATGGGTTATAATTTCAGAAATAAGAAAGAAGTCTGTGAACTGATGCTTCATGCCAATACCCCCCCCCCCAGCTCCGCCCCTGAAGACCCGAGGATCATGATTTTAGCTACTTTGTAAGAGGTCAATATACTGATATTTCATGCAAAAGATATCTAGGCATTCTGAGTCAGGAGGTGAAGATTCTAAAGATTATTTTGAAATTTCACCTTTGTTGCCATGGCAACCAGAATTTTAAACGGATTTCAATTCTTTTAGTTTTTTTTAAGGGGGACCACCTAAGGAACATTACTGCCAAATTTGTTCGAAATCGGACCAGTGGTTTGGGAGGAAAAGTCATTTAAACAATCATTCTTTATTTCTATATAAACCCCATCCCCCTGGGGCTTCGCCCCTGGGGACCCGAGGATCATGATTTTAGCTATTTTGAAAGAGGTCAATATACTGATGCTTCATGCAAAATTTCAAGGCTCTACGCCTTCTGGGTCAGGAGGAGAAGATTTATAAAGATTATTTTAATATTTCACTTTTGTTGCCATGGCAACCAGAGTTTTTAACGGATTTCAATTCTTTTAGCTATTTTCAAAGGGGACCACCCAAGGAACATTTCTGCCATATTTGGTTCAAATTGGCCCAGTGGTTTAGGAGGAGATGTCTTTTAAGGAAATTGTTGACGGACGACGCACGACACACGCCGGACGGACACTGGATGAAAGGTGATCACAATAGCTCACTTGAGCACTTTGTGCTCAGGTGAGCTAAAAAGGAGTATCTTGAGCTGCTCAATAGAACTCGGATATCTGAAGTCTGTAATTTGCTATATTAGATTTCAACAAGAAATGAGTGTCTCGAACATAGATGCCAAGGGAAAAGATGCTAACTTACACATGCACAAACACACACACTCGGGTAACTCTATATGTCCTATCAGTGACCTAACTTAACCCATTACCAGACAAAAAATATCAGACCTGTACAAATTGAAAGTTTGATTGATTGATTATGGTTTAACACTACTTTTAACAGTATTTCAGTTATATCGCAGCGGCTGGAGAACCTAATAATGGATTCCTAGTATTTCTCACACCAGTACTGCCACTTTATCCTTTCCTAGCTTCTAGCTGCTATCCCACTTAGGTTTACAATTATCCTCTACAAATCGAAAGAAGTTGCAGACAAAAATTCATGGTTGGTAATATTCAAATAGTATTCGTCTTGAAGGATAGAAAACATGGTAGAAAGAGAGAAACTGCTTGTTACTAGAAATTCTTAATTTCCACTATGCTTTTTCTACATTTTTCTTGAAAGTCATGAAATAGGAAAATTGACTGGGAAAGGCTTAGACCCTAGATGTCTAGATCTAAATAATTCTTATGAAGTAAAAGATTCAATCTTACATCTTTTTCAGCCCTTGTTCTGCGTTGACTCTCTCTAAGTTTGTCTACATCTTTTTTCTGGGTAAAATATTCCCTGTAGAAAAAAAAGTTACATATTTGCTTATCAAAAAGCGCTAAGGGCAAAACTATTTACAAAAGCCTACAGATTTATTGAATGGGGATTAACGCCACTTTTAACAGTCTTTCAGTCATATTGCAGCAGATGGAGCACCTAGCCATGGATTCCTGTGAAAGGCCACATTAAACAGTATTTTATTCACGGCGACTGGAGCACCTAACCATGGATTCCTGATTATTCTCACACCAGTAAAACCACTATATCCTTTCCGAGCCTCCAGCTACTCATCCAACTTAGGTTTACAACGGAAGACAATGTCAGAAAAGATATTCTCTGTGGCTAGGGATAGATCCCGGGATCCCTTTACTAAGAGTCCGCAGTGCTACCACTGCGCAATGGCTGTGTCGAATGTGCATATAGAATTAAGCATTACCAAAAAGTTTTATTCTAACCCCTTCAATATATTGAACGCACATCTAAATTAGTTTTGCACTCAACCATAACCCATAACAAAATGACAAACTGACTGGTCCAAATTGAATGGAGTTGTAGAAAACAATTTAAAGTCTATGAAATCATGGATTTTTTCACTTTTCTGGGTGAAAAACGACGTGAAAAATGAAGAAATTGAAGCAATTTCTTCATTTTTCCACAATGTTTTCAAAAACGCTTTTCTTGAGGGGCGTCAAAAAGTGTCATTGTAATGGGAATGGGATAAACAAGTTTCCTGAGATTTTCCTGACGATTGAAATACAATCTTAGATTTAAATTGGCACATTTTTGACCACTGTCACTGACCTTCAAAAAAGACAATCAAATGAGAAACTAAACAATGTCAGTTTAACCCTTGTCATGCTGAACTGGAATTTTCCTACTTTGGAAGGATTATAGACAAAGCTCCGTCTGCACATAAGTGTTGTCTGACCTTAGTCTATGCCACCTGTTTGGGCAATTTCAGTAGGAGTTGTTCACAGAATTTAAATTTCAAATTGCATATTGATTCACAACTATGTCTTCAAGTGCTTTCAGCTGTTTGATTTTCATGCATTTTTGAATACAATTTTAATCAGCATGAGAAGGGTAAACAATATACAGCCAGGATATCTTAATATTGTAATAAAGAACTTGGATAAGCTGTAGTTGTTCATGACAATGTGTTGTGTAAATCATTGATGACATTGTTTCACCTCCTGTCTAAACTGCTTTGAGGGTTACCTCCCTTTCTTCTTTGATTGTTAACAAATTTTTCAGCTTTCAATCAGACATGTTAACACATGTTGCAACACCAAGACTATGGCAATACATCAGGTTTTCTCCAAAAATAGACAAGCTAATAAAGTTATAGTTCATCTTTTATTACTGAAAAGCTTAACACTTTCCTGCTCAATCCCTGATTTTTATAATCCTGTGAATTAATAATTGAGAAATATTGTAGAAAAAGAAGAACTGGTTTGTAATAATCAATTTCTTCTTTTCCAAATTAATTTCAACCCAATTAAATGGCTATTTTTCAATCAATTTTTTGCCTTCAAAACTTTTGAATTTGGTTTTAATTTATTGATTGAATGGGGCTTAACACCACTTCTTATAGAATTTCATTCATATGGCGGCAGCTGGAGCAGCTAACAATGGATTCTTGGTATTTCTCACACCAGTACTTCCACCACATCTTTTCCTAGCCTCCTGCTGCTATCCCACTTAGGTTTACGATTATCCAACAATGGTGAGAGGCAAATGTCGGAAAGGATATGTGCTGCCGCCATGGATCGAACCAATGACATACCATTAATGACAATTAGGAGTTTGATGCACTACCATCTGCGCTATGACAGGATTTTAATTTTGCAAAACAGGAAAGATTTCATAAATAAATTCAGTCTGCAATTGAAAATGGGTATGGTTTTGAAAGCTTTTACATCTCTAGAAATGCTCTCAATATAAGTAATTGATGGATAACTTGACCTGCCAATTGACCTTCAAAAAGGCAGTTTGAATGATGCACCAAATGTAAACCCTTTCCTGTTCAGAACCTGGTTTTAACATCCTTGTGATTTAATTATTGTGAAAACATTGTAGAAAAAGAAGAAATTGCTTGTTACAAGCAATTTCTTCTTTTTCCATAATATTTTCTATCCTACCGAATGGCTATTTTCCAAATAAAATCCATTTTAAAATTTTGTCTGCAAAACCTTAGAATTTGGACAGGTCTAAAACTTTGCAAAACAGAAAAGGGTTAATTTGCATAGTTTATGGCCAGAAACAAAGAAATTTCATTAATTGGCCAAATAAATATTGTAACTACATCTTGAATAAGCTGCAATTACGATGTTTAAGTTACCAAACAAACAAAATTGCTTAATATGAATGTCAGAGTTCAAAGTTCCTTTTAGATCTGAATGAATGATAAGATTGGTCAATAGAATTTTTTCATTGACTGCAGCAATCCGTCAAATAGAAAAAAGCACAAATTCTGACATCCCTTCACATCCTGAACACAGGGCAAGAGACAGACAAAGCAATCAACCCTGAATATAACATATGTAGATACATACTGTAGTGTTTTCTTTGATCGTTTCAACTTATCAATTTCAGCTACAATTTTTCTTTCCTCTTTCAATGAAAAGTTCTGTGATTTCAACTGCCATTCCATGTTTCTGAAAGGTAAAGAATTTCTCTTACAGCTTATTACATACAATTAACCCTTTCCTGTCTAATCCCTGTTTTTTATGTCTTCGTGGTTTTATACTTAAAAAAATATTGTGGAAAAAGAAGAAATTGCTTGTGATAAGCAATTTCTAAAATTTCCACAAAATTTTCTACCCTACTGAATGATTATAAGTCAAATAAAATTGACTTTAAATTGCCATCTGCAAAACCTTTGAATTTGGACAGATCTAAAATTTTGCAAAACAGGAAGGGGTTAATCTTCCTCTAACTAAAATCTTCACAAAGCGGACTTATACCCTGTCAGCAATTTGTCACTCAAGTACCACAGTTGACCTTTGACCTATGTTACCTAAAAATAATAGAATAGCTTCTTGGGTCATGGATAACATTTGTATACAGTTTCCAGGTCCCAAGTCAAATGGCTTATTTTGATGTTAGGAAATGGGTTAACCCATTCCCAAATTGCAAAATTGTAGACTGGCCCAAATTGAAAGAAGTTGCAGACGAAAATATCAAGTTGATGAAATTTTGGATTTCTTCAACTCTCTGTGTAGAAAACATTGTGGAAAATGAAGAAATTGCTTGTTATAAGCAATTTCTTCATTTTCCACAATGTTTTCCAAAAGTTTTTTTCCTTAGGACGTCTAAAAGCGTCACTGAGTGGGAATGGGTTAAACAAGGAACATTTAATATACATACATAACCTTATACCAGCTCAATGACCATATGATGAATCATCAAGTTTCCTTACCTAATTGCATCATCAATCTTGCCCTCCTTTTTGTAATGAAGATTGGACTCTGTTCTAGACAATAGACCCATCTGAAAAATTAAGAGCAAGTATGTAAATGAAGAGTCTGAACTAATTCAGATTAAAGTTTGCAATGTAAGTAGATGCTAGAAAAATGTAACCTCAATATTTCACTTTTGCGTTTTTTTTTTAACCATTTCCTCTTAAATCCCATGTTTTTATGTCCCTGTGATTTTATAATTGAGAAAATATTGTAGAAAAGGAATAAATTGCTTCTTTTTCAACAACATTTTCTACTCAACTTAATGGTTGTTTTTCAGTTAAGTCAAAATTTCATTGACAAAACCTTTGAATTTGCATAAAAAAGCGTAAACCTATAACCAGACTGGCCATAATGGAAAGATTAAGTCCACTTCAAATTTTCATTGGCAAAACCTTTGAATTTGGATACGTCAAAAATTTTGCAAAACAGGAAAGTTTCAACCTATACCCAGGTGAACATTTTTTAGACTGGCCATAATGGAAAGAAGTTGCAGACAACAATTCAACTTTCATTTGGACTGATTCTGATCTAATCCATACCAGGAAAAAATAATTAACTCAACCCAAATGTGTAAATGATTACTCATGAGGGGTTTGTTCGTTGGCTCTACTCTTGCCGTCTGCTACAAGCCAGCTTTATGATTCAGAGTTAACCCTTTCCTGTTCCTTGTAACAAGCAATTTCTTTTTTCCCCCAATATTTTCTACCTTGTAGATTGGTTACTTTCCAAATTGAACTCACATTTAATTGTTGTCTTCAACTTTTTTTCAATTCAACAAGTCTAAGATTTCGAAAAACAGGAGAGGGTTAAATTATGAAGTCAATAAGCAAATTGAGTTTGAAAACAAAACTTAAATTTTTCAAAATTTGATACACTCCTTAACCCATTCCCAAACAATGATGCTTTATAATAACCCTCGAGAAAAAAATTGGGGAAAACATTGTGCTTATGACAAGCAATTTCTTCATTTTCCAAAATGATTTCTTCCGAGAACTTTAAATTATTGTCTGCAAATCCTTTCAATTTGGACGAGTCTAAAATTTTTCTGTCTGGTAAAGGGCTAACCCGTTATCACACAATGACACTTAGATGCCCCCAAGAAAACAAGCTTTGGAAAGGTTGTGGAAAAATGAGGAGATTGCTTGTTTCAAACTATTTCTTCATTATCCACAATAATTTTAACCCCAAAAGACAAGGATTTTTTAAAGATTCATCAGGAAAAAATTGTTATCTGCAACTTCTTTAAATTTGGACAGGTCTATAATTTTGTTGTCTTGTAATGGGTAACTACTTACATTATTACATTTTATTCATGAAAATCTCAAAGTTCTTGCTATTTCAATTTCATAATTGTTCAAAGTCCACTAAACAGTAACCTTTTTAGTGATTTCCTGATTTATCGTTCGTAAATCTGTCTCTAATTTCTTCCTCTTTCCAATGGCCACCTCACGCTGGTCCCGTAAACTTTGGAGTTCCGAGGCAGTGGATTCCTGACTCACACTCCCAGAAGATCTCTGTAAATAGAAATAAGTAACCTGTCAGTCAAAAAAGGTTTTTAGACCAACTGCGTCAAATATTTGAAAAGAGATAGGCTCCAGAAGGGGTTGATGTTTTTTTCTCAAAACAAGCAGATATAAAAAGGTATCAGGGCCCAAGTTTATCTTGTAAGTCAGTGTTTTGACCCTTAAAAATCTGAAAATATCCTGTTTTGACCCTTAGAAATTTCTCTCAGCATCAAAAATGACCACTTGAGAGAAATTTCTAAGAGACAAAACAGATATATTTTGTCCTCCAAATATATAATTATATACTATTTAAAATGACATAAATCATGAAATTATCTGTTGGTCTATTTACACCTAACTTTATAATTTATACCCTTGATTTGCTCCTTTTTGTTGTTTTGATCTTTTCAAAGACAGTTTGACCCCTAGAATTCCATAGTCAAGGACAGTTTGACCCCTAGAATTCCATAGTCAAGGAGTTAACCCATTCCCACACAATAAAATTTTGGACCACTCCAAATTCAAAGAAGTTGCAGGTGACAATCTTAAGTCTATGAAATCTTCAATATCTTTGTCTTATAGGGTAGAAAACAATGTGGATAATGAAGAAATTGCTTGTATCAAGCAATTTCTTCATTCTCCACAATGTTTTCTAAAACTTTCACATTAAGGGGTGTTCAAAAGCATCATTGTGTGGGAATGGGTTAAGGAGTAAATGACTCCAAATTTTAAAAGCTAGCACAAGCCCTTGTTAACCCTTTCCCGTTTTTGGAAATTTTAGACTAATCCAAATTGAAAGAGGATGCAGACGACAACGAAAACTGGATGCAACTTGAAATAAAACCATCCTATGTGGTAGAAAATATTGTGGAAAAAGGAGAAATTGCTTGTTACAAGCAATTTCTTCTTTTTCCGCAATGTTTTCTCAAGTATAAAATCACAGGTAAAATCCCATGTTTGAACGGGAAAGGGTTAAACAGACATTGCCAGATTCAGCAAATCCCCTAAGTGGAGAATATTTCCTCCCAGTCAGATTCCTTTACCCATTCCAACACAATCCCTCCTTTTTATGCCCCTCAAAAAAAAAACCAGTTCTGGAAAACAATGTGGAAAATGAAGAAATTGCATGTCACATGCAATTTCTGCATTTTACACATTGTTTTCTACTCAGAGAGACAAAGATTTCAAAAATTTCAACAATTTGAAATTGTCGTCTTTTTACTTTTTCTAAAATCATTTTGGCTGTTAATGGGTTTAACCCATTCCCACTCAGTGATGCTTTTAGATGCCCCTAAGAAAAAAAGCTTTGGAAAACATTGTGGAAAAATTAGAAATTGCTTGTTAAAAGCAATTTCTTCATTATCCACAATGTTTTCCACCCCAAAGGTAAAAAAAATCCAAAATTTCACAGGCTTAAAACTGTTGTCTGCAACTCCTTTCAATTTGGACTAGTCTAAAATTTTCTTGTGTGGGTAAGCCACATTTCCATGTATTCTTCAGTGGTGCGGAAGTACAGATTTTTCTTCTCCTATTCCCAGACAAGTAAGATACATTTTCCACATACAGAATTAAAATGAACTTGTCCATACATTGTCCAGCATTTTCTTCATCCACAACAATATTTTCCGCCCTCTAATTTTAACTATGATAATATTCCTATATATATAGTGAAATATCTTTAAGCTTTCCAAGATTTAGCCAGATATTTACTTGTCCCCAGACAAGTGACCTTAAAAAATGTACTTGTCCACAAGAAGAAAAGAAAAGCCAATATCAGAAAGTCGGATATGGAAATAAACTTTTACATATGTCATAACCCTTTCCTTCACAATCCCTAGTTTTAAAGTCCCTGTGATTTTATACTTAAGAAAATATTGTGAAAAAAGAAGAAATTGCTTGCTACAAGCAATTACATCTTTTCCCATTATATTTCTTAACCTGTAGGTTGCTTACTTTTCTAATCGCACTCACTTTTAAATGTCGTCTGCAACTTCTTTCAAATCTGACCAGTCTACAAATTTTGAAAAATTGGAAGGGGTTAAAATATCTCCAATGATAGCTTGACAAAGACAAGAAATAGGTTATCCAGGGACAACATTTTGTGACCGCTGATTTGTACCAAGAATGTGGTGCACAGAATGTTCTCTTTTAAACTATGATTGTGATCTTTGACATATCACAACAAAGTTTTTGCATGACACTAGCACTCATCAAGTAGAACAAATGTGCCAAGTTATTTGCAAATCTATCCATAAATGTAGAAGTTATGCTGTGGACAGGGTCAATTTTGTCGTTTCACCTTCAACTGTGACCTTGAACTTGGAGGTATCACAACCTATACATTTTGCAAGACACTAGCACTCATCAAGAAAAACAACAGTTTTACCATGTAAAGTTATTTTCTAATCTTTCAAAAAAAAATCAAGAATTCAACAAGAGCCATGTCGGACATGGCCATCCCCCACCTTAAAAGCTTGATAGTAAACTGAAGCCAGTTTGATTTAGGCTTCTTGTGCACTGCATTTCTTCTCAGCGAGTTCAATAATAGCTATTATACTTCCTAGATATGCTCAGGACAAAATCTAAGTCTTTAAAACAACAAAGGGCAATAACTCCAAAATTATGCAAGCAAGAGTTGTGGTTCTTGTATACTGCACTTCTCCTCAACGAGATCTATCCACCTATGAAGTTTCAAATTGATAGCAATTATACTTTCAGAGATATCTCCGGACAAGTTTAGTCACGGAATGACGGAATGATGGACAGAGACCATTACTATATCCCCTTTGCTAAACAGCGGGGATAACAAAGGACCAATATTGGAGAAAAGTAAATGAATTATATCAAAAATACAATATGCATATCTTTGCTTGATACTGACTGCACATGTTAAATTTGAATCAACTACATTAGGCAGTAGAAGAGAAAAATGAGCTGACAAGATTTTTTAAACAAAGGGCCATAACTCTGAGAAAAATGAACAGCAACCAAACTTGCATGTGCATCTCTTTGCCTGATTCTTAGTGAAAATTTTGAATCAAATCAAACCAGTAGTTAAGCGGAAAACAAGACACGAAAAAACTCTCCAGGCTTTCACAGACTGACTCACAAGCTAACCCCCCAAACATAGATATGGGGGTAAAATACCTCGTGCATAATTTCCAAAATTAGAAATTAACAAAATTTGCAACTTGAAGAGATATCCTTGAATACAGTAATCAATTTGTCGTACCAGCTCTGCCTCTTTTGTCCGAATCACTTTCATTAATTCCTCCATCTCATCGTCATGCTTTTTCTTGTTAGGAGGTTTCATCAGGCGTCGGAACTCCTGGGTAGAGGACAGAGAGGATCCAAATGATCCCGACAGGGAGCCAGACCCTGAAAATAAGGAACGGAAATTAGATTAAAAATTGTTTTAATGCACAAAATAGATGTCAATGCAAATTCCTTATCCCTATATCAGATGGCAAAATTATAGACTGGTTCAAAGTGAAAGGACATGCAGAAGACATTTAAAAGTGTACGACATTTTAGGATTGTTCACCTTTCTTGGTAGAAAACATTGTGGAAAATCAAGAAATTGCTTCGTTTTACACCATGTTTTCACACTTTTTTTTCTTGAGAGGCATCCAGTTGATTGATTGAATGGGGTTTAACAGAATATTAGTCATATGGCAACAGCTGGAGCACCTTACCATTGATTCCTTGTATTTCTCACAGCAGTACTACTACCACATCCTTTCTGAGTCTAAAGCTGCTCATCCAACATAGGTTTACGAATATCCACCCATTGGTAGGAGCCAAATGTCAAAAAGGATATTTACCGTGACAAGGGATCGAACCCAGGACACCATGACTAGGAGCCCTTTGCACTACCAAAGCAATATGGCCGCTGCTTTGAGGGGCATCCAAAAGTGTCATCATGCAGGAATGGGTTAAAGAAATACATATATAGTCAGGTATATTACCATATTCTTCCCATTATTTCATTCCCATATAATCCCGCTTTTCTATGACTCTCAAGAAAAATCTCAGGAAAATATTATTGAAAATGAAGAAAAATTGCTTGTTACAAACTATTTCTTCATTATTGTTCATGATTTCTACCCGAAAAGACAAAAAAAGTAAAATATCATCAACTACAATTTGTTATTTGCAACTTATCTGTATTTGGACCAGTCTAAAAATGTATGGGATAGGGTTAAAAGGAGCTATTCTAAGAATAGGAAGTGGGGGGGTGGTGGGGGGTATTTTGCACCAAATCAACATAGCAAAATTATTTGGGGTACTTTTTCTTTATTTCCTGTTTCTATTTTGAGGATTTTCACCAATTGAAACTCAATAAAAGTTTCGATTTCAATAAATTTACAGGAAATAATCCTAAAAATATAGAACAGCATCAAATTAACCCAATATCAGATGACAAATTTAAAACAAGTCTTACTTGAAAAAGTTTAAGACCAAATTTCACGATGTGTTGAAACAAGAAAATAAGTACCAAATATTGTAAAAATGCTTCCTACGGGCTTAAAGTTGTCTCAATGAATTTTGCATTCAAAAATTTTGTTTTCTCGTAATGGGTTAACCCATTCCCAAATAATCATGCATTTTTACATGTCTAAAAAATACAGATTCGTAAAACATTGTGGGTAAAGATGAAATTGATTATAACAAGAAATGTCTTCTTTTCTCACAAAGTTTTCTTCTTCATTTTGGTCCCATTTCTACTTTGAACCATCTCTAATTTTATAGCATGCATCCTCTTTGTATTTGGACAACCAGTCTAATATTTTGTTTTCGAGAAAAGTTTTAAAATTAAACCGATTTGTGAATAAACATTTCCAGATTCCTTTTAGTTTTCAAAAAGATCAATTTTGAATCATAGGCCAAGGTTCGAAACAATATCAGAAAAGATAATCTTTTCCTTTGCCCCTACTTTTTTCTTAATTAACAATTCGTTTGAATGGGGTTTAACGCCGCTTTTAACAATCTTTCAGTTATATCGCGGCGGCTGGAGCACCTAACAATGGATTCCTGGTATTTCTCACACCAGTACTACCACTACACCCTTTCCTAGCCTCCAGCTGCTATCCCACATAGGCTTACGATTATCTGCCCATTGGTGGTAGACAAATGTCGGAAAGAGTATTGCCGCCGTCGGGGATCGAACCCGGGACCCTTTGAATGATAGTCCGACGCGCTACCAACTGCGCTATGACGGCGGCTCTCTTAATTAACAATATTTTGTTTTAGTTTGAATACCATGAAAAGCTTAACCACTATGTTGTCACATACAGACACTCAATCCAAATATATGTATTATTATATCCAATAGAGAGAGGAAGTGGCTTAACCCATTACCCTAAAATTTTACTGTCTGGTAAAGGGTTAAAATGTTAACCCTGGTCATGCTGAAACCAAAATATTCTTGTTTCAGCAGGAGGAATAGACAAAGATCAGCCTACACATTGATCTTAGTCTACACCACCTGCCTGTCCCTTATAAGCCAGAGTTGTTCATAAGATAAATTTTGAAATGAATTACCAAACCAAAATAATTGCATCAACTACCATCAGCGCTTTGATTTTAATGCAATTATGAAGACAATTTTATTCAGAATGACAGGGTTAACCCATTCCCATACAGTGCTGCTTTTAAATGCCCTTCAAGAAAAAAATGGGAAAATATTGTGTAAATTGAATAAACCGCTGGTAACAAGAAATTTCTTCATTTTACACAATGTTTTCTATCCATAGTTGAAAAAATCTAGGATTTCATGCACTTTAAATTATCATCTGCAACTCCTTTGAATCTGGACTAGACTAAAATTTTGTAGTCTGGTTGGGGGTTGAAGTGTTGCAAGCCAACTCATTATAGATCACTCAGTAGCTGTTTGGATGTGAAGTAAGCATTAAAATTGTCTTTTCATATGTCAAAGTTTGTAATAATGATTCATATGTGATAGGTAAATAGGAATATTCACACATGAGGGCTCAAAGTCCTCTGCCAACCCCTAAGTTGTGATTATTCATTTTGAATAAGTCATCAAAACCTAAATCTCACCATCCATAATCACATTTAACCCATTCCCACACCACAAAACTTTAGACTGGTTCAAATTGAAAGAAGTTGCAGAAGAAAATTTCAAGCTGATGGAAATTTATTTTTTTTCCCTCTTTTAGGATAGAAAACATTGTGGAAAATGAAGATATTGCTTGTAACAAGCAATTTCTATATGTTTTCCTAAGCTCTTTCTCCTTAGGGTAGTTAAAAAGCCTCACTCCTTTTTCACCCCTAAAGCAAAAAGATTTGGAAAACATTGTTGAAAATGAAGAAATTGCTTGATCCACAATGTTTTCTATCAGAAAGACAAAGAAATTCAAAAATTCATCAACCTGAATTTGTCGTCTGCATCTTCTTTCAATTTGGACCAGTCTAGAATTTTTTTGTGTGAGAATTGGTTAAGCAAAGCAACAAACAGACATTAAAAAGTGCTTGCTTAACAAATTCCCATACAATGTTGCTTTTTGATGCCAAATATGTAAAAAGCCTTTAAAAACATTACAGACAATGGAGAAAATGCTTGTTGATGTGAAACAAATTAAAATTTAAATGGATTAAAATTCTAAGACACAGATTAGACAATATTGTGTAAAAGGGGCAAGTTGTTTCCTAAAAACAGGTTGATCTACTGACCAAAAGACAGAATGATGGACACTGGGAAAAAAACTGGTAATTTTGTTTTCAACCTTATAAATGCAAGGGTGAAGAAAATAGTCAGCAAAATAAATCCAACTTACTTGTACAGTTTGTTAAAGAAAGAATAATGTCCTTATCAATTTAGCTAACAATAACAATAACTGCATTAGGAAAGGACTTTTCCATACCAGGAAACAAATACCTTTTGAATATTTCTATTTATCTTACTGATATTTTACAATACATTACCTGTATAAATTATATATACAAATACCTTAAATATCAGAAATCCTTTCACACCCTTAAAATCAAAATGACATGATTGATTTACAAATATTGTGAGAAAAGGAGACATTGATTATGGCATTTTCCCAATATGGTAAGTTTTTTGAAACTATAACCTAAAAACAGAAATTGTGTCAGAAGGCTGACCTTGATCGATGACCTTGATCTTGCCAAATGAACTTAAATGACCTTGGTATCATCAGAATGCATAATACTGAAAGCAATCATCATTTCAAATGTAAGAAAAATATGTCAAACCAATTACCTGACAATAAATTTTAAAAACAATTACTTCCCAATTGCTTTTTGAGGGGCATCAAAAAGAGTTATTGTGTGGGAATGGATTAACATTTTTGACAACCATTTGCATTTTAAAATGGTGCTAACCAACAAAATGGATTTTCATAGAAATCTTTTAACGGAGTTTTCATGCAAAATCTGTCTCTGGTGTTTTCATGCAAACAGTCAGTGATCTGTATCCAATTACACAATTAAAGCTGTCCGTGGACAAGTCAAGCCCTCAAAAATATTTTAATTTGAGCTGTGATCCAGACCTTGACCTTGGAGCTATCTGAAAATTTGTTTCAAATGGAACTTCTGCTTATGATCATGAAAAAATGTCCCAAATTGTTTTAAAATCCATTCAAAAATATAGGAGATATGCTCTGGACAAGCTAAATTTGAAAGGTTTGACCTTGAGCTGTGACCTTGACCTTTCCTGACATGATAAATTTGTTTCAAATGGCACATCTATCCATAATGGTGAACAATAATTATTGTGCCTATTGAAATCCAACCATAAAGGTAGGAGATAATTCGGATGAACTGACGCATCAACCCACATTATTATTTGTCATGGTGACAACTATATATCGCTTAACCCATTCCTACACAATCCCTCCTTTTTATGCCATTCACAAAAAAAGCTTAGGAAATATTGTGGACATAGGAGAAATTGCTCGTTTTGCAATTCCTTCAATGTCCGCAATATTTTCAACCTAAAAAGACAATGAATTTTAGAATTTCATCAACCTGAAATTGTCGTCAGCATCTTCTTTGAATTTAGACTAGTCTAAAATTTTGTTGAATGGGAATGGGTTAATGTAAGTAAAAAACTTTTGCACTAGTCTAGAATTTTAAGTTTACCAAATTTTATGCTATGTTTACCAATTTTTTTTTCTTGATGGGAATCAAAAAGCATCATTGTGTGGGAAGGGTTATTGTTGTGATTTTGTGCTTTAGCAAATATTGTGGAAAAAGAAGAATTTTAACAAGCAATTTCTTCTTTTCCCACAATATGTTCTAACCTGTAGGCTGGTTACTTTTCAAATTGCACTCACTTTCAATTGTCACCTGGTACTTCTATTGAATTGGACAAGTCTAAAATTTCTAAAAACAGGAAAGGGTTAATTGAAGCATTTTTCTTTGTTTTAATTGTGATTATGTTACTACAGCATATTCAAAGAAAAACGGGAAAACATCTTGGAAAACAAAGTAAATGCTTGTTGGAAGCAATTTCTTCATTTTCTGAAATGTTTTCAAATTTCTTTAACTATGAATTGTAGTCCGTGACTTCTTTGAATTTGGACAATTTGTTGTCTGGTAATGGGTTAAAAGGCAATGTGTGGTGTTGGGTTTTAACAAATTATTTCATTTTCCAATACTGTTTTACTACAAAACCAGGCAATAGGAAAACATGTATGTAATTTGACTAGGACAAATACAATGCAATACAATCACCCTACCTGTGCATTTAAAATCCTCTAGTCATGATTTCTATTAAAACTTGACAAAACATGCCAGATAAGATAAAAGTCTTTTTATCCTCTCCACAATTCAAATAATGTACATTCATTGCCTCGGTGTTAAATAATTCCCATACAATTAACCTCTTAGCCATGATTTATCTCTATCCAACAGTGTTAAAGGGAAGATTAAAAAGCATTCACTAATTCACCAAATATTTGATAATTAGGCATATTGAGCCAATACTGAGTCACATTAATCACTGCTACTGTGCGAGTCTCCTTTAGACATTATTGCACAATCAGGTTAACTCCCCGTTTCACATCATCATTATTTTTAGCTCCTTTTTGTTCAGGAAGTCAACGTGTACTTATGAGTTTATCTGCCTAACAAAGTGCGACCTTATTTAGTGATTTAGTCGGAAATAAAAGGATCTCTCTCACCTGTCACTCTTAACATTCTGTGGACATTTTACACCCTAGAGATATTCTAATATTTTTTGCGGAAACAAGATGTACGTTTTTGAAACACTAATACTCCCATGACATTTAACCCTTGTCATGCTGATCCCGGAATATTCCTGTTTTGACAATAGTTGTGGAAGGTGTATAAACTAAGGTCAGACTGCACAGGCATGCAGTCTGATCTTAGTCTACTCTGCCTGCTTGTTCTTTTAGTATTAACCCGTTCCAACTCAACAAAAACTTAGACTAGTCTAAATTGAAAAGAGTTGCAGATGACAATTTCATTTTAAACAATGTTTTGCAAATTGCTTTACTTGAGGGTCATAAAAAAGCGTCATTGTGTGGGAATTGGTAAATCACTTACCAACCATTAAATCTCAGACTGGTCCACATTGTAAGAGGTTGCAGACAGCATTTCCAAGTTCATTTATAATGTGAAAAATGTGCGCTTCATCAATTTGAAATTGTTGTCTGCAACTTACCATGGACCAGTCTAAAAGTTTGTAATGACACTTCAAAGTTTGTTAAACCCATTACAACACAGAAAAACTTTAGACTGGTCCAAAATTAAAGAAGGTACATACAACTTTTCAATCCAAGAAAATTCTGAATATATTTGTCTTTAGAGGTAGAGAACAAGCACTTTCTTTATCTTCAACCTTGTTTTCTGCAAATCTTTTCTTGGAAGGCATAAAAGAGCGGGATTGTGTGGAAATGGGTTAAAAGGAAAATTATCGCAAGTAATTTAGGAGAAAATGCACTGGCCAACAAGCAATAGACCAAGTACCAATTGATAAGCTGACTTTTTTTAGCCTTTCCTGTTTATCAAAATTTTAGACCTTTCCAAATTTAAAGGTTTTGCAGACGACGTATCAAGGTCAATTTTAATTTAAGTAGGGTAGAAAAAAATGTGGAAATAGAAGAAATTGCTTGCAACAAGCAATTTCTTTTTTTTTCCACAATGTTTTCTTATGTGTAACTAGATGGTTGTCCCAGGACAACTGCTGTGGAGCCCACAAAGTTTTGTTGGCATCATGCTTCGGACAAGCACAATTTAAATGTTTGACCTTGAACTTTGACCTTGAACTTGAAGCTATCCAAAAAATTCTTTCAAATTGCACATCTACTTATGAGGGAGAATAATAATTATGCCAGTTTATTTTGAAATCCATTCATTATTGTAGGAGCAATGCTTTTGACAGTCACAATTTTAGTGTTTGACATTGAGCTGTGACCATGACAATAGAACTATCCCAAAAATTCTTTCAAATGGCACATCTACTCATGATGGAGAATAATTGTGCCAAGTTATTTTGAAATCCATCCATATATGTAGGAGTAATTGTCTGGACAAATTTGGACGGACAGATGGACTAACTTTTAGTGTTTGACCTTGAGCTGTGACCTTGACATTAGAACTATCCTGAAATTCTTTCAAATGGTACATATACTCATGATGGAGAATTATTGCGCCAAGTTATTTTGAAATCCATCCATAAATGTAGGAGTAATTATCTGGACAAATTCGGAAAGATGGACTAATAAACTAAGGCACATACACCGGCTTGTCAAGGTGACAACTATGTGGACTCGACAAAAATACAGGGACGTAAAAGCCAGGGACTGAACAGGAAAGGGATAACTAGGGATAATCAATGATCAAGATCACTTTCACCTTGGCAGAGATTTCTAAGCTCACTCATGCCTGTCAAATCATAAATTTGTTATTTTCTCAGCCAAATATAACAAAACAACATATCATGTTTGTTCAGGAAGTCACTGGTGCATTGCTAATATTTCATGTTTCTAAGCAGCATAAATTCTCAAATGGGCCTCAAAAGATGATTAACTCGGCTTATTCCCAATCAACGAGAATTTAAACTGGTCAAAACTGAAAGAGTTGCAGATGACAAAATGAAGTTGGTTTAGACTAAAAAAGAAGGGCTATATTCAGTAAAAAAACAAAATGATGAAAGAAGAAATTGCATTTTACAAGAAATTTCTTCTTATCTAATAAAGTTTTCAAAAGTTTTTTCTTCATTGCATAAAAATGCAGAATTGTGTGGTATTGGGTTAAACAAATTGCTCTACATCTCATTTGGACCAGCCTTTGCCAGTAGCACAAAAAAGACTAAAGAGCTTCAAGTACAGATAACAATTCTGAACCAAGCAATTTCTTCATTTTCCACAATGTTATCCCTTTTTTTTCTTTAAGGGTGTCAAAAAGTGTCATTGTATTGGAATGGGTTAACATAGGATTTATCTAGCCCCGAGTCCTACACTTCTGTTAAATATTTATATTGCCTTGGAGAATTTATTCAAATGAGTTACAACAATATAGGTTTATACATGCCTTGACAAGTTCAGATTCACGATGTCACTATATCATTCCATCATTTTAGATTCTGTAATTTAACCCAATTCCCACACAATCCCTTTTTATGACCCTCAAGAAAAAGCTTTGGAAAACATTGTGGAAAATTAAGAAATTCCTTATATCAAGTGATTTCTTTATTATCCACAAGATTTTCTATCCAATAAGGCGAAAATATTCTAAATTCCATCACATTTAAATTGTCTGCAGCTTCTTTCAAATTGTGTGGAATGAGTTGATTCCACAATTTTCAATAGAGAGTTAGTACTATGATCTTGAAGAGGTGTAAATTTGATACATGGACGGGTAATTACAAACTCTTCACGATCAAAGTTATGCAGTGTTCAATCTTAACCCATTCCCACACAACAAAATTTTAGACTGGTCCAAATTGATAGAAGCTGCAGACGACAATTTAAAGTTGATGGAATTTAGAATTTCCTTGTCTTTTTGAACAGAAAACATTGTGGAAAATGAAGAAATTGCTTGATACAAGCATTTTTTTCATTTTCCACAATGTTTTCCAAAGTATTTTTCTTGAGGGGCGTAAAAAGGAGGGCTTGAGTTGGAATGGGTTAAGGGGAGACTGGACCATTGTGCCAATGACCCTCTAAACTACAAAATGGTGCCCTTCTGCACCAAGTCCAAGTTATCTATTTTTCATTTTAAGGGATGATCTTAATTTTAACAAGTGTATTTTGTATTGCGATGCACTACAGGAGTCCCCCACCAGATTAAAAAGTCTTTTTTAGAGTTAATCTTTCCAAACAAGACCTGGTTTTGACGTCTCTAAGAGTAAGCTTAGGACAACATTGAAAAAAATGAGAAATAAATAAATAACATTTTCTCCTTTTTTTTCAATATTTTCTGTACTTTAATGTTCATTATTCCTTTATTAAATAAAATTTGCCTGCAGTAGCTATAAATTTAGCCTAGTCTAAATTTTTTGCTGTTATGGAAATGGTTAACCAAATTTCGACTTATAAAGGTAGACAAAAGAGGTGAAAATAACAAAGGGCAAAAACTCAAAAGTGGACATGGCAGAGTAACAGTTCTCAACAGAGCATGAAACTTCTCAACATTGTGATCTTTAATTGAATAAAGTTATAAGTGGCTAAAACTTTAAAGTCTTATGGTTCATGAAATCAGGACAAAAATGTAACAGTGATTACAACAACAGGCATAAACTCAAAAATTGGGTGTGGTAGAGTAAGGGTTCTTGTACATGACACTTCTACACACTTCTATCTAAAAGTGTATAAAGTTTGAAGATGCTAGCACTTTTGGTCTAGGAGATATGGTCCGGGCAAAAAATGTAACAGTAAAAACAACAAATTTCAAAAAGTGGGCATGGCAGAGTAAAGTTTTTTGTACATGACACTTCTCCATGTTGCGATCTATAAGTCTTTAAAGTTTGGTTGATTATTGATTGAATGGGGTTTAACACCACTTTTAACAGTATTTCAGTCATATTGAAGGGGCTGAAGCACCTAACAATGGATTCCTGGTATTTCTCACACCAGTACTACCACCTTTCCTAGCCTCCAGTTGCTATCCTATTAGGTTTACGATTGTTTAAAGTTTGAAGTTGCTAGCACTTATGGTTTAGGTCTGGATGGTCCACAATGTTTTCTATCCAAAAAGATAAAAAAAAAATCATGTTTCATCATATTGAAATATGAAACTTTGTTTTGTGGGAATGGGTTAACTCATTCAATCCATTCCAGTAGTTTAAACCATGAACTAACACTAATACATGAATAGTTTATAACACTCAATACCCAAAGTTTGGTCAAGCATCAAACATTGGCTATCTGCAGATGGGCACTTGACTGGCCGGCAGGTAACATAATCTATCTATCTATATATACTGCCCAACTCCCCTTTCGGGTATTACTGGCAGGAAATCATAGATTTTTTGCTCTTTTGTTAGTCCCTCAATCTGCAGGTAACATGCAAATCCCTTAAATTTTTTCGGTATCAAGTGGATTTTGATAGATGGTGGGTGAGTTTATCAATAATTCACATGAAATAAAATGAAAGAGTTCGGACCAATTTTTGGTGTTATTTTTGGGATTACAATCACTCTGGTAATTCAAAATTCAGTCCAGACCAGCAGTTTATTGGTTTTCAAGAGTCCTGCATTCCACCATGATTCAGCTTTTATTTGCCCCTCAAGCAAAAAGCTTTAAATGACATTGCAGATAAAGAAGAAATTACTTATTACAAGCAATTCCTTCATTATCCACAATGTTTTCTACCCTAAAAGACAAAGATTTTTAAAATTTCATCAACTTGAAACTGTCGTCTGCATCTTCGAATTTGGACCAGTCTAAAATTTTGGCAAGTGGGAATGGGTTAAAAATTAAATACAATGCCTTACAATTTCCTTAAGCTCAGTAGTTAGCATACTACAGCACAACAAAATTTTAGACAGGTCCAAATTGAAGAGTTGCAGACGACAATTTAAAGTTTATGAAATTTCAAAAACCTTTGAAGTAGAAAACAATGTGGATAATGAAGAAATTATTTGTTACAAGCAATTTCTTAATTTTCCACAGTGTTTTCCAAAGCTCTTTTCCAATGGGGTGTCTGAAGGTGTCATTGTGTGGGAGTGGATTTAGCTCCATAGTCCTTTACCAGAAATCAGTGCAATATATACAAGAGTTTAGTAAAAGGTCCTTATATTATGTACACATAGATAGACAGACGTTTTTAATGCAAATCTAGTCTCCTTTGCTGGTACGAGACATTATTTCAGGAGTTATTACACAAACCCTCATCGAGACAATTCAAATGATTACCTAGAGCACTGGGGGTTGCACAGAAAAAAAATTTAGACTGGCATTTTACCTTCTTAGATAAATTTGAGTACTAGTCATTTTTAAGTTAATGTGTATTATCTAGTATACATGACGCTTAACCCATTCCTGAATGACATAATTTAGGAGTCTGGTCCAAATTGAGGAAGTTGCAGACAAACATTTCCAAGTGGATGGAATTCTAGATATCTCAGTCTTTCTGGGTAGAGAACAATATAGAAAATGAAAAAAAAAAAAATACAAGTTTTTTTTCTCTTTATTTTCCACAATGTTTCCTAAAGTTTTTTTTCTTGAGAGGTTAAAAACACTCATTGTAGAATGAGTTGAATGGGTTAAGATTTTAATCCATGTTACAGAATATGGATGCTTACTCTACCCAAATCCTTGCCTTTTTACCTCTGCCATCAGGAAAAGTCCTTTGGTCCTTTCAATTTCAATTTTCATCAGATGTGATGCTTAGATGACCATTAAATGAGATTCAATGATAAAAGTTTGGCTTTTATGGCAGGGCTAACTAACAGATATTATGGTATTTAGTGAAAATTTAAAAATTTCTTCTCCAATTCTTCTGATTTTCTTCCATTTTTTTTCTTTGCAAATCTCACAGGAATACATTCTCAGTGACACTTCAAGAAATTTTGATAAGATGGAAAACATGGCTTTCATGGGCGAGTATAACCATTCCCACAAATGATGCCTTTAGATTCCTCGAAGAAAAAAAGAAAATATTTGTAGAAAATGAAGAAATTGCTTTTTCCATTCAATTTCTTCGTTTTTGGACCAGTCTTAAATTTTATTGTCCTGTTATGGGTTATTCAAAATACAGTCTTCAGTGAAAGTTTGAAAATCTTGTTCTTCATATCAGCATATTCATGCAATACATTTGTTATTGGGGTACCAGAGCTCAATGGTTTTTCGCTTGTAGGCCCATTCCCACACAATGATGCTTTTTGAAACCATCAAGGAAAACAAGTCGGGAAAATTTTGTGTGACATGAAGAAATTGCTTTTCGCTACTTCTTTCGTCAATTTCGAGACCTTCATTTTCACCCAAAGTGCAACACTACTGTTCCCTTTCTTGTGTCTAACCACAGTGCAATTACGTTTTTACCCGGCCTATACTGGTCCTTAGCCTGTCCTTTTGTAAGGTATTAATTTAGTGGTTGAAAGGGGTTTAATGCCACTTTTAAAAGTATTTCAGTCATATTGCAGCGGCCGGAGCACGGATTCATGGTATTTCTTACACCTGTACTACCACTACATTCTTTCTAAGCCTCTGACTGCTCACTCCACTTAAATTAAACATTATCCACCAATTGGTGAGAAACAAATATTGTTAAGAATGTTGGTTAGGTATATTCTAAGGTATGTTCTGTGCTAGACACAAAATACAATGACCACTTAACCCATTCCCACACAATTACACTTTTTAACACCAAGAAAAATAAAAAAAATCTAAAATTCTGTAAACTTTCAAAGGTTGTCTGCAATTTCTTACAATTTGGACCAATCTATAGATATTTTTATAGTCTTGTAATGGGTTAAGAGCACAGTTTCATACACTTAAGAAAAAAAGCAATGAAAACCGGGAGGCATCTACAGGTGGCCCATGCTAAGCTGTTTGAAGCTTGATATTGATAATTGAATAAAAATTCATTAAAAAATTTGGGGAAATGCCCATGCACCCAAAAACAAATATCAAACTGGTCTATGATGAAATATTTCAACAATATTACAAATCTGACTGTTGTCCTCTAGGTCTATATTGTCAGTTACATTCAGCACTTTTAACAAAGCCAACCCAAGAGGTCGTGATTAAAAAGTTAATTTGTTCAACTAGTCGGTCACTCACGTGACGCATGCTGAGTTAGAAATTGACAAAACAGCAACTGGGTAAACAAAAATAGAACATTACCACTGGAACTGTCTTTTTCCTCTGTGCACCCATCTTCAGCATCGTCTCCACTGTCCATGATCAGGACGAAGAAAATACGTTCCGGGTGCAAGAATCGAGAGACGCCTCCAGGATATTCCTACTTTTTTTACATGCTTGAGGATGATCAATGTACGTTTCGTCCTACATTCTCCATTTTTAACATCACGTGATTGACTGGGGGAAATTGATGCGTCATCACCTCCAAATGCCAAGACGCGATTTTATGACCTACTTAGTACCATTTCTCTGGGAACAAAATAGCTGAACTTTCTACTACTTTAAAGCAATTTGAGATTTCAATGTGGTTAAAAAATATGAGAAAGAGGAGACTAGCACTTTCTGTCAATATAACAGCTTAATCGATTTTTGACAGCGCACTTGCTCAATGAACGCGTCATTTTACTCCGCGCAGCTAAATATTGCTTTTGGGCATCACAAAAAGAGTTTAATTGTAGAAGTCATCTGAAATACACAGTGTATATTTAAAACGACTTCATTCAAAATAATCATTTTTTTTTTTTCAAATCTTTCAGGTATTTACTTTTCGCCGCGTATTTTTAAATTGCAAATAGTTTAAGCGGGAAACGGAAAGACGCCATTTTGAATTACGGATGTAAACAGCTAGCGCAGACTATTTGGGAAAAATTGGCAAATTCTTTTAACTCAAGGTATCTGAATCAATCCCTTTGATTTTAAAGTCGAGCTTACTATGCCTTATTGCCGACACTAATTTTGAAACAAATAAATGATTTTTGATGTCGTCTGCAAAAGTACCATTTACTGATAACTGATTCAGGGACGCAATCGTCGTCCGATAAATATGTTGTTCCACTTTTACTCAGGATATCCTCTCTTTCAGTGAAGCAGTAGTAAGTTCCAGAATAAATTACAAGTTCTACGAATAAGGTTAATTTGGCTCTCAGTCGAAGACATGCCCGTATAATGCCCACACTGGACTGGTCTTGGTGGTCATCCCGATACTGTAGCATTTGTAAAACCTGTTATTTCTTCATCATGTGATTGAAATGAATGAAAATAATACTGTGTTAATGTATATATCAGTTCTTTGTGTCTTCCACAAAACCTTGTATAACAATAAATTCCATTTAGAAACTACTATACGGAATCATTATGAAGATGTACATATTGGCAGCCGTAAAAGGATTTGAATTGATTTGAATGAGGTTTTATGCTTCTTTTAAGAATCTTTCAGTTATATCGCAGTGGCTGGAGCATCTAACAATGGATTCCTGGTATTTCTCACACCAGTACCGCCATCACATCCCTTCCTAGCCTCCAGCTGCTATCCCACATAGATCTACGATTATCGTCCTGTTAGTGGGAGACAAATAGTCGGAAAGGATGAGTGTAGTCATTGGAGATCGACGTAAAACATGCAGAGATATTGCAATTTGGTATGGAAAATTATAGACTCCAGGGTTCTCCTCAGAAATTTTTGAAGGCGTAGTGGCAAATGCACGGTGTGTTGTCTGTTAACACCTTGGTATGACTATACATAATAAAGGTCATTATAAGTGCTTTTTAATCTTGATTATTGACATTTTTTTTTTTTTTTTTATTGAGAGTTATTCTTGAATAATATTCTTCAACTTTTTGATTATTAAAAGTTGATTTATCTACTCTGAGGCTTATTTTGATACCAATAAAATTGTGACATTACTCAGCTTATTTTACCTCTCTATCCTATTTGTTAGAAAGGGCACTAAATTGTCCGATAAAAAAGGATGTGAAAAAGAAAGATAATGAAAGAATATACCCAAAAGTCTCAAGGGAATGATTTAAAAAAATGTCAATTGCTTGTCTATTAGATAGGAATAGCTTATCATGCTTGGCCATTTTATCAAGTCTGTCCAAATATCATATCCTTGAGGACTCTTTATAAAAAGCATGGAGTGTTGGATTGAAAAAAAAATGCCTTTCTTCAGAAAAAACATAGAGATAATTATCAGTAATTTCAAAAATGTATTCATAAGGTTCCAGTGTGAAATACCTGGTTTCATTTTCAAATTTTGCATCATAAAGAGCTTCATTAGATTCTCTGTTTAAAATTTGAAATACTCATTAATTGCCCATTCAGATAACCTTTGACTGTCTGACACTATAACTATTCTTCTAACAGTACTTTCAGCTCTTTGATTTCAATAAGTTAATAAAAAAATGAATAAAGTACCAGCAGTGTCCAATCTTAACCTTAATTCTCAAATTATAACATGAAACTTGATCAATTTTATAAAACAAGTGTCTTCACTCTTCTCTTCTTTAAGTGATTTCAGCACTTTGATTTTCAAAAGAGGATTTTGTTTTCCAAATATTATAGAGTGACTTATCTTTTCCTGATTCTAAATAATTATTAAATCATTACTTTTTATTAAAAAAATCCTTAATTGATCTAAGGCATTCTTTTCCTGAAGTGCTTTCAGCACTTTGATTTTTATGGGGGTATTATTTCTTATTGAGCAAAAACCATGTGAGGATGAGATATTTTTAGATGATTAATAAAAGTATAATATTATTTTTCATCAAACTTTTAAAACAAGTTTATTGAAGAAATGGGTTGAACAAACCAGGGTACGAATGTGTGAGATAATACCCTCCATGTTGGATAAAAAATAAATGGACTTAATCCAGAAGGTACATGTGTGTAATTATTAAACTGAGTTGAAAACAAGAGCTAAGTATAACTAGGATGGCTTCTATTCAAATCTATCTTTATTATTTTGGCAAATTCTCGTAAGGAAAAAAGATCGCGAAAGGGTATGTTTTCAGCGATCAATGTATGAAATAAACTGGCCCAATTAATCTTTCCTTCAAAAAATTAAATTTTAAACCACTATGGCTTTAGTTTGATAGTTGTCACATCATATAACCACATCTTTTACTTTTAACTAGGCCCATCTCAGCCGAAGTGACATTTTTTCTAAACCGGGTCGCCATTTTGAATTCATTGTTTACATATTGGTACCCATCATCCTTGGTGACTGATAGCGAGGTACCAACAGGAAACGCAAGAAAAAATCAATAATCACCAATTAGTAAGAGTGTAAGGGTCTTATCAATAGAGATGTTATGCAACACGTGGTTTACAACACTGTAGACAAAGAGCCTGTCGTGTCCACGCTTCTGCAACAAATTTTAATGGTTTGCTTGACCCTTTCTTCAGCTGGAAATTAAGCTGTATCGGTGACCAAATTTAAGCGTATCGGCGATCTGAAGGCGTATCGGCAAACTCTCTTAGTTTATGAAGGCGTATCGGGGCCGATACGCCATAAGGGCCTGGGGAGAACCCTGGACTCACAAATGACGTCACTGCACAGGGTGCCCATTCACGTACTTGAGTACGTAATTCACGTTCAACTACGTTGGTTAACATACAAATCTTACACTAAGATGTGCATGAACGTACAGAAAAATAAATGAACCTTGAAACAAAAATGCCATTACGTGTGTTCATTTGAAATGATTAGCGTATAAAACAAGAAACCCTACGTGCATATTTTTTCCCTAAAACCCCCAATACCTGCAAGCAAAGTAGAACAAAACGCATCAGGAGAGAGTGATTTCCTTTTCATGCGACGGGAGCCAGCTGGTTTGTTTTCATATTGATTAGGGAAACCAGCAGTTGGAAAAATTCACATAATGCGGTTCCTGATGGCCTCACCCGTTTGTTTTGAAATAGGCCCAAAGTTTCGCTATTTTTCAAACTAAACGCAAGATATTCACATGTTTTTGGGCAAGATTGACAAGAACTCATGATATAGAATCTGATTTTGAAATCAGTTTCTCTTGTAAGTTCCGTTGTACATGTAAGTCAGGCAGGACAAAATTGAGCCGTTTGTTGAACGTTATAGTTTTGTTTTGGCTACGTAAGTTGCTGCATGCAAAATATCGTAACAAAACCTATTCTATTTCTCTACAAATGGTGACTTTTAGACACTTATAAGACCATTTGATATTTTCTGTACCAGAATCGTTTTAATAACAGTTTGATCTAAAAATGAGCAGACATGCCTGGTATGGCCCGCTCCAAGATGACATTCCCACCCTTGTAATTAACTTGCCATCGCTCTCATATTCCATTCAACCCGTCCAAAATCCAATAATTAAGAAAAAGTGAATTGTCAAAAACCAGGTTTTCAAAGAAAGTTTTATTATCTTTCCCTCCAAATTTATCTGAAACTTGCACATGACGTGTGGTACTTCTTTACTGAGTAATAACAAACATATAACTAAAACATTGTCAGTCATTTGGTAAAGGGTTCAGATTCGTATTGTGTACCCTTAAATCTGAAAGTAAAGGGTACACTGTACCCCCAGATTTTTCTTTGTACCCCCAAAATAAAAACCCAGTGGGCATGCTGCTGCAGGTAATTAGTTATAGGGCGTGCAATTTTAGCAGGTCTACGAAAATAGCTGGGTGATATTCTAATGGATAGTTTTAACACATGTACATCGTATTGGGCGAAGTCAGTTGGGCAACAGTACCTGTGTAATCGTTTTTTCTTCTGATTGACAGTATGTTATTGTAATTAGATATCCCTGAATAATCAATAACTGGTCATATTAGTACAATTGATGGACCTAGTTAGTTTTAGTTAACCCGTTTCCAGATGAAATTTTCGACCTCTGGCATCCGACATGCATATTCTTAAGCCTGAAAATATGACAGTTTTTGCAGGATTTTCCAGCAGCAATTTTGCTATATTGGGGGACAATTTCGTAAATTCGAGGCATTGCAGCGCTCTAGATGCATCCCTGTATATGTACAATGGAACTCACTAGATAAACTAATTTCAAAATCAAATTCAGTAGTAAAAATTCTTGTCAGTTTCTCACTAAAACACATTAATATCCTGCGTTATATTTGAAAATAGCGCACTTTTAGACTTCTTTCAAAACAAACTGGTGAGGCCATCAGGATCTGCAATATACAAACTTTTCCTGCTGCTGGTTCTCCCTTTCTCTTCTTATTTTTTAGGAAAATAAAAAAAAGCTTTACAAACCAAGTAGCTGCATATTTTGTTTTATATAGTATGCAGTTAATATTTAAGTATTTCAAATCCTTTCTTTCAGTCCTTATTACAGAGATCTTATTCCTGTGAACAAATATTTTTGTCTTCTTTTTTCAGGTTTAAGAATATAGGAATTTTTTTTCAGGTTAAAGAATATAGGAATCTGAATCCAAAATTATTTTCTTGAATACCTTATGATTATATAGATGGCATTTGAATCTCATTTATCAAAAGCAGCATGCCCACTGGGTTTTCATTTTGGGGGTACATGTACCCCTTAGGTTTTGAAATGGGGGTACAAAGAAAATTCTGAGGGTACAGGGTACCCTTTATTTTCAGAGTTAAGGGTACACCATACTAAACTGAACCCTTTACCAAATGACAATGTTATAGTTACATCTACTTTGTTAATGATCAGTAAATAAGTGCCACATGTCGTCAGCCAGTTTCAGATAAATTTGGTTTATTTACTAATTTATTTAGTTCGATTGCGACGAAAGCTTTAAGCTTATAAAGTCGCTCTCGAACACACAACCCAGATGTTTTCACGTCCCTGAAAGAGAGGCAGTGGCTAAACCCACTGCTACCCAAATTTACAGCTAGGTAGACTGAGGCTGGCTATTAAGTGTCTTGCCCATGAACACACCCCAGTGATGGTGGGGATTGAACCCGCTACCTTCAGATCACGAGTCAAGCACCTATACCACTCGGCCATCGAGGCAGTCAGATAAATTTAGAGCCAAGGACTTTTGACAATTTGCTTTTTCTTACTTATTGGATTTAGGAAGGGCTGAATGGGATTTGAGAGTGATGGCTAAACAACTCTGACAGGTTAATTACGAGGGTGGGGAAGGCATTTTGGAGCCAGCCATACCAGGCATGTCAGCTCATTGTTAGCTCAAAGTCTGGTATTGAAACAATTTTGGCACAGAAAATATCAACTGGCCTTATTACTCTCCAAAAGTCACCATTTGCAGAGAAATAGAATAGGTTTTGTTGTGACATTTTGCAGACAGCAAATTACGTAGCTAAAACAAATTACAACGTTAAATAAATGACTCCATTTTGTCACACCTGACTTACATGTACAACGGAACTCACGAGAGAATCTCATTCTATAGTACGAATTATTGTCAGTATCTTGCCAAAAACACTTAAATGTCTTATGTTTTGTTTGAAAAATAGCGAAACTGGTCAGGTTATCTAGATCCGCATAATATATCATTTTACAGCTGCTGGTTCTCCTATTCTCTATATAGAGGAAAAAAGGCTGGAAAGAAGCAATGGTTCCCGTCAAATGAAAGGGAAATCATTTTCATCCGAAGCAATTTGGTCTACTTTGCTTGCAATTTTTCGGGGTTTTGGGGGGAAAAATACAAACATAGAGTTTCTCATTTTTTACTAATAATTTTTCAATGCACACACACGTAATGGCATTTTTGTTTCTACCTTCAAAATTTGCTGAAACGTACCACTTGGGCTTTGACTTTCTAAGAAAAATTATGTAATATCCCATGCGGTGATGCGCTATAAAACCATAGCTTTTTACTAATTCATTAGTGAAGCTAAAAAATAGCAAATGTCTTATGTTACTTTTTATGCCCCCGCATCAATAGATCGGGGGCATATTGTTTTACCAGTGTCTGTCTGTCTGTCAGTCTGTCTGTCTGTCTGCAAAACTTAACCTGTAAACTAAACATTTTCCTATGACTTCATCCCTAATTAAGTTACAATCCTAATATTTGGTATGTAGATAGGTCTCAACAAGGTGCAACTGGGGAAGGTCATTTCATCAAGGGCAAGGTCAAAATTTTAACCCTTTTCCCTAAAACATTACTCAAAAACTTAACCTGCCAACTAAACATTTTCCTATAACTTCATTCCTAATTAAATTACAATGCTAATATTTGGTATGTAGATAGGTCTCAAGAAGGCGCAACTGGGGAAGGTCATTTCATCAAGGTCAAGGTCAAAATTTAACCCTTTTCCCTAAAACAAAGACAAAAAATCAATGAAAATCACCTGTTTCTAAAGAATTCCTGTTTCGGGGGCATGGTTTTTCACAAACACATCTTGTTGAAATGGAAATCGCCCCAAAGATCTGATGGTGATCAAGAATTGCGGGAAAATGAACAAGGATCTAGTTGAATTCTACAGACACAACATATATTGATTCTGTCAGTGATTCTGTGGAATCCCTTAAAAGCTTAAAACTCGGAGCTGCAAGAGTCAGTCGGCAACTGCAGTCAATTCTAAAAACATGGCATCATTATTATGCTGTTTAAGAAACATGTCAGATAAAAATGTGTAACTAGCTGATTAATTGATTACAAAATTTCTTAGTTGCTTATCTTATTTGGAAGCCAAATACAACTGATTGTCAATTATAATCAATCATCAGCCCATCACTAGCTGCCGCGATATGACTGAAATACCTTTTAAAGTGGCATCAAACCCCATTCAATCAATCAATCAATGTATTCATTGAACTACATCAGAAATTGATGTGAACACGAGTTCAACTTTTTCAAATGGAATAAACTTTGCTAAAAAAACGTACCATGGTTTACAGGATAAATTGATGTTCATGTTTGATATTGCCCTAGTGTATGGAGAGGAATGAAATCAAAAGAAACTTGTCACCAATTTATGTTTTGTCAGGGGGACTACTTGGTTGTGAGCCAGTTGTAAAACTGGACAACGTTCACCATCAAAATCTTGTAAAACCGGAAGAATCAAGAAGCGATGAATTCTTCAGGTTTGCCGGTTCCATGACTAAGCAATTCTAAGCTGGGTACAATTTCAGATTGTAACAACGGATTCACATTTCTTCATCACAGAGTGAAATCATTTAGTCACTCTCTGGTCACGAATACACCTGAAATCTAAGTATGAAAGAGTGGGCTCCCATTTATATGGATTTGTACTATATAATGTCCGTATCTTTCCATATCTGTTACGGAATTCGGATAAAAAAAAACATGAATAAGAAATTGTCTCCTGTTAAATATGTGGATACGCATCCTATCATGATGGTTCAGTCCAAAAAAGTTGTAGCTGCCTATATGTTTATAGACAGTTACAACTGTTTCGCACTGAACCATCAATTCTGGAGTGCTACTAGGTTCTAGGGCTTTGGAATCAACAGGACAATGTCACAATGGTCTTGGAATACTGGAGACATCTAAAAAAAATGAGACAAAAACGCAGCCTTGGCAGATCACTGCATCACCCATCTTTGTATATTTTCATTAAGGAATCAAACATTTTATTGCCCTTTTATTCAGGCTGTGTGAATAACAGGAGCCAAAATGTTTTATGCACATTTTGTGCTAAGTAAGAAAGGGCCACTTGCTCGGATCTGGCTTGCAGCTCACTGGGATAAAAAGCTCACAAAGGCTCACGTGTTTGAAACAAACATTGACAGTAGTGTGGAGGCCATCATGAAACCAAAGGTATTATTTTTTTGCTTTCCACCCTTTAAATACCATAGAATAATATTTTGACTTCAGGGTCCAAATTGAAGGAAGTTATTATATTTGAAAGGGCAAGTTAATTGAAAAATGAGCTTAATATTTTTTTAAAAGGTTATTTGGAAATAAACAATTTATGATAATGATTTGAATGATATGAAAATAAATAGGCTCTCTGTGATTTGGAAGGGCTTGCACCATTTTTCATAGTCATATATCACTTTGTTTTTCCTATCAAGTGCTCCTGTGTCCCTTAAAAAGGGTAAAAAAAAATTCTGGGGCAAATATGTTCTGATTGGAGGCCAGGTAGATATTTAATAAAATGAACTTGTAAACAGTAAAAGACAAGATATAAGATACTGACCTCAGACTTGCACTATTTCCTGCCCTGTATACAGGCCATAAATCAAGTGTCTTCTTTACAAGTCATTTCTTTACTCAATATATAATTGATTTAACAATTAACAAATCCTCAAAAAACTGAACATATGTCCTATGACATTGTTCTTTTAATTATGAATTTTGGATTTTCTTTCAGGTAAAACTTGCACTTAGAACTTCAGGTCACTTGCTGTTAGGTGTTGTCAGAATTTACTCCCGGAAAGCAAAATACTTACTGGCTGACTGTAATGAAGCATTTGTTAAGATCAAGATGGCATTCAGGCCAGGAGTGGTTGATCTACCGGAGGAGAACAGAGAAGCAGCTGTACATGCTATCACATTACAAGAAAACTTCCATGACTTTGATGCCCTGGATGACCTGAAGTAAGTTTTCTTGTAAAACTTATAGCCTACAGAGCTCCAGATGTCATTTCCTTTTCTAAACCAGTGTCAGCAAACTGTGTTACAAAACATGTTTCGGAACAATAGCCTTATTCTTTCCTGATAGAGTATTCATGCAAAAGTTTATGACAGATAATAATTTTTTTCGGGGGAGTGAAGACATACAATTTACTGTTTGTTGAATGTCCTTCAAACTTTTTGTTACTGAGACTCATGGGAATGGTCCCTTTTCAAGCACTTGATGTAATGGTCTACAGACAAGATGATTCACTTGAGTACACACAGCATAAGGTTCAGTAGGAATACCCAGCCGCTGCGATGTGACTGAAATACTGTTAAAAGTGGCATTAAACCCCATTCAATCAATCAATTTCTTCTCATTTAGAGTTCTGAATCAATGTAATCATATTGACTAGAAAAATCTTCTTTATTTGGCTGAAAATATATTCAAATGACTTAGAAACAAGTCTTTGAATAAAATACCATAGTAACTAGTTTTAGGTCAACCCATTACCAGGCAACAGGTTTATGAAATTTTAGATTTTTCAATTTTCTTGGCAGAAAACATTGTGGAAAAGGTAGGAATTGCTTTTTAAAAGCAAAATCATTTAATATAGGACACGTGTAAAAAGAATCGGTATCTGATAGTGTAAAATACGGTTCAATATAAGGTAGTCTATTATGACCTCATTTTCATTCTGTAAGTGACATCATAATTCGAATAAAAGTAATCAGAATGGAGAAGGGAAATACTTGAAGAAATAAAGATTTTTTTTTATTTATTTCTTCAAATTTATTGTATAAAGATAGGTATATAATGAATGAAATATTATGTTACGATTACAATACAACATCTTGTATTTACTTCTCGCTGTAGGAAAAATTTGATGTTCCACTCGACCTTCGGTCTCATTAAATATCAAAATTTTCCTCTGCAGCTCAAAGCAAATACAAGATGATGTATCTCCATCGTAACATTACATTCTCGCTGCTGAGGAATTTGATATTCTTCTCAACCTTTGGTCTCGTGAAAAATCAAAATTTTCCTCTGCAGCTCAAGGCAAATACAATATGTTGAATCTCCATCGTAGCATTATATTCCCTTTTTATTTTCAGTGATATAGATGTGAATGCGCCATTTTCAACTGTTAATCAAAGTAGACCTGAAGAAATAACAATGAAGGAGGATCTGACCACAATTTCATTTGTGGGTGACGACAGTTTTGGTGAGAATTGTTTAAACAAATAATTGGAGAGAAAATTACAAATCTCCAGAGCATAAAAACAAAAATTGAAGTTTTTTTGAATATAGTGAAAAAGAACCTAGCAAGTTGCTGTACCTTCCTTTTACCCTTATAAAGCTGAATAAAATCTTTTCTTTAGATCTGCATTTAAGTCCATTTTCAGTTCATGAGCTGGTATTCTATTTCATAAAAAGATTCTTCAGCATCTTGAAAAGGCAATCCCTTTGCTAAAATAGACATTTTGATTTACAAGGAGGCATCACTATAAGAAGTGAGTGATAACCGGTCAAGTCTTTGAGAATCAGCAGCTTAGGGAAACAATTTGAAATCGATATATAATGAAGTAGATAATCAAAACTAAGATAGATGGAGTGATTTCACTTTTTCAATGCTAAATCTTGTTTCTTGTCAATCAAACCCTTTGTTTTGGTATTCATTGAGAATGCCATGTCGAGGCAATTCCGATGAATATCAAAACATAGTGTTAACACAATATTTCCTACCCAGAGGTTGAGAAAATATAAAATTTCATGAACTTTAAAACTGTTTTCTGCAACTCCTTTCAATTTGGACCAGTCTACAATTTTCCAGTCTGGTAATGGGTTAACGCAATCCAACGCAATGACAACTTTAGATGCCCCTCCTGAAAAAAAAGCTTTAGAATACATTGTGGAAAATGAAGAAATTGCTTGTTACAAGCAATTTCTTCATTATACGCAATGTTATCTACCCAAAAGATAAAGATTTTTAAATTTTTTCTTAAACTCTTAATTGTCATCTGCAAATACTTTTAATTAGGACCAGTCTAAAATTTTGTCGTCTTGTAATGGGTTAATCAACACTCCTCAGGTGATGTTGGATTTGATGAGAGAGAATTACTTAGAGATGCCCAATTTGATGATTCATACTACAAGAGTCCGCGACCAGACATCTCAATGCAACAAGTCCAGGATAAATCTGACACCATGCTAGCGGAGGCTGCCAATGAACAAGCTATGGATGTTGATCTACCTCCACAGATGATCGGTGATGATTTTGGTGGTGGAGGCTTTATGGGTATATTTAAAATTTGAGGGCTTAGTGCAAAATAGTCATAAATGCCTACATTTACAGGCACATGTATCAGCGTTCAATCTAGCTTTGTATCATAGGGGGCCCAAAGGGCCCATGGCTCTTGGTCAAGGGGGTCATGTGATACAAATACATAGACAAACTATTGAATTACAAGGTTTTAAATGTAGCAAACTATAACAATTTGATACTAAATATATTGTTTTGAACAAAATAAATCTACTAGAAAAAGTTAAGACATTATTTCCATGACTTCATTCAGAGAAGTCTTATTGAATGTGTGATTGAAGTGTGCCATTTGGGCCCAGCCTTCATTTTGAAGGGGGCCATTTTGGATTTTAGAGGGCCATTTTAGCCATGGCCCTCTCTAGATTGAACACTGTATGTATACTTCAGTTTCTGACTACAATCCTGAAATGTTTGATGGCACAGATAATAAAGGTTGTAAATAGTCATTTCATTTTCAAAATGTGGAATTCTATCATTCCCTATCTAATGCTTCTCATTATCTGTGTTATCTAGACATGCCAAATATCTATTGAAAAAGAAATCATGAATTTAGATTGTAATTGACTGATGACCTTTGTCAATCAGGAATTCACTAGACCAATTAACTGAAAATAAATGTTAGATCAATTCAAACATTTTAATTGCTTTGCAGTCTTAAATGTCATAACAGCAGCTTATCTCAATAATTTGCTTTATAAGCTCACCTGATCATGAAATGCAAGTAAAGCTATAGTGATCGGTCTCTGTCTGTTGGTCATCCATCTGTCTCCACACCAAACATTTACCAATGTGGGATAGCCTGTGAGGTTCATTTGATCTAGAAGGGAAAAAAATATATATATGACAACATTTTAGAGCACAGACAAAAAAAAAAATCAAAAAGAGCCCTGAATACTTTTAAAATGATCAGGAGAAGTGAAAGAATATATTTGTATACATACGATATCATGGCTTTTCCTCTATTGATAAAGGACATGATATAATGTGACAAAAAACACAAAAATGTTAACAAAATATGAGAAATTTAGGGTTATATATGCATGAACATTTTCTTAACCCTTTCTTGTTCAATCCCTGGTTTTGACGTCCCTGTGATTTTATAATTTAGAAAACATTGTAGAAAAGAAGAAATTGCTGGTATTTTTCCACAAAACTAAATGATTATTAGCTCAGCTGAGCACCAAGTGCTCTGGGTGAGCTATTGTGATCGGTCATTGTCCTTCAGTCCATCCGTTCACAATTGCCACCGTCAAAAGTGCCAGACTCCTAATTTTCAGTCATGGGGTGTCATGGGTTCAATCCCTGGCGGCCGCACATATTCTTTCCAACATTTATCTCTCACCAATGGATAATCGTGAACCTAAGTAGGGTAGCAGCTGGAGGCTAGGAAAGGATGTAGTGGTAGTACTGGTGTGAGAAATACCAGGAATCCATTGTTAGGTGCTCCAGCCGCCACAATATGACTGAAATACTGTTAAAAGCAGCGTTAAGTCCTATTCAATCAATCAATCTGCTCACAATTAAAAAAAATCTCCTCCTGAACTAACCATGGAATTTCAATCAAATTTTACAGGAATGATCTTAACGTTATGCTCTTTCAAAATAGTTCAAAGAATTGAAATCCATGAAGAAGTTTGGTTGCCATGACAACCAAATAAAAATGATTAAATAAATAATCCCCTCCCAAACTCTAATGCCCAGAGCTTTGATATTTGGTATAGCTCATCATCTATTGACCCTCTACCAAATACTTCAAAGAATTACCATATTTTGAAAATTAGCCCTTTTCTGTGCAATCCCTGATTTTACATAGAATTAAAACAGGATATCTTTGAAAATCTTCCTCTCTCAAACCATAATGCCTAGAGCTTTAATATTTTGTATGTATTAATGTCTACTGACCCTTTACTAAAAAACTTCAAAGACTTACTGTACTTTGAAAATTAGCCTTTTTCTGTGTGAACCCGATTTTACATATGAATGAAGAAGGAAATCTTTAAAAATCTTCTTCCCAAACCATAAGGCCTAGAGCTTTAACATTTGGTGTGTATTTATTTCTATTTACTCTAATTACTGTATTCTGAAAATAAGCCATTTTCTGTGCAATCCAAGATTTTAGAAAGGAATAAAGAAGGATATCTTTGAAATTATTTTCCTCCGAAACCATTAGGCCTAGAGATTTGATTTGTAGTATGTATCAATGCCTATTGACAGTCTACCAAAATACTTCAAAGAATTACTATACTCTGGAAATTACCTCTAAATAGTAGGATTTTTAATAAACGCAGGAAAAAAGGAGAAAAGCTTTAAAAAGTATTTTCCAAAATGATAAGGTGTAGGGCATTGATATTTTGTTTATATCATTAAGCCTTGAGCAATCATACTCAGGGGAGCGATATAGGACCATCGGATTCCTCTTGTTTTTTAGAATTAAATCCACTTAATTTTTCATCTGGAAAACCATTGAATTAGGACAGGTATAAAATTTTGTAAAACAGGAAAGGGTTAATTTTATGATCGATTAGTTTTACACTGTTCAGGTGAGGAGTCGCATCATACAAAAACCGGAAACAATCAAAATTCTAAATACATGGTTGTTTATATATTGTTACAAACCTTTTTTCACCAGTTTACAAAATGCAATTTTTGAGGTATTTCATTCCGTTCATCCTGAAATGAATCATTCAAATTGTTTATTTTTCACTCGTCCTGGCGGACGACTGCCTCCAAATTTTCACTTGTCCTCAAGTATTCTAGTGTCTGGATCTCCTCCTACAATTTTACTTCAAAAGTAATTAATCTTTGTACATACATTGATCACCTCTGGAAGTTTTTTAAAACACTTTTGTTTTATTGCCAACTTCATGTGGCAAGTTGCACACCATTTTACATGCAAACAATGAAAGATACCTTTAAAAAAATCTACTCCTGACAAACCATTAGACTTGCAGGTTTGATATTTTCTATGTTCTTCACCTGGCAGCCCTCTATAAATTTTGTTCAAATAATGCGCCTTGCGTTTATATATTTATATGCCTTTATATTAAAACAAAGGTAACAATATCTTTAAAAATCTGACAAACCATGAGGCCTAGAGGTTCCATAATATGTATTTTGTATCAACTAGTTGCTCACTACTGGCACTGTTTATTAAGCCCCCACTGTCCTTTTCAGCCTTTTAAGCTGAAAGGTGTCAAATTATTCATGTTATTCAATCAATGTTTGTAAGGTTCTATTATGGCTCTGCGTAGACACATTCTATTTCCACTGCAGTCATAGCACAGTTGGTAGCATGTAGGACCCCTAACCAAGAGGTCCCAAGTTCTATACCTGTCTGGGCAAATATCCTTTCTGACTTTTGTTTTCCACCAATGGGTGGATGGATATTCTAAACCTTAGTGGGATGGGCAGCTGGAGGCTCAGTAAAGACTGGTGTGAGAAATACCAGGAATCCATGGTTAGGTGCTCCATCCAGGATATGACTTCATATACTGGCATTAAACCCCATTCAAACAAACAAACACTAATCTGTTTGCATTCAGCCCACTATATCACTATATGTGATTGTTATTCAGGTGAGTGATTTAGGACCATCATGGTCCTTTTGTTTTTGCATCACAAAGTAAACTAACATTGTGATATATATCGGCCAAACTGCCTTGTTAGGGATCAGTGGGGATGGCAAGTTATCTATCATTTATACGCTCTAATGCATAGCTTTTTGTAACTTTGTGCCTATATGATTTGTTTGCATTTATGACCTAAACTTAGCCCTCTTCAGTTCAAGTTTAACATTTTTCTTAGGTGAAAGTTCAGGGGTTTTTTTCAGGAAGTTTTTGTTTCTTTTAAAGGACAAAAGTATATATATTTGCAAAAATTGTCTGGTAATGAGAAATTTTATTCAACAAATAGATTTGAAATTATGTGATGCAATATTAAAATTTAAGTTCCTAGGCCAAATGTCTGAAAAGTATCATAATGAAGTCTGATAAAACCTTCTATGTAAAAATATCTGAAAGTTTGTTGGATAGGATCATAGTTTTGTTTGTGTTTAAATGTTGTTTTGTTGACTTTATCCCATTACTACTAGTTTCATATGCAGACCTATAAGATAAAAAGAGAAATTAGGATTAACCCTTGTCATGTTGAACCCGGAATATTCCGGTTTGGGCAGGAGGTGTAGACTAAGATCAGACTGCACTTATGTGCAGGCTGATCTTAGTCTATACCTCCTGCATGTAGTTTTCCTGCCAGAGATGTTTATGAAGTTGATTTCTATAAAAAATATTGATTTTTTAACAAGTTCTATCAGTGCTTTCAGCCCTTTGATTTGACAGCAATTCAACAAGATAATTTATACAGCATGACAAGGGTTAAGATATGTAACAATGCCTATGAGAATTGCAGATTTAAGACTGTCTATGTCTGCTCTTATCTTCGAGTACAGGTCATTTCAAGTATTACATTTAATCCATTATCATCCAACAAAATCTTAGTTTGGTCCAAATTGAAAAAAAATGCAGATGTAAAACATGAAACTTGAAAATAATCGTCTTTTGGGATAGAAAACATAGTAGATAATAAAGAAACTGATAACATGAAATAAGAAAAGTGTATTAATGGGATGAAATGTTTTGTTACCTGTTAGATACCCATGATGATGATGATGATGACGCTGATAGTTTTGGAGGTGGTGTAGGTGATGATTTTCTGGGTACGTTTGATTTGAATTGTGAATTTTCTTTACTAGTTCGGTTTATCTTTTACTGTTTACTTAATGATAATCGTATTACCAATCTCTCTATATATTGATATCCCTATTCCAAACAGTATTAACCCATTCCCACACAGTGACGCTTTTGGACGCCTCTCAAGAAAAGCAATTCGGAAAACATTGAGTAAAATGAAGAAATTGCTTGTCACAAGCAATTTCTTCATTTTACACAATTTTTTCTACCCAGAAAGTTGAAAAATCTAAAATTTCATAAAGCACCAAATTATGGGTCAATATCTATACTGAAAGTTTATCTTATAACCAATTCTAGCTGAAAGAGACAATCAGGTGGTAAAGACTAAGATCAGACTGCACATATGTGCAGGCTGATCTTTGTCTATGCCTCCTGCCAAAGCATGAATATTCAGGGATCAGCATGACAAGGTTTGAATACCTTTAATTTTTCTGAAAAAAAAAACAAGCAGTATTTAGAAAGGGATTATGACTAATTTCCAACTAACTTACTGTTTTAAATTGTTAACAGGTGATGAGCTATTAGAGGGAGGAAATCTGTTTGAAGACACACCAGCAGTACCAGAAGTGGCAGTAGCCACACCAGCACCAGCACAAAAACCACCAGGTAACATATAGCACTTTATTTCTGCAGGGTCCTTATTCTGTGGGTTTTTTTCCAAAAAGGGGGGAGTGTAAATTTCTGCCTAACATATTTCTGCTGTCCTTTACCTTATCAGAAGAAGGATTAAATTTTGGCGCTATAAAATGAAAATAAATTGCCATGAATTTGGAAATTAAAGTTTAATTGAAATTAAATTTCGTCTGCTTACCATGTAAGACTTGCTGAAAAATTTCATCGCTGGTAGAGTGATAGTCCGACACAATTAGTAAGTAAACTCTTTATAGGAAACAATGCTATATACAGGTAGTTGTGAAGAGAGAGACATATCAAGCTGTTACAAATCAATCTTATTTGCGGACAAAATGCAACTTTAGCTGAAATGAGGGTATAGTTACTCATTTTTGGTGGGCAGTATTATCTTTTAAAGTACATGTGCATGAGACATGTTTATACAGGACCCTTTGTTGAACTCCAACAACCTCTTCATTTAGGGTTAATCTTTTGTGAATTTTATTTCTATGGTGCCGTCCATAACTGCAAAAATAAAGTCCCAGCAGAATATAAATTCGTATGATGTCAAGCATTATGACATCAGCTGGCAACCAAAAGTTGTAAACACAGATTTATTCAAGCCGCATTTACATTTTGGTTCCTACTGAGAATTTGTGAAAAAATGTTTAAATGTGGCTTAAATTTTCATATTTTGTTAGGGGTATACTGTAAAGAAATAGCATAACTGTTTCTTTTAGGCCTGTGATCAATAACTTTTTCATTTGTGAGGAACAAAAGCTGTACTTACCATCATGGATCAGGTACTCATGAAACTAGCTTTTTATTATCACTCAATGAAAGATAAATCAATTTCAATCTTATACATTACAAATAACTACTCTATTCAGTTGACAGTCCCCCAAATACCATCAATAAGCAGAAAGTTTGATTGAATTGTCAATTCTTTCAATTTGGCCCTGACAAGATTTGCATTTTTCATGTGTTGTCAAATACAGCCAATAAGTTTGACTTAACATCTATGGTACTTTTATCTTTGTTTGTGCAGAGGTAGAGCCCACACCAGGTCAGTCAGAGACAGTGATAGTAAACACGCCTGCGGCAGGGACATCTCATGAACAACTGACACTCATCACTAATGAAGAGGAAGCTTTTGCTTTAGAACCACTCGATGTCACAGCAATTCCAGGTAATCTAGCTTGTTTAACCCATTTCCACTCAATGAAGCCTTTGGATCTCCCCCCAAAATAAGTTGTTGAAAACAATGTGGAAAATGAAGAAATTGCTTGTTACAAGTGATTTCTTAATTTTCTACTATGTTTTCTATCCCAAAAGATAAAAAAAATGATCATAAGCTTTTATTTGTCGTCTGCAACACCTTTAAATTTGGCCCAGTTTAAAAATTCGCTGTCTGGTAATTGGTTATCTTGTATCCACACAATCCTATGTTTATTTATCTCAACAAAGAAACATACATATGGAAACTATTTTGAAAAAGCAATTATGAGAAAAAGCAATTACCCATTTTCTCAAAGTATTTTCTTCAGAGTTTGGTTTTTCACTATAACATGCTTTGAATTTTCAACTTCTTTCATTTTAGACCTGTCTAAAAATTTGTTTTGACCCATTACTGGGAAAACTCAGAGAGGATAAAGCAAACTAAAGATAGGACCAAATCAGTATAAAAAAAAGTTTAAAGAGTAGAAAAGGTGGAGAAAGGATAATGCTGGCAAAACTTAAACATTGAAACTCACCTCAAATCCAAGCAAGGTCATTGTGGTTATGGTGTTTTGCAAGAATAGAGTGAAATTAACCCATTACTGTTTTTCAAAATTTAAGACTTTTAGACAAATTCAAGAGGGTAGCAGATGAAATGGTGATGCAAGTAGAATTCAAAAAGTAGCCATTCTAGAAGATAAAAAATATAATGGATTAAGATGAAATACATGTCGTTTGTTTCAAGCAATTTCTTTTTTTCTGTAATGTTTTCTCCGGTATAATATCACTGGGATGTAAAAATCAGGAATTGTACGGGAAAGGGTTAAATAGTCGTATTCTGTTTTATGTAGAAATCATGTTATAAAAATAGTTTGGATCAATTTACATTTAGATGAAATTTTCAAGTGACTACATAATGTTGTGGTCTAAATGCATTTCTGAATGAATAATGCCTCTTTGTGACTTAAAATTTTTGCATGCTATCAAGCACTTGAATAACTGAGCAGCCTTAATAAACAGTAGTCATGATCCTTTGGTTTGCAAACAAGCAAAATACTCAACTTTGACTTGTTAACTTCTTGTCTGAATGAATGATTTGAGTGTTCAATGGATATGTTGATTGGTGGCCGCCCACATCTGCCTTCCACTAATGGGTGGACAATTGTAAACCTTAGTGGGATGACTAGCTTGAGGCTCGGAAAGGACGATGTGGTACTGGTGTGAGTAATATCTGGAATCCATGGTTAGGTGCTACAGCAGTGGCAATATGACTGAAATACTGTTAAGTTATGTAAAACCCCTTAAAATAATCTCTAGGTCTAGTTGTTAATTTTGCGGCTATGTGGCATGTATTTTGTAACAACATCACTCTTGTTTATGTTGAAGGTATTGAAAGACGAGGGAAGAGGAAGAGAAAGCTGATTGTTGATGAACAACAGGGTATACCCAGTGAAACCATGAAGTTACAGCTGTCAGATACATCTGATATTGTCACAACCTTAGATCTCGCTCCACCCACTAAAAAACTCATGCATTGGAAGGAAACTGGAGGGTTTGAGAAGCTGTTTGCATTACCAGGCAGAGCTATAAGGTCAAGGTCTACATACAAAGTAAGTCGAATCTATATCAATTTATTATTTTTCTGTCTGAAAATCTGGGCCATTATGAATTGAAACAGAGACAAACCAACTGAAATGGATATTCCATACAAATGGGCTAAATAATACTAGTTTGAAGGAGGTAACTTGAAGCAAATGGAAGGAAAAACATTTCATTGTTACTCAAGGCTAGGGTAATTCCAGACTGAATTAACTAATTATCAGACAACATTTAAGACTGGGGCAGATTGAAACAAGTTGCCAACAACAACTTATTTGGCAACCCCTATTTTCAAAATAATGGTTGGAATATAAAAATTCAAAGAACATACAACAATTATTAAAACTTCCTTAGTAAGTTCCACATTTTAACACTGAAGGAAAAAAAAGAAAACATAGTGGAAAATAAAGACTCACTTGTTACATTTGATTTACTGATTATCTGCAATGTTTCTATCCAATAAGTTAAATTAATTTGAAATTTTCATAAGTCGAAAATTGTTTTTTAACAACATCTTTAAAATTGGACCATTCTAAGATTTTTTTCTGATTGTAATGTGGAAAATTTCTTGCATACAGGTGTATAAGAGAAATCTGGTAACAAAACAGATAGAAGAAGCTGATGTTGATGAAGAAAGACTGGAACTTGATGCTACGGATATGTCTAGGGAAATTGATCGATCTGCTTCTGGTGAGTTGATATTGGTTGATCTTTGATAGACAACAAATTCATTGGTTAATTCTTGTCATGCTGATCCCTGAATATTCCTTTTTTTGGCAGGCAGTATAGACAAAGATCAGACTGCACTTATAAATCAGGCCTTACATAAGTGCAGTACAATCTTAGTCTAAACCACCTGTTTGTTCCTATTGTTTGTTTAAGTCAGCATTGTCTACAGAATTAAATTTTCAAAACAAATTTTGAACCAAAACTAATAATATGAGGGCTTTCAGCTCTTTGAGTTTCATGCAATATTAGAAAAAGATTTTATCATAAGGGTTATAGCTTTTGTCACACTCAAACTAGGAAAAAATGTATAAACTAAGTAAACACTATGTCTTTTTCAGCAAAATAAAAGTGGAAAGAAAGCAATTTCAACCTTTCCCAAAAATTCTCAGAAATGGGTCATCTGAGTGTTATGAAAGCCAGTCATTTTAAGAGAAAAGGTTCAGATAATCTGTAATATATGAAGTTTTTAAGACTACCTTCAACAAGCTTTCAGTTTTAATTTGGCCATGTGTGAATTATTACTGAATAGACTTGAAGGCACTCTCATTTTTTGCTCTAATCATTACTCTTATTTAAGCCATTCCCACACAATCCCTCCTTTTTACTCCCCTGAAGAAAAAAAGGCTTTGGAAAACAATGTGGAAAATGAAGTATCAAGCAATTTCACCATTGCTCACAATGTTTTCTATCCAAAAAGATGGAAAAATTTATTCAATCAACTTGAATTAGTCATCTGCAACTTCATTCAATTTGAACCAGTCTAACATTTTGTTGCTTTAGAATGGATTAATCAAATAACACAAAATTAAATATTTTTATCTCATTAACAGACAAATCAAAGATGGGACTTAGCACTATCACAAACATTAGAGATGAAATCAGTACAATCCAAGAAGAGCCTTCAATATTAGAAAGTTCCCGAAGATCTACCACAAGTGACCAAAACCTTACCCGGACTTCCATTGCACCACCCCCAACACCACAAAACACATCCGCTGTTAATCCAAATATATCTGATGTATTTGGCCAGTCAGCAAATAATACCAACATAGAAATACCAGAAATACCTAGTCTTATACAACCACAGTTCGAGGAAGATGGGCCACCCTCAATAGCCCCATTCTCAGTAGGACCGCAATCAGTGGGACCACCATCTGTGGGGCCACCCTCAGTAGGACAAGTGGTAAGATATTTTCGTAAAATTTTATTTTTGATTGATTTTGTGCAGAGAGATAGACTCATTCCTGCATGATAGAAGAAGAGCTGCTGGTATATACACAGTGCGAATGTTCAATCTAGCTGTGCATCTAAGTTGGCCAGAAAATAAGGACCATCCAATATCTGTCAAAATACAATATTTAAATTTTCTGGTGCAATGTTCATGACTACAGCTAAATAAAAAGGAAAATGCTTCTATTCAAGGAAAGTCACTTATGATGTTTTGAACTTTGATGTATGAAGGTAGGTAAACATGAAATAGGCAGCTTGTTTTAACCAAGATTAGTCTTCAGACTGAAAATAACACCAATAGGTACCTGACTTAGAAAAGGGGACCATGTATTTTTGCCGGATAATGACCCCCATTGATTTACACATTGTAGTCTGATCATTGTTAAGGTCACCGGCTCGACATTTTATTTAGCAAGCCAAAGAGCTTAGAAATGATGCAAGGCCAAGAAAAGAAGAGCAAAAATCGATATTTTTAGAATAATAAAGTAGTCTTAAATTTGTCATCTGGTAATGAGTTATTTAATGAGTTGAAAATAGCATATATTACATTGTGTTCAGATACATTTAACAAACTTTCAAATGGTTATACAAAATGTTTGTTATGTCTTAATGCAGCTAATGTCCCAAATTGGAGAATAACTCATTCCAACACAACCCTGTTTTTTTTTAAGACCTTCTAGAAAAGGGGTCAAGAAAAAAACGTTAAAAAAATAGAAATTGCTGGTGACAAACAATTTCTTCGTTCTACCCACAAAGAAAGAGATGTTTAAATACTATTAGACTGCAACTTCTTTGAATTCGTACATGTGTATATTTTTTGTTGGCTCACAATGGGTTAATCTCTTACCAGATGACAATATTTCGTAGAAGCTCCTGATGACAATTTTATGTAGATGAAATTTTTAAAAAAATCTCCCTTTTGTAAGTTTAACCCTTTCCCGTTCAAATACGGGACTTTACGTTTCTGTGATTTTATACTGGAGAAAACACTGTGGAAAAAGAAGAAATTGCTTGTAACAAGCAATTTCTCCTTTTTCCACAATATTTTTTACCACATAGGACGGTTTCATTTCAAATGGCATCCAGTTTTGATTGTTGTCTGCAAACTCTTACAATTTGGACTAGTCTAAAATTTCCAAAAACGGGAAAGGGTTAAAACATGAATGATGTAGAAATTGCTTGAAACAAGCTATTTCTCCATTTATCATGATGTTTTTAAAAGTATATTCTTAGGAGGCATATAAAAGTGGCAATTGGTAAAGACAAACAACCTATTTTGCAGGCTTTTGGAGAAGATGTAGAGGGAGGTGAGATCATGCCACAAAATGCAGAGGAAGAACAGACAAGATGGACAAAACGTACAGCCCAAATGCAGCATGTTCTTGATTCAGGATTCAAATATACAGATGAACTCAGTTTTAAAGACATGGCTAAGAAACTTAATAGGAAGCAAGTCACTTCCAAGTTCTACACATTGTTAGTACTCAAAAAACATAGCGTGATCACTGTTGCACAGACTGAACCATTCGGAGATATTCTCATTGGAAAAGGACCCAAGTTTGGAACGGCTTGTTAGCAGATCTGTTGTACATACGACTCTTGTGTTCATCTATTTTTAAACCAATTTTACTACAACCTCAGTTTATGCAGGGATGTTTCAGTCTTTGAAAATACTTAACCCATTCCTACACAATCCTGATTTTTAAGGCTCCTCAAGTCGAAAAAGCAGGAAAACAACATGGAAAAAGGAGGAATTGCTAATTACCAACAGTTTATGCATTTTCCATATCGTTTTCTACTGGGAAGGACAGAGATATTTAAAATTCTATCAACTTAATATTTTCATCTGAAACTTCTTTGTATTTTGACTACTCTAAAATTCTGTTGTTTGGTATTGGATTAAACTGTATTAATTGGTATTTTCTGTGGTAGTATATTTTGTTGGTGATGGACAAGTGCAACTTTTTCCCATTACCAAATGACAAAGTTTTAGATGTCTCTGAATTCAAGAAGTTGCAGAAAACAATTTTTATTTAATGAAATCTTTGTCTTTTGGGTAGAAAATATTGCTTGTGATGAAGAAATTGTTTGTTACAATCAATTTCTTCATTTCAATGATGTTTTCAAACACTTTTTCTTGAGTGCTGGATTTTGTGGGAATGTGCAATTAAATAATTCTGTCAAAGTTACACAAGATTGATTAAGAAAGTGAATCCACTAAATCAAAGTTGAAAAGTTAGCATTCCTTAGGAAGAACATAATCAATGGAGAAATTAACATTCTCAAGCAATTTCTCCTGTACCATGATGTTTTCCAAAATACAATGTCCCAGAAGTACATAATTTTATGAATGTTTGAGAACCATTTGAAGATAACACCCCTACTTTCACTATCTACGAAGATTAAATCTGAATTGCTTTTACTGTATTTTACCTTTACTGCAAATATTTGTACCTGCAAATAAAACCAGTCATGTGGAGACAGGGCTCCTTTTTGAAGCATACTCTAGGGTTTTGACCCTCAAAATCTGAATTTTCCAATTTGACCCTTACAGATTTCTCGCAAGTGGGTCATTTTGAGGGTCAAAACAGGGTTTTAATGATGCATCTTGGGTATAATTGAAAGTTGTACAAATTATTTGTTACATTTCTAAGAAAAGTTCAGTTGGCACTTGAACCTTCAAATTACCTGTTTGGTGTTTAGACCCACCCCCCCCCCCCCCCTCAAAATCAGTTTTAGCCGCAGTCGGTATTGCAGCAGACTCCCAATCTTCAATCATGGGATGTCATGGGTTCGATCCCTTGTGACGGCACTTAATCTTTCCAACATTTGTCTCGCAAATGGGTGGATAATCGTAAATCTAAGTGGATGTAGTGGTAGTACTGGTGTGGGAAATACTAGGAATCCATTGTTAGTTGCTTAAGTCACCACAATATGACTGAAATACTGTTAAAAGTGGCGTTAAAACCCCATTCAATCAATCAAAATCAGCTTTGACTCAAAGAATTTTATAGTCAATTTCAATTGCTAGCACAAGCCTTTGGAGAAATGATCTGTTGATTAGTATAATGGGGGGGGGGGGGTAACTACAGGTTGCATCAGTCTGTATTTAAAGGTTAACCCATTCCCCACTTGAAGATTCTTTTTGGTGCTCTTGAAGAAAATCTATTACGAAAACATTGTGTAAAATGAAGAAATTGCTAGTAACAATTTCTTTATTTTCCACAAAGTCTTTCACCCAGTTATTAAAAAAAATCTGAAATTTCATAATTTTGCCATCTGCAACTCCTTTCAATTTTGACTAGTTTAATATTTTGTTGTTTGGTAATTGGTTTATACAGAAAAAAGATGAATTGAATTTCAAAATTAGAAATAGAAATGTCAATCAATCTCATGGTCTGAGAACACTTGACAATGTTAAGATTTTCTAACCTATTTGATCATAATCCCGCCTTTTTTTCACCCCACAAGGAAAAAACTTAGGAAAACAATGTTGGAAATAAGTATATTGCTTTTTATAAGCAATGTAAAAATAAATGTTTTTTCTCTAAAAGATAAGTTTAAAATTTCATGAACCAAAAATTGCCCTGCCACATCTTTATTTTGTTGTCTGGGTCTGCCGCCATTTTTTCCCATGAAGTGTCTGATCAAACCATTAACGTAATACATTGTCCAGAATAATACTTTTGGCATTGCCACACATTTTTAGATGTTGCATTTTACTGAAAAACTGTGATGTTTTTTAACTTTTGTAAAAAAAAGTGAGATTTTATTGTTTGAATTTATTATACATGGTCAGTTAAGAAAAGCATAAAGATTGGTTACATGTTCAAAATGAATTATTTTTTAACCAAATTTAAAAAGTTCCTATGTGCAGAGAACATGAAACCTAGAAAAACATAATGTAGATTGTTGGTTTTACTGTTATGACCAAACTTTGCGATTTCATATCTATTTAAATCTATCGTTATAAGGTATTAATGACAAAATTTTGCTGCTTGTAATTCTGCATTTATGAAGTGACCTTAACCAATTTCCACACAATGCTAATTTCTGAGGCCCTGAAGAAATACAATCGTGGAAAACTTTGTGGAAAAAAGGAGAAATTGCTTGTAACAAGTGATTTGTTCTTTCCTCTCAATGTTTTCTGTTGGCTTTAATTCTCCAATTTTAGTGCAATTAGAAATGTCTTCTGCAACTCCTTCAACTTAGACAAGTCTAGTATTTTAACGTCTGCTAATTTATTAAGTGACTGAAATTAAAATGACATTTCCAAAGATTTTGCATGTTGGGCAGAAATTGAGCAAACTGGATTACTAGCAGAATTCTCACTCATCATCAAAGAAACTTATTTACAGAGCAGCTGTGGCCATGGCACAGTTAATAGCCCATCAGACTCTTAAATCATGATCCGGCGTTGCAGCAAATATCCTTTCCTTCTTTTGTCTCCCACCTATGGGTTGACAATCATAAACGTAAGAGGGATGAGAAGCTGGTGGTTCAGAGTTGGTATTAGATTGAGGTTCCAGGAAGCCATGGTTAGGTGCTCCAGGCTCTGTGATATGACGGAAATACTGTTAAAAGTAGTATTTAACCCAACCAATACAAACAAGACCTACAGAGCACCTAGTGATAACTGATCAGACTGTGTGGTTAAATAGGCTGATCTGTGTCTTTCCTTTGTGCATTTCTGAAAAAGTTGGAAAAATAGTTAAAAAAAATTGAAATGTCTTAACAGCTGTAACAGTTTTCTGAATTGTATTTATTCATTCATGTTGTTCATCAAAGTATTTTGTCATTTATTGTCATTCTATCAGAATAGTTCAATTTTCATTAGATTAACTTAGATATTAAACTTCTATGAATTTTCAATGTCTGCCTTAACTTCTGTACCTGTAACCTTCTTTTGACAGGTTAGCCCTAACACTGTTATGAGTGATGGTCTTAGCCCTAGATTTGGTATCTTGAGCACATTTCAAAGCAATTGGGATGGCATAGTCTCTGTGACCGTCCATTGAAATTTCTTGTTTACAATAACAAACTTTTCCCCAAACTTGATATGAAAGTTTTACAGTTCCCTGTAACCTGTAACGATCTGAGCTACAAGCCTCATATTTGGTATGTAGGAAAGCTCGCACCAATCTGCTTCTAAGGATATTCAAATGGGCGAGGTAAAGGTCAAATGTCTTAACCTCATCCTTAAAACCTAGATAATGAACTCTTAATTTGTGAAATTAACACTTCTCCTTTCAACACTATTTAATTGGAAGTGTACATAATTTTGTATACTGGTAACTCTACCGTGGACTTCTGGTGGAGTTTACTGAATAAGGCCAAGTTTTCAAATTTCATCCTCCAATATGATCTTAAAAGTGAACATTTCGATAATCCGTAAGAACGTGCTTCAAAATAATTCTGTGCAGTGAAATGATGATGGATTCCGGACTTTGCATTGAAAAAAGAAGAAATCGCCTAGTGGACCTTTTACCAAAATGCTTTGTAAGTTATTGCCACATAGGGAAATATAGTCGTACGTTTCGGATACTAGTTACAGATAGACCCCCCACTGATCCCAAACTGAAAAGTCCATTTTTAGCTCCACTGGCTGAAAGCCAGCGAGCTACTGTCATGGCGTTGTGTCCGTCATGCGTGCGTCCGTCCGTGAACTTTTGCTTTAAAAATCTTCCCAGAAAATGCTGAACAGAATTCAACCAAATTTCACAGAAATGATCCTTGGGTGACCCTTTATCAGATTCCTTCAAAGAATTTTGATCGGGTGAAAAACATGTCTTTAATGGGCGGGGCTAATTTCCATATATGGTGAAACCTTCAAAAATCTTCTCAGAAACCAGGGTGGGGCTTATTTCCATGTATAGTGAAACCTTCAAAAATCTTCTCAGAAACCAATTGATGGTTTTCAACCAACTTTTACAGGAATGATCATTGGGTTGCTCTTTATCAGATTCCTTCAAAGAATTTTGATCTGATGAAAAATATGGCGAAACCTTCAAACATCTCAGAGACAAATTGATGGATTTCAACCAAATTTTACAAGAATGATTATTGGGTGACCCTTTATCAGATTCCGTCAAAGAATTTTGATCGGATAAAAAACATGGCTTATATGGGTGGGGCTAATTTCCATATATGGCGAAACCTTTAAAAGTCTTCATCTAAGAAACCATTGCATGGATTTCAAACAAATTTCTCAGGAATGATCCTTTGTTGACCCCTTTTAAGATTGCTAAAATAAGAATTGATTGGCTTAAATGGATAGGGCCTATTTCCATATACGGTATACAGTGATTATAAACGATTATATAAAATTTCAACAAATATCACAGAACAACCCTTTGGTGACTCTTTGTCAGATACCTTCATAAAATATTGCTCAGATGAAAATTATGGCTTTTATTGGGGGACTTGTCTCCATAAATGGTATATACCGAAAATCAAACTCTTGCAAACTGCAGGATGGTTTTCAACCAAATTTCTCATGAATGATAAGTAAATTTGGGCCGGTGGAGCGAATCAGGCGCTCAAGCGCCTCTAGTTTCATGTAGTATTATGGTCTGCCAAAACAAGCCATAGTATTACTCTTACATTAGAATTGGACATGTGATTATCTTTAGGTTTTCTCTTTTTAAACGGTAAAACTGAGCTATCATAAGACCTTCGTGGTCCTCTTGCAATTCGTTTAAGAAATTTATAATATTGCTTGGAGAATTGACCTTATTTCAGGTAGGGATCACATTAATGCAAGGGACTCTATATCATAGTTGACCGTTGTCAGTACCATAGTAAATATGCTGTATGCAACGGACTCCCGATCAAGAGGTCCTGAGTTCGATTCCCGGGAGCGGCTATCGATCTTGGTTCTGTTATTGGCCCACACTTTCGGCGCGAGTACTGGTGCATTTTCCAGGAAGCAGAATCGAGAGGGGTTAATCCAAGTTGGAAGAACTTGTTTCCCAATCGATGTAAAATAAATAGATTTAAACCAAACCAGTAATGCACGGGAAATAATCCATACTGTTTGACTTAGAATATTTGTTGCTCGAGAAAAAGTTGCCGTGCTTACAGTAAAATATAATATTTAGCTCAATTGCTTGAAAGCCAGCGAGCTATTGCAATGGCATGTCCGCCATCCATTAATATTTACTTTAAATCTCTTCTTAGAACGTGCCGTACATAATTCAACCGAATTTCACAAAAATGATCTTTGGTGACCCTTTATCAGATTCCTAAAAGAATTTTGATCTGAGAAAAAAACATGGCTTTAATGGGCGGGGCTACTTTCCATATATGGTGAAAGCTTCGAAAATCTTCGCAGATACAAGTTGATAGATTTCAACCAGGAATGATCCTTTGCCTACTTTTCTATCAGAAATTTTTAATCGGGTGAAAAATGCGACTTATATAAATGGGGCTCATTTCCATATATGGTATATATTGAAAAGATTAAAAAATTCAGTCGAATGATTTTAACTAAATCCAATAGGCCCTTATTAGATTCAAAGAACTTTATGGGGTGAAAAACTTGGCTTTTATGCGTGGTGCCTATTTCCATATAATTACGGAGTATTCTGTAAAGTTTGAAAATCTCAGAAACCGGTTGATGGATTTCAACAACATTTTAGAGGAATGATCCTCAGGTGAATCTGTCAGATTCTAATCATATAATTTTGATAGGTTGAAAAGCATGGCGTTTATGGTTGTGGCTTATGTCCAAATAAGGTATACAGTGAAAGTTTTGAAAATTTTGCTCATACCTTTTTAGATGAATTTTACATAACTGGACTTTTGTTGAGTATAAAATGCTTTTCTTGAACTATTTAAAATAATTCAGTGACAAGAATTATTTGTCCGATATGTGGAATATAATTCAGTCGATATTGAATTCCTGAAAACACCATTTGCTTGATCAGTACATTCAGGCCTGTCGAGCGATACAGGCACTCGGGTGCCTCCAGTTTTGAAAAAGTAATTCTTTCTAAACAGGTGTTTCCTGATTGAATCACCTGTATAATTAGTAAATTCAAGCGCCTCTGGTGCTATGAAAATCTGATGTAGGGTATCTTAAATACCTGTAGGCCATACAGGGCCTTAGCACTCTCTTGGAATTCGGTTCATTCCCCGTTCACCTTTGTAATGAGCTCAGTAAATAGTCCTCTAATACGTCATCAATACCGCAACGGATTTCAATTCACAACCTTGAGTATGAATGATATTTTTTTCCTTTATCATTTCCAACGATTTTATACCAGAAGTGTTCGGTGGTTTAATGTTAAATTATGAGATTTTAATACTCATATAATATATCTTGAACCATAATTATCATGTCCTTAACGTTTTATTACTTGTCAAACAACAGAAAAGTAATATATATTTCATTCCTTGGTTTGACAAGAATCTTGTCATCAATCCCATCGCAGAGGAGTTTGCATCTTGTCCCACCAAGGGCGGCGAAAGTTCTACGTATCTTAGAGAAAATGATGATCTCGCTATCCCTTAACTCGCGAGGATGACGTGTTTGTTGAGAGTAACGAACGACAACTCTGCTAGGAGACTGAGCTTTAGCAGCATCTTTTATTCGAGTTGAAGTACCTAGTACCTAGGATAATGATTGAGAAAAATCACAATTAACAAACTTTCCAAGTTGTTATATGAATCTCCGTCTGTTATTGTGCATCCCCGATTGTACTGATTCTGGTGAGTTGAGATAATGGTAAGGATGTTGTATTATACAAGTTTTCAAAGACATAAGCATTTCTTGTGGGGCTATTTTTTACCCGAGACTTTCAGATACCAAACAAGGGAAAAATCATATCAGCAGCTATGAAACCGTAATTACGAGGTTTGAGATGTTTTTGTAGCCCTTGTGTGAAATATGCATCCAAACTTTTCACCTATCTAATAATTTACTTATTTAATTACACGTGTGTGGGAACGAGATTGATCGAGAGAGGAGAGGTGAAATATTCGAATTCGCTGAACATGCGGATCGCCGCTGTCAAACAAGGGAAGTAACCATTCAAATCCTTACCCGGGGGGGGGGGCATACCTTTCAGATCCTAAAACAATGAAGTAGATAGTTCCTGCATAGCTTGGTAGTTCGGGCGTCGGAATCGTGACCAAAGAGAAGTCGAGGGTTGCTTGTTTGAATCCCGACCACAGCGCTGGTTACTTGAATATCTCCTTGGGCAAAATATTTCAGAGCCCGAGATTATAAAACCTTCTTCGTATTCAGTTGAGAATTTACTCAAACTTCGATATATATCCTATGGTAATTGCATGAAAATAAATGGGAGTATTTGTAGGTTTTTACTTATTACTCTTAATATACAATTGAAACTAAAACAAGATGTGTATTCAAATTTGAAGGTTGAGTAAAGTTTTATCATCTCGGAGCCCGGATCCCTACACTAGTATTTGTGATACACAGCTAGAAACACATGAATAAGTGACCTTTGCCTTGATATAACATAGTAATTGTTCAAAATGAAAACCTCATTTAAAAACAAATATGATAAGAATCCTAGATTCTCATGTAAGAGAAGTCGATGAAGTAATTAAAATTCGATTGAACAACCAAAATATTGATTTAATTCGGAAAAGAAATGTTGAATTCATAAATACATTTCAAATATTATCGTTTATGGGCGTTTTAGATAACGTAACTACAGCTTATTCAAGCTAAAGTTATGATGTTAAGTCACCATACAACTATTTAGCTTTTGTTTTATGTCCCTGACCAAATATTTTACAAAACTTTGCCGTTAAACCCATTCCCATACAACAAAATTTTAGACTGGTCCAAATTGAAAGACGCTGCAGACGGCAATTTCAAAGTGATAGAATTTTAATTTTGTTCGTCTGTTTGGATAGAAAGCATTAGGAAAAACGAAGAAATTGCTTAATACAAGCAATTTCTTCATTTTCAACAATGTTTTCCCGAGCTTTTTTCTTGATAAAAAAAGGAGGGCTTGTGTTGGAATGGGTTAATACCTTAGTCAAGCTACATTGTCGGAAGTCAGAGGGTATGAGCTGCGATCCGAAAAAAAGGCCCACTTTGAATAGTCGTTTGCAACTTCTTCGAGTTCGGGACAGTCTTTTATTGAGTCATCTACTTACGTGTTCAATCGACCAATCGCGAATGCCAATCAAGGAATAAACCAACCAATCAAATGGTTTATTCAGCCCGGACCTTAGCTTTTCAACTCCAACATTTGCCGCCAATTTTGTTAACCTTTATTGTTGGTTTGGCGATTTAAACGTCGTAACAAGCTGTAATTAGGTCACAAACCTACCATTTTACTTTTTTATAACATGCTACTGGTCTTAAATCGAAGCGGAACTTCATGTTTGGGTTAATGGGCGGGGCCTAAGGAGTCAGTGGGCGGGATGAGCGATTGGTCAATTGTAGTTTTGTCTATAAAAAATTCTTCATTATAATTGGCTGAAATACCCACACGTTTCATACCCACACTAAAATGTTTGAGAAAACAACTTTTTTATCTATGCTTGCCCACAAAGTAGTCACATGAAACAACTGTTTTCTTTGTGTGTATTTCCGTTTATTCATCGTCGCTACCGTAGCACATGCCCATATGAGTGATGCCCCCAGAAGACGGTTAGTTAAGGGGTATAGTGCAAGGATACATTACGAAACTTCTGAGAGCTCCGCCTGGTTCTTAACGTGCTCGATGGATAGCACCGTCACAGGGGGCCTCGGTTAAACGCCTCATCCGAAAGTCAATTAGTTTGTGAGTTGATATGGTCAGACCTAATCGAGCCCGTGATCTTGTTGACTAATTGTTTTCAACACAATGACGCCTCTGACGCCCCTCAAAACAATTGAGAAAATTGTGTAAAATGAAGAAATTGATTACAAGAAGCAATTTCTTTATTTTCACCGATTTTTTTTTTTTTTTTTTTTTTTGTTTTGTTTTGTTTTGTTTTGTTTATTTGTTTTTGTTTATCCAGAAAGTTGAAAAAATCTAAAAATTAATACTCTCCGAATTGTCGTATGCAATTCCTTCAAATTTTGACCAGTCTAAAATTTTACCATCTTTTAATGGGTTTATAAGGCAATAGGTACTTGATATGTGTATCAGAAATCAACAGCGAGAACAGTGAGAAACATTATACCTACGTTATCGAAGTTTTTCCTTTCCAAATACATTCTTGGAGCTTATTCATACTCATATCATTCTCATTATAAATTGTCGATTACCAAATAATCTGTTACACGATATGAAATCATTTTGGAAAAAGGAGAAAATACTGTCCTTAAAAAAACTTAAATACCAAACAGTACTTATTTTCTCCCAACTCGCTGTTTGAAACATCCTTTTTCCTTCACTTTGGATCTGAAGTCGAACATTATCCTATAACAGTATTCAAAGGATGGAATGGCAAAAATGATCTTAAATACCAGCACTGTTATCATTTCTTCCTTCAATTTGGACTCTGAAGTCAAAATATTATCCTATGGTATTTAAAGGGTGGAAAGCAAAAAAATAATACCTTTGGTTTCATGATGGCCTCCACACTACTGTCAATGTTTGTTTCAAACACGTGAGCTTTTGTGAGCTTTTTATCCCAGTGAGCTGCAAGCCAGATCCGAGCAAGTGGCCCTTTCTTACTAAGCACAAAATGTGCATAAAACATTTTGGCTCCTGTTATTCACACAGCCTGAATAAAAAGGGCAATAAAATGTTTGATTCCTTAATGAAAATATACAAAGATGGGTGATGCAGTGATCTGCAAAGTTGCGTTTAAGTTGCGTTTTTGTGTCATTGTCTCCAACAGATTATAGATGACCCCATTATTTTAAGACCATGGGGACACTGCCAAAACCTTAGTAGCTAGATTGTTAGTATAAACCATCAATTTGGTAAAAAGCCCCCATTTTTTCAGACTATGAAGACATTGTCCTCTGGCTTCCACAACGTCAGCAGATCACAGGTGATGTATACAGGGTACTTAAATGTGGACTATCTTGCTGCATAAAGTAGCGTTTAGCCTATTCCCTCACGATCCCGTTTTTGACGCTCAAAAGAAAAAAACTACAAAACACATTGTGGAAAATGAAAAAATTGCTTGTTATAAGCAATTTCTTCATCATCCACAATGTTTTCTATCCCAAATGAAAAATATGTTTAAAAATTCAACCAACTGTTAAATGTCGTCTGCAACTCCTTTCGATTTCGACCAATCTAAAATTCTATCGTCTGGTATATAATAGATAAAAGCGAATTCAAAAGTTAGTGACTTTTTTTCTACACCATTCGTTGATTCATACTGAAGAATAACTAGATTTGTAGTTTCATACCAAACTGAAAAAAAATACGAAAATGAAAACTCTCTTCATCTCTTAAATGGATTAAATGAGATTTGAGATTGATGTACATGAGCTAAAAAGAAAACTTAGTACTCCTTTTTACGGAAACAACGTAAAGAAAGGCGGGGGCATTTAACCTATATTTCAAATGGAACATGACATATATACAAGATACTGTTATTTTGAGGTCAAGTAAGCCATGTTCATTTGTACAATGGACATGTATAGAAATTTCTACCATTTACTAATGAGCGTGATAATTAAGGTCAGCTTAACATGGCTATCACGAAGCCATTACCTAACCCATTTCCAGACGACAACTTTTTAGAATGGCCAATATTGAAAGGAGTTGCAGACGACAATTACACTTAATGAAATTTTAGATTTTCTTTTCAAATTTCTGGCTTTCTGGGAAGAAAAATTGTGTAAAATGAAGAAATTGCTTATTGCAATTAATTGCAGATAATTATTTTCGGAGCGAAATTCTCTAAAACAGGTGAGAATTTGACCCTGGTTTAGATTGATATTAAATCTTTTGCTGTTTGTTCCTACGAGAATTAACAGATCGCGGATGTGTATATAAATCGATTCACCAGAAGGTATTATTATCTTTTTTTTTTCTTTTTTTTGAGCGAAATGGATGATGACCTTCTACATATATGTCAAACATTTTTGCTAGTTTGGCGTCTTAAACGTCGTTATTTAAGCCCTGGTTACGAATTTAGTCCGTCTCTTCCGCAGTTGTATTATCCCATGAGAATGTAGTCCGTCTCTTCCGCAGTTGTATTATCCCCTGAAAATGTAGTCCGTCTCTTCTGCAGCTGTATTATCCCCTGAGAATGTAGTCTGTCTCTTCTGCAGTTGTATTATCCCCTGAGAATTTAGTCCGTCTCTTCTGCAGTTGCATTATCCCCTGAGAATGTAGTCTGTCTCTTCTGCAGTTGTATTATCCACTGAGAATGTAGTCCGTCTCTTCTGCAGTTGCATTATCTCCTGAGAATGTAGTCCGTTTCCTCTGCAGTTGTATTATCCCCTTAGAATGTAGTCCGTCTCTTCTGCGGCTGAATTATCCCCTGAGGATGTAGTCCGTCTCTTCTGCATTTGTATCATCCCCTGAGAATGTAGTCCGTCTCTTCTGCAGTTGTATTATCCCCTGAGAATGTAGTCCGTCTCTTAATGCATAATAATATTGTTTGGTATCAAAGTAAAAAAAGGCCTACTGTCTGAATGTTTGAGGTTAAACGACCCAAACTACAATTTGACTGATCGAGACTATCAATCAGAGAAGAAATCGACCAAAAATACCTTTGATTCTGAACGGAAGGGAACTTAGAACTCCGACATTGCTTCGTTTTAAATGAATTTGTTTTGTTTTTATCTAGCGACTTAAACGTTGTAACTACTGCTTTCTCTAGCTGTAGTTACGACGTTTAAGTCGCCATCTAACCATTTTACTTTTTTGTTTCAGGCTACTGAATTCAAGTTTTGTTAAATAACGCTTTTAACAATCGAAGAGTATCCTCATATCGGAGGAAAATGGGCGGGGCCAGCGATCCTCCAATTAAAAAAAAAGTTTTCGAAACATTTTCTATGATTAACCTCTGTTGGATCCAATTTCGTTTAGAAGTGTTTTTGTCTCGTTAGGTGAATAAAAACACATCGCGGTTCCTTAAATTAAGAGATGAAGAGAATATTTTTTGTTTTCATGGCGGTATGAACCGAAAAAACTAATCACACTGTATGAATACGCGAAGCGGATTCATACATAAGTGTGATTAGTTTGTGAAAACATGAAAACAAAAAATATTCCCTTCATTTCTTATACATGTAATTTAATAGCATGGAGCGAACAAAGCAAAACTTTACGACTTTTGATACTTTTCTGTATGGAACTATTTTGTGCGGAAGCATTCAAAATGGCTTCGTGCTCAAAATGTTGTTCATGGAGATATGAATTGAATTTTTCGACCAATTAGAAGGCGAATAGACGAAACTAACAATTAAATTATACAAAAATGAAACAAGAAAAAAAGAGAGAAAGGTGCAGTAGAGGTCAACCCGATTATAGTATTTAGAAAAAGAACGTACATTAAAGTAGAATGACCATTGCTGATTCAGAAAGTCCACAAAAACAGAAAATCTTAATCCTCGCCAACCTGCACAGTCTTGCATAGATCGCTATTTTTCGCATCACACATGGTTCCTGTTTGACTGACGAGAACCAAGTCAAGCTTGCAAACATGCACGACCTAATGCAGGCTTATAGGAAGAATATTGAACCAATTACCATGCACGAGAAAAAATTTAGACCGGCCCAAAATCCAAAGAAGTTGCAGACGACAATATGTAGTAATGAAATTTAAAGAAAATCTTATGGACAATGAAGAAAATTTTATGGGTAATGAAGAAATTGCTAGTAACAAGCAATTTCTTCATTATCCACAATGTTTTTCCTAGCTCTATTAATGGGGGAAGGGATGTGATAGTGTGGGAATCGGTAAAACCCGTGTTTTATGAAGGAAAACGCTTTGAGAAAACAATGTGAGAAAAGAATAATTGTTACAAGTAATTTCTCCTTTTCTTACAATGTTATTTTTTTTATTTAAGTAATCTCAAATTGTCGTCAGAAACTTCTTTCTATCAAGATCGGTCTAAAATTTTGTCGTCTGGTTATGAGGTAAAAAGAGGGCTTGCTATAGAACTTAGAGGTTTTCCCTTCAAATTTCTAAGAAGGTGGGATACATACCAGTAATGTATGATCGTCCGTATTATTTTGCTATATCATTTAGGTCAAATAAACGATCAATGATGTCGAATTGTCACTTGTCCATCATAACAACATTTTGACCTGATTGTTAAATCACTCGGATTAAAGTACTTTTGGTTACCGACTCATTAGAATCGTTTCAGAATATAAAGATCTGTATGAACTCAGCAGTCTGAACACGCGCGTATTAGCACATGCATGACATTTCCATAGATTACACGCGTGCGGCAAGGAATACTCAGATCAGTTTTGGCATTCGCACAGTCTGATCAGAGTCTTCCCTGTGTGCTGTATAAATTAGATATTGACCCAAAGCTTCTTTAGACGGTCAGCAAACAATCTTAATACCCTGACTGGATGTTTAGGCTAATCAATGTCTGTGCTTCACCCACATATCGTCGGTGCGCGAGCAAAATATCGTAACTACAGCTTTAATAAAGCTGAACTAACGACATTTTTCTCGCGCAACGACGATTTGAAAATGTTGGAAATGTCATACACAGGCCGATAAGCTCTGACTATTTTTTACCCATCGCGCGAAATGGGACAATATGGTATCCCAGTTAAGAATTAAAGATTTTTTCTTCTTTTTTTTTCAGTGGTGTATGAAACAAAAAAAAAACGCATGTGTGACTGGGCTTCTGGGCTTTTGGTTTGGTACCGTGATGAAAGCGAAATTTATTCATTTCATTCGCTATGATTTAAACTATAACGGTTTGGGTTATTAGTCTGTTTCTACGTTAACCCACTAGACAACGGACTAAACAAAAAATTGATATTAAAAAAAAAACAAGTCTAAATTATACAAAAAGATATAAAAGAACTACAGAATCCCATTCTCACCACCCTATGAAGTCTGCTCAAGGTCGATGTTTTGGATTTCCGAGATCTCTTTTTTAGAACGGAACACCAACTAACCCTTTCCGGTACAAACCCGGGAATTATGACTTATACTTGAGAAAATTTTGTGGAAAAAGTAGAAATTGCTTGTAACAAGCAGATTCTCCTTATCTCACAATATTTCCTATCACATAAGATGGTTTCATTTCAAATATCACCCAAATTTCATTGCCGTTTGCAACATTGTTCACTTTGGATAATTCTAAAATTCCAGGAAAAAAACACACATAAAAAATGGAAAATGGTTAAATGATATCAATCAAGGGAAAAGGAACTTTTAGTGTTCCGTGAAATATATATTTGTAAAATAGACCGGACCTAGCAGCGGTCAATCGAATATAAAATTTAAAGAAAAACATATTGTAAGGTAGAATGACCAGGCTAGATTTAGAAAGTATGACGAAGGTGAATACTTTTTTGATCTCCCTTAAAGTTTCTTTTCTGCCTGACAGGACACAGTATAACTAGTTCGTCGCTTTTAAATAAATTAAACAAATCAAATGATTCATTTGACGGGATTTAAACTTCGAACTCTTACATTTATGTTAAGCATTTTTATTGGTTTTCGACTTAAACGTCGTAACTACAGCTTATTTCCTTATCTATTGACATATTTTTGTAAATTCCAACATGCAGAGCATAAATTATGTTACTTTTTTTTTATTCTTTGCTTCCATAATTGTTCCTAACATTTTTGTAGTCGAGAACTTTTGTGGTCCTGTCGTTTGACCGATTAGCCCACTGTCATTCCAATTTCCCTTTGATATCGGTACAATAAAAATAGAGATCAAACTTCGTGATAAATTGCTTAAAGTTTAATATCCCGACTAGATTCGGTATAAAAAACCTTTTTCAAGTGACACCATTTTAAACAATAACAGATAATAATGACATCAACGTCACATCAACGGCAACAACGTCAAAAAATGGCAATGACTTTAGCGGAAAAATATTATAACATTACATTATATCAAACAGCAGAGACAGGATCTAAAGAGATACAAAATTACAGAATAAATGCAATATTTAGGCAAAATAAATTAAAAAGCCCTTAAAAACTGCAATGTTGAAAATGATAGAAAATAATGCAAGGTAATAAATATTAACTTTAAATCACTTAACCCTTTACCAAACAATCAATTTCTGACTGGTCAGTTCATATCTAAAAAAAAATTGAACGTTTGATATCGGGAAATTCCACGAATGATTTAATTGAAAGTAGGCATACATTGGCTCATTGTATAAAAGCAATTTCCTTTTCCATGATTCCCCCCTCATTTCACATAATTTACCAACTTCATGATATGCGTTCGAATCTTGTTAATATATTCCCATACAATGACGCTTTTTGAAGTCTCTCAAGATAAAATTGTTCAAAGTGAAGAAATTGCTAGTGATAAGCAATTTATTTTACACAATGATAGTTGAACATTCTTAAATTTTAAAAGCTTAAAATTGTAGTCTGCACCTCCTTTCAATTTGGATAAGTCTAAAATTTTGAAAAACAGGAAAAGGTTAAACAGGAGAATTCTATGCTTAAACATGTATATCTTACCTGAACAAATGTATCGATGTTCCTAAGATACTTATGGAGTTGACATTTCTGACGAAAGGACACACAATGCTCAACTAGTAACATATGTAGTACAAGCTTGGAATGATGGGTAATTAATCTTCATTAGAATTGGGATACAAAACTAATTAAACAACTGGCGTATTTAAAAGAGGTCATTCTTTGACATATCACCATTTATCCATCAAAAACCTGTAAGGAACGTTCCTTATTTTTTCTCGGAATTTTGAATTACTCCTGTTTCAAACAGTAGTTCATAGTCTGTAGCAACTCTCGAGGTAAGGTTTAACATTGATTACATGCTATATCTTGATTGGGTGACAAATATATCGTAAATATTGCTTGCATAACGCTATATTACGATATTTTGGTCGCATCTAGTTAAAAATGTTTAAAAACACATGAGCTCATGCGTGACATTTCCAACCATTACACATGTGCGCCAAGTAAAGACTTAGATCAGCCTGTGCATCCGCACAGTCTAATCAGAGTCTTTATTCTGCACCCTGTAGATAGATACTGACGCAAAGCTTCTTTAAACAATCAGCGGTTGTTCTAATTGTCCCCGAATGGCTGTACAGGGTGCTCAGTGTGTACGAGTCACGCACATGCGAAATTGTTGGAAATGTCACGCATAGGCTTATATTTGATTTGAGATCGAAATAGTTGTGACAGTAGAAAATAGTCTGAGGAAAATGTTAACGTCATGCGCGCAATCTTAAAAATAGTTTATCCCATTCCAACCAAATGACGCTTTTAGACTCCCAAAAGGTAAAAAGCGGTGTGAAACGTTGTGGAAAATATAGAAAATTACTTGTAAAATGCAATTTTTATATCATCAAAGATTATTTCCACCTCAAGAGACATAAGTTTTTAAAATTTCATCAACTAAAAATTGCCGGCTTCTTTAAATTTGGACTGGTCTAAAATTTCATCGGCTGTTAATAGGTTGAGGCAACCTTGCATTTTTAACCCTTTCCTGTTTTTCAAAATTTTGTACTTGTCTAATTTCAAAGAAGTTGCAGACGACAACTAGAAGTGAGTGCAATTTGAAAAGTAGCCAACCTGTAGGGTAGAAAATATTGTGGAATAAGGAGAAATTGCTTGTTACAAGCAATTTCTTCTTATCCCACCATATTTTCTCAAGCATAAAAACTCAGGGACGTAAAATCCAGGGATTAACCAGGAAAGGGTTAATTATTTATTTGTTTATTATCTATTTATATTTTTTTGTAGATTGCCTCGTTTGCTGAAGGCCTCTGATTAGTATATTAGAAAATAGCCAGCCTTATTTTGTATTATAATCTGTTTTTGATGTTGTTGTTTTTGTTGTTGTTGTTTTTAATCGATTTTTCAGTACAATGATTAATTTACAACATAATTAAGCCTTTTCCACACCATCCCTGAATTTAACGAACATTGCATTACTTCTCTCTCTTGCACTCTGGTTCATGGTGAGAATAACGAACGACAACTCTGCTAAGAAAATGGCCTTATCTATGATGGTTTCCATTACGTTTCAAATTACGTCATTTGCTTCCGCTAGAAAATTCAGTCGCATTATTTACCCGAAGACTAACTGTTTCAATGTTGGGCATCAGAAAATGCAAATTATAGTGAATTTAGTTATTTAACCCTTTCCTGTTTTTCCAAATTTTTAGACTGGTCCAAATTGAAAGAGGTTTAAGACAACAATGAAAAATTGGATGATATTTGAAAAGAAACCATCCTATGGGATAGAAAATATTGTGGGAAAAGGAGAAATTGCTTGTAACAAGCAATTTCTCCTTTTTCCACAATATTATCTCAATTATAAAATCACAGCAACGTAAAATTCCGGGTTTGAACGGAGAACGAAGAAAGAACATTTACCGTGAAAATGACATTACTCCCCATTGAAAAAGTAGATCCCTTAGCTAAATTGCTCAGGGCATACATTCAGAAGCAAATTGGCTCCATCGTTTATATGTAGTATACAAATAGCTAACCTAACCCACTTGGCCCCGACACGATAATTCAAGTTTTCGAAGGTACCTAACGATATTTGTTTCATATAACCAAATACCATACAAACCCCCATTTTGGTCCCTTTTATAATCATATTGACGAAACCATTGTGAGGAAAAGAGAAATTAATTGTAACAGGCAATTTATCCTTTATTCACGATGTTTTCTAGCCTAAATGGGATTTTTCAGTTTAAAGTCACTTTCAAATGCAATTTGCAATCTCGTCCAATTTGGACCAGTCTAAAATTTTGTCATCAGGTAATGATTTAGAAGTGAGGGTTCCAAAGTCAATAAAAAAAATTGTTCGATTGGTCAAAATATTTTTCTTATTATAAACGGAGATGTTTCTGTCTCGCAGGAGAGATTTTCGATTTCTTAAGAGGCTTTTTGTTAGAGCATATCGCCGTTGTCGTTCTAAAACCTCGTAACTGCAGCTTAATTCAAGCTGTAGTTACGAGGATTGAGAACGATAACGACGGTATACAAAGTAATTGGCCTTCTGACAACGTAGCTACTGCCATCAAAATTTTGGTAATCAATCGAAAAAAATTTTTAGTGGATAGCGTGGGCTGATGCTAGGAAACAAATTATAGAAATCAAGGCGTGATTTAATTGATTAGCCATTTAACGTTTACCAAAATTTTCAAAAATAAAAGCAATTAAACCCGTTAGGAACAGTAATTATTAATTGAATGGTTGGGGATTAACGCCACTTTTAACAGTACATGATGTATTATCGCGGCGGCTGTAGTACCTTAAAATGAATTCCTGGTATTTATCACACCAGTACTACCACCACACCCTTTCATGATCTCCAGTTTTTTCATCCCACTTAGGTTTACGAGCAATAGTGGTAGCGCGATTGATTGCGTTTTTATTTTGCATAACATTATTCAAAGAGTTTTACACAATAACAATAGCCTGTTCTGTGCAGTTATTGATTACGAAGAATGCTTTGATACTACACATAGAGAGGCCCAATCGAATTGCTAATATCAAATGGTATAAATTCTAAATTTGTAAAAAATCTGAAAAGTAGTCATCACAATGTATCAGCGTGCGTTAAAGTGTTGTCCGAAGAAGATGTCTCGGAGTTCTATAACATAGGGCTAGGTCTGAAACAGGGAGAGCCGCTATCACCAATTTTATTTTATTGTTCATAAATGACATAAGCGATAATATTGATTTCGACAATTTAACTTAGAATGATTTAGATATGTTAAGTTTTATACGCTTCTATTTGCTGATGACATAGCGTTTTCTTGTGGTTTTTTTTTTTTTTTTTTTTTCAACTACTAAAAACAGCCTGCAATACCTTTTAAATGACATAGTTACTTATTCCTATAGATGGGGTCTAAACATAAATATAAATAAAACCATGATTTGTATTTTTGAAAAAACGCAAGTGTTTTAATAATTTCAAATGGGTGATAAAAGGCGAAAATCTTGAACAGGTTGACAATTTCTTTTATTTGGGAATTGCTTTTTTCAGAGCAGGAACTTTTAATTTTGCTGTTAAAACTTTACACAATCGAGCTTTAAAATCTATGTATGGCATTTTGGCTTCTTTAAAGAAAGTTACTTTAGATCTTCGCTTTTTGACAAAATTGTAGCGCAAATCATATTTTATAGGGGCTGGAGTGTGGGGAATATACGGAAGTAAACAGGTAGATTCTCTACACTTCAAATTCTGTAAAATAATACTTGGTGTACTTAAAACTAGCTGTAATGAGGCAGTTCTTGGAGAATTAGGTAGATATCCTTTATCCTTAATTGCTCGTGAAAGATTCTTAAGGTACCGGCTTAAAATTTGCAACACTCAAAATGTTAGATTGAAACGAACCTATCAAGTAAGCATACGAAAATTATCTTATTCACCATCAAGCTGGGTTTATAAAATTAAATCATCTTTGGATTTTTTCTTTTTGCTTAACGCCGCTTTTAACACTTTTCAGTCATTTCGCGGAAGCTGAGCACCTAACAATTGATTCCTGGTATTTCTCACACCGGTACCGCCAATGCATCCTTTCTTAGCCTCCAGCTGCTATCTCACTTAGGTTTACGATTATCCACCCATGTGCCGCCGCCGGGGATCGACCCATGACATCCCATGAATGAAGATTAGGAGTCTGAAGCGCTACCGACTGCGCTGTGACAGCGGCTTTCATCATCTTTGAAAAGCCTCGGACTAAATTATAATGGACCAATACGGAATCAAATATCAATTATTTCCCTGTAATTCAGAGAAGAATTGGAGACCGGTTTATACAGAAATGGTACAATGGTATTTCTCGCTAATCAGAGCTACATGATCATAAATCATTTAAGAAATAAATCGATTTGAATCTTATCTTATGAACATAAAAAACGATAATCAAAGGAATATTTTTACTAAGTTGATGATATCAGATCATGGATTAGCCATAGATAGGGGTAGATATAACACTGCCTTATCAGACAGGGTTTGTAGTAAAACTTCGTCGCATCAGAATACCACTTTATTTTTATTTGGTCAACTTACCTATATATTAGATCGAGGTACATTAAAAATACTTTTCCTAGTTTAACTTCATTGGTTCGCTTAATGTCATCTTCAAATAAGAGAGCCCAGCATAACTTATCTCGCTATATCTTCGAAGAAATGGTCACAAGAGAAAAATGACTTGTATATGAAGATTAGATATTGATTTGTTGTAAGTTATTAGTATCTGTAAGGGTATTTATATATGTTTGTTCTATGTATGTGCATATTATTATATAGCTGTTTGTGTGTGTGTATTTCCGTTTATTTATCGTCGTTACCTAACACATGCCCATATGAGCGACGCCCCTAGAAGACGGTTAGTAGTTATGTAGGATAGTGCAAGGATACAGGACGAAACTGCTGAGAGCTCCAACTGCTTCTTTAACGTGCTCGATGGATAGCACTGCACACGGGGCCTCGGTTCAACGTCTCATCCGAAAGACAATAAGTTTGTTAGTTGATATGGTCAGTCCAAGGCTCGAACCCGTGATCTTGAGGTTTGAAGTCAAGTGCTCTACCAACTGAGCTAATCAGGCTGACAACTGTTTGTATGGTCAAAGGCCTATTAAGTACCAACATGCCTGATAAAGTATTTGACTTTGATTATTTTGCTTCTACTATCCAAAAGTTTTATTCTCATTGTAGGTACATTTATGGATAATTGAAAATGGGTTTCTCAAAGAAAGAAGTCTTGCTTTTTAGTACCCTCATTTTAGCAATCTTGAAAGGTAAGCATACTTCTAGATATTTACAGAATTGAACAGAACAGAAATTAACCTATTTCAACACAATCCCGCTTTTTATGCCACCCCAGAGGATTTCGTGTTAAAAACAATATCCTCGTTGTTCACAATGTTTTTAATCACAAAAAAACTTAAGATTTTCATCATCCCATCAACTATAAATTTTATTTTTGACCAGTGAAAAAAAAATTGATTCCGTCATTTATTTCAAGCCTTTTTTTATGTTTTTATGACTCAAACCCCTCGACAGCTTATCCGGATTGATTTTCATTTACTTTAATGGCATTCTACCTTATTGTTTGTTTAGTTTTATATTTTTGATTGATTCGATTAAATATGTGGTCTGTCAGGCGAAAAGGGACCTCTTGAGAAATGCGCAATCTTCGAAGCTCTAAACATGTTTCTCTCTCTAGAATGATCTTTCTACTTTCTCTATTTTAATATGATACCTCTATCTGAACTCTCAGAGCGGATTTAGTCTGGTGGTGACGCGTTAGCCTCCATCGTAAGGGGTCCACTGGTTCGATTCCCCGATTTTCCTGGTATTCGGATGAAACTTTAAACCGAGCCCTCGTCTCCATATGAGTTGTTGAGAAGAACAGAAAACTGCGTACAATAAATAAATAAGTCACCCAATCAATCAATCAATCGATGGATAAAAAGATCAATCAACTTAATTTATCTCTACTGCATCACACCTCATTTAATTTTTTTTAAACATAAATTCTAGGATTGACCGTTTTCGTGTAAAACATATCATATATAATTTAATTGTTACTTTCGTCTATCAAAAACGAGCGTTCTGATTGGTCGAAAAATTTAATTCATACCTCCATGAACAAAATTTTGAGCACGCCGTGATTTTGTATGCTTCCGCACAAAATAGTCCCATACAAAAGGTATCAAAAGAAGTGGGTTTTTTTCCTTTTTTCGCTCGATACTATTAAATTATAAGAAATGAAGAGAATATTTTTTGTTTTCATGGAGGTATGAACCGAAAAACCTAATCACACAATGTATGAATCCGCTTCGCGTATTCATACAAGGTGATTAGGTTTTTCGATTCATACCTCCATGAAAACAAAAAAAAAATATATATATATATATTCTGCATTTCTTATAATTTAATAGCATCGAGCGAAAAAAACAAAGCTTGAAAAATTTTGATACCTTTTGTATGGGACTATTTTGTGCGGAAGCATACAAAATTGCTGCGTGCTCAAAATTTTGTTCATGCAGTTATTAGTAATTTTTTTCGACCTATCAGTGCGCCCGTTTTTGATAGACGAAACTAAAGATTAAATCATTGCTTGATGGGTTACATTTATTTCTATAGATGTCAGCTGTAACAACAAAGGAGGTGGGATAATCAATGATGGATTTTCCGGGGGCGTCGGTGGACTCCCGGTAGATCCCGGATTCGGTGTCGGCGGGAAGGGAGGAATTGCTGGCGGATCAAATGGTGAGTGAGATAGACATGACATTTTACTAAAGGTGTTTTTCTATTATTACTATAGTAAGGAATTTTAAATGTATGTATGCCGAACTCTCCGCTTTCAAATGACTATGATAACATTTCTTGTTTGCATATAGACATCTGGGGAAAACACAAACACCCAAATAATAATTTCGAGAGAAATTTATTGAATCTACGGGCGCATAACTATTAATTTCGTTTATTTGTCTGAGTAAGATATGTTTCGATGGCGTCTCAAATTACCATAACTTTAGCAACATACACTGTACTTGTAGATATGGGAGGATTCCTCGACGGCAATTCTGGTTTTATAAACCACGACCATGGCATTGGCGGAGGGTTTTCGGGAGATGGAGGAATCGCTGGGGGTGGGCCAGTAGGCGGGAGTAATATTGGTGGGTTTGGCACGGGTGGTAATGACGCTATTTTTAACGGTGGTTTTGATGGTAAAGGTAACAATGGTGGATTTGCTGGAGAAACTATTGGTGGGTCAAATATTGGTGGATTTGCCAACGATGGCGGTTTTGGGTCTGGAAATTTTGACAATGGGGGCGGGGCTGGATTTATTGGGGGAGGTCCCATTAGTGATTCTGGTTTCGGGGGAGGGTTTATGAATGGAGGGAACAATAATGATTTTAACGATGGCGGATTTATCGGAGATAATTCTGGATTTTCAAATGATGACTCCAATGGTTTTATTGGAGGAGGTCCGATAAGCGGGGGCCCCATAGGAGCAGGGCCAATTGCAGCAGGCCCTATAGGAGGAGGACCGGTTGGGGGAGGTATTATCGATCCCGGACCTATTGGAGGATCTATTGGGGGTGGACCTATAAACAGCGGTTTTGTTGGCGGAGGGCCTGTCGATGGAGGATTTATTGGTGGAGGAAATGTCGATACTGGCTTCTTTGGCGGAAAGGGATCATCCACTGGCCAAATTGCTGGTGGTATGGCCATGCCAGAGCAGTCTGTCATGCACGGAGGTAGCGTGTTTGATACCCCAGTTTCTATGCCGGCGCCCGTTGTTGGTTCTACAGAACGGGTACTTGGTATGAAACCAAGCCACACCAAACATCAGTCCCATTTAACCACGGTTGTGCGGCCAGTTATCAGACCGGTGATTCGACCTGTAATACGACCGGTTATACAGAGAGTAAGTTTCGCACTTGATAATTGTTTTACTTTTTCTTGTAAATTGTACGTGGCAGTAACTTCACATTGTGACACAATAGAGGGTAAAAAACCATTTCTACGTCTGGCGGGCAAAATGTCGTAAATACAGCTTAAATAAAGCTGTATTTACGACATTTCGCTCACCCAACGACGATATGAGATAATATAGGCCTACATGTCTCTTCATCTATCATTTGAACGAAACTTTAAATACATAACCTCGAATCTGTATTAAGCAGATGGAGATGCTTGACACAATTTAGAGAGAAAGCAATTTATCACATACGTGTAAATATCCCATTTTTAATAATAATATAAAAAAAAGCCAACGCGTCTATTGAGCGCTTCATAACCAGGTATTTTTCTAGTTCCCTGGTTTCTAAATTGAATGCTATTGCTTTGAAAACAGCTAATATTAACCTCCTTTAGAACTGAAAAGTCATTAAACTTGCCAAGGTTAGCTTACTACTGTTCTGTTCTAAACTAGGTTAAGATTAGTTTGTGTCTAAAAAATCTCATGACAGATTACATATTCATGGCATTTACGATATTGAAATCACGTTTCGTGACTTTGATGTGTTTCAGGTAGTACGACCTGTCATACAGAGGCCTGTCATTAAAAGAGTTGTTCGTCCAATCGTAAGGCCCGTTATAAATCGTGTAGTCCGTCCAATCATACGTCGACCAATCATCAACCGTGTTGTAAGACCAATAGTGAGAAGGATTGTTCGACCTATCGTACGTAGAATAGTTCGACCCATCATTCGTCGAGTTGTCGCCCCTAGTACCGGAACAGCTGGGATTGGTGGCCTGGATCCAAGGATCAGTGGCGGTGTCGGTGGACCAAGTGGAATATACGCTGGTAAACGGTTACCTAAACCAAAATACTCCAAATATTACTGAGCTTTATTCCCGATTCATTGAAAAGAAGAGACAAGTTACTATTCCATCTAATACAAAAATATGGCTAGTAATTCCCAATCGATCTCATTTACAAATTTTATCAAAATTTTGGCACGATTGATCTGATTGGACGAGACGTATGTTTCAACTAATTAGAGCCTTTTATTATGAATCTCAAGTCAATGCATCGGTTTTGTTTGACTCAAGATAAACGGATTGGAGTGTTTATGTGTTTTCACATTTCATTTTACCAGTAATTAAACAAAAATAATAAAAATAAGAATAACAGACAGTATGGTGACATAGAGGTGCCACCACTTACCAGATAACTAACGCCAGCATTATTCCTATATAAAAGAAGAGTATCATTATACCAATATACTAGATATTTATGTTAACCCATTCCCACAAAAACAAAAAATATACGATGTTTGACACCCCTCAAAGAAAAACAAGTGGGAAAGCATTGTTGAAAATGAAGAAATTTGATTGCAACAAGCAATTTTACCATTTCCCACGATGATTTCTATCCAGACAGTTGAAAGAATCTGAAATTTTATAAACTTTAACTTAAATTGTCTTCTGCAGCTTCTTTCAATTTGGACTAGTGCCATCTAGTAATGGGTTAACAAGCTTTTTCTTGAGGTGTGTAAATGGGGCGGCTTGTGTGGGAATGGGTTAAGTTAACTCCAATTTCGTCGTGTTAGTCGTCTGTAACTGCCACAATGTTCTAGATTATTTACCGCTACAAAATGGTGGATATCGTGTTATGGACAAAAATATCTTGAGAACTTTTCACGACGATTGTAATATATCAATTTAGAAAAATTTATCAATTACCATAGAATAATGTGAACTCCGCGATTTTTAACAAGTTTCTTATCAGCAGTCCCAGGGCTCTAACGGGACAAAATTCGTGTACACTTACTTTTCTGGTATCTTGACAAAATGAAAGTTTCGTGAAAACAACCGAGATATCCGCCAAAAAACTTGCCAATTTTTAGATAGTTTCTGCACCAAAGATTAACAAAGATATATTCACTATCCCTAGGTACCATTGTTTCACGTAACAGGAATTATCTAAAAGGGAGCTGTGCAAGTATTTGATCTATATTTACTTTAAATATACCAATTTGGGTTGTGAAAATGATCGGCCCCTGTCAGGCTGCTCAGCCTGACCATGACTTCGTCTTTTGGCGTGCAAAATGTCGTAACTACAGCTTGAATTAAGGTGTAGTTACGACATTTAGCTCGCGCACCGACAATTTGTAACGCGATCGTAGGATTTAATGCTTAGCTAATTTCTTTGATAGTGCCAATAGCTTCTAGAGAATATTGGATAACCCTTTTTAATGCGTTCACGATCGTTGGATTTTTTTTTTGTTGTTGTTGTTGTTGTTGTTTTCGTTCGTTTATGTTTTAATTCTAGTTCTTAGATTTTAGTTCTTATCATTTTATTTTGTATTTGAAAAAAGAATGCTATACTACTAATGCTTTTTACCTTACATTAAAGTCTTCATGTGTAAAGTTTTGTCTGAACCACTTTCGATTTAATTCTATCAATATTTTATAAGTCTGGAGTATTTGAGGACCAATATGTCAGAATCGAAAAATAAATTCTAGGCGACAAGATGATAAACAGTTAGGATTTTTTCATTTCTTATTGTAAATATTTTTTTCTTTTGCGAAGATCATTTTGCCACTTGTCATCGAAATCATTGTCAGAACGTTCATTAGTTAGTAATTTTTATTATATACTTTGCTGTGAAATCTTGTGATTTCTCAGTGTAACAAATTTTGATATCGTCACTGGAGTGACGTTAACACTTTTCAGTTTCACACTCTGTAATAATTCTTTAATCATGTATTCATCCGCAATAGACATTCAACTATCAAAAAGATTGGTTTCGATATTTTAATAAAAAAAATAAAATAATAAGGTATGTAATAAATAAAAATGATCAACTGGTTATTGCCCGATATGAAAAAAATATTTCACTCGGATGCGTTGTTAAGCGTTAAAAAAACTCGTGCTGCGCAATCGTTTTTTCAACGTCTAACAACGCATCCTCGTGAAATATTTTTCATATCTGGAATAACCAGTTGATTATCCTCTATGTCCTCTTCTTTTAAGAGATGAAGAGAATATTTTTTGTTTTCGTGGAGATATGAACCGAAAAACCTAATCACACTGTATGAATACGCGAAGCGGGTTCATACATTGTATGATTAGGCTTTTCGGTTTATACCTCCATGAAAACAAATATGATTCTCTTCATTTCTTATAATTTAATAGCATAGAGCGAAAAATGCAACAACTTTACAAATTTTGATACCTTTTTGTATGGAACTTTTTTGTGCGGAAGCATATGAAATGGCTGCGTGCTCAAAATTTTGTTCATGGAGGTATGAATTAAATTTTTCGACCAATCAGATCGCTCGTTTTTGATAGACGAAACTAATAATTAAATTATACGTGTATGTTTCATACCTTTGACCTGTAGTAGTAGATTTGTTAGTTCTTCATATAATTCATCGCATTTGACGGATTACTTGCCACGCCCACTTACCTCCGACAGGAAGTTCGACTCGGATAATAAAATGAGCCTATGCGTGACATTTCCAAACATTTCGCATGTGCGTGACTCGCACACATTGAGCACCCTGGACAGCCATTCAGGACAATTAGAATAATCGCTGATTGTTTAAAGATGCTTTGGGTCAGTATCTATCTACAGAGCGCAGAGTGAAGACTCTGATCAGACTGTGCGGATGCACAGGCTGATCGAGCCTTTACTTGGCGCACATGTGTAATGGTTGGAAATGTCACGCACGCTCTCAAATGGTAGGTTGGCGACCTAAAAATTGTATCTACAACTTTACTGAGCTGTAGTTACGACGGTAAATCGCCAACCTAACAAACTTGTTTTATACAAATAACGGAGTGCGAAGTTCACTTCCGGTCCAAATTAATGACTGCAATGGTAAACTGGCTTCAGAAGAAAAACTAGTTGTGATAATAATAGAAATAAAATTCTTTTTCTATAGAAGGTAACTCATTAAGCTGACATCATTACACCCAATTTAACATACAAACAGCAAAATAAAAAAAAGACTTATTTACATTTAGGTCTTCTTAACGGTAGAAAACGAATATAATTCTTTACTTAGACTTGTACATTACATACATCGTCGAAGTAAACAAGTTTACAAATATTTAAACACGTGAAAGAATGACACACACGCACGCACACAAACAAACACACACACACACACTAGCACGCCCAGTACGCACGAGCACAACTATCTAGCTAATGTGCCCTCGAGTGTACCGACATCGAGAAAATATTGCGAAAACAGTTTAGAACCAGTGTATTTGGGAGTATATTAATTTGACATATGAGGATGCACGTGATCATGAATATGACAATAATAAAAAATAGAAACATAAAGACATGCACAGCTTTCTTTTATCAATCATTAAATTATTTAGCATGAAGTAATCTTTCGCTGAGCGTTTGAAGTTAGGTATATTTGTAACATTTCGTATATGAAATGGCACCGCATTCCATTATTCCATACCTACCTTTTTAATAAATCTGCTTTTGGAGCACAACTGTGAGACATTTGGTTGCTAGTACTGGATCATAGGTCGAAGAATTGGTTACAACTTACAACAAAAAAGTTCGACATATACGATGGAGTTATCCCATGAATTGTTTGAAACCCACAAGGATGGTTAAATACTTACAACGATGACTTGTAGTTGATGATTTGTGTTCCACTTGTTTTTGGTTTTGTTAAGTCACTTTTCTTATAATTACAGTCGTTCGACAAGACTTTTCTTTTAATGCAAACAGCAATAAATTATTCTGGTTGCAATATCCGTGCTCATCAACCATATATCATCTACGTTCATACAGAACCTCTCAACTAAAGCTTATTCCAAACTGTAGTTACGACGTTTTGTTCGAACCCCACCGATACACCCGGCATGGTAGTTTTTATTTCTTTTAATTCAATCACCTTTTAGTGTTTGCAGGGCTTCCATTCTATTTAGTATTACCATCCTTTAGTTTAGATTATCATTATTGTATCAATAGCGTATTAAAATGTTAGTATATAATAGAGAGAGACATTATTGAATAAATTCAACATTAAGATATCCAGTTGTTTATTCTTTATTCATCTCATTCATGTTTCAACCCATTCCAACATAACACAATTTAAGAAAGGTCCAAATTGAAAGAAGTTGCAGAAGACAATTTCAAGTTGATGGAATTCTAAATTCTGTCATCATTTTTTGATAGTAAACATTGTGGACAATGAATCATTGTCCACATTGTTTTCCGAAGTTATGTTTTCGGGGGGGGGGCGTAAAAAGGAGGGGTTTTGTTGGAACGGGGGTAGGCATATGCCTTGTTTAAAGTCTTTTCAAAAGGCGGGAAAATAATGTCTAAAAGCGTTATGAACAATTTCCAAGTTGAGATTTAAACCTGACGTGTCAAGGGAAAGGGACATCAGAGAAGAGCGAAAGTTATTTCAGGCTGTGTCAATAGCGCAGGGTAACAAAATTCGAAAAAAAAAAAAATCGAGCTTTTTCTAAATATTGTAAGGTCATCCTATGAAATTGTATGAATAAGTTAAACCTTTCTGGCACAATCCCTTTTTTACGTCGCAGTGATGTAATACTTGAGAAAACACTGTAGAAAAAGAAGAAATTGCTTGTGACAAGCAATTTCTTCTTTTTCCACAGTATTTTCTATCTTTTAAATTGTCCCTACTTTATAATGTCGTCTGCTACCCCTTTTAATTTGGATAAGTCCAACATTTTGAAATAATTGTTTTTTGGAATGCTAATCTCTCATTGTCCCGAGCTTGAATTGACGGGTCTCGTGTGTCAATTAAAAATCGATCTACAAATCAAATCATTTGGACAAGAAATAACCTTTGAACTCCGACAGGAATGGCGAACATTGTTGTTGGTTTGGCGACTGAAACAAAGTAACTACTATCAGCTTGTGTGTGGATAATCGTAAACCTAAGTGGAATTAGCAGCTGGAGGCTCATAAAGGATGTAGTGGAAGTACTGGTGTGAGAAATACCAGGAATCTATGGTTAGGCGCTCCAACCAACGCGATAAATCTGAAATACTGTTAAAAGTGGTGTAAAAACCCCATTCAATCAGTCAATCTACTACAGCTTATTCAAGATTTTGATACGATATTTATGTCGCAAACCAGCCATTTACTTGTTAATTTCATGCCAGTTGTCATATATTTTGCAAAATATCGTCGTTTAACCCATTCACGCACGATAAAACTTTAGACTCGTCGAAATTTTAAAAAAAAAAAAAGCTGCAGACGACAATTTCAAGTTGATGAAATTTTTATTTTTTTCGTCTTTTTGGGTGGAAATCATTGCGGATAATGAATAGATTGCTTGATACAAGAAATTTCTTCATTTTCCACAATGTTTTCCTTTTTTTTTTTCTTTCGGGGATGTGTTAACATCCAAGTCGAACTTCCTGTTGGAGTCGGAGGGCGATCCACCAATTGCAGTCTTATAGAAAAATATTTGAAAAAGAGATAAAGTCCAGCAGAGGTCAATTATATAATAATATTTTGAAAGGATAATGGCCGTTAAGAACAACAAAGTCTAAATAGACAGTTAGAAAGATACGTTTTTACCCTGTCCAGTCTGAGAAGCATGACCATGCTCGATATTGTTCGCACCATTCAGGAAGTCCCTTTTCGCTTGTCGGCTTATAAATATTTTCAACTCTTAACCCATTGCCGCACAATCCCGCTTTTTTCACATCCCGCAAAATAGTGCTTTGGAAAACACTATGGATGATGAAGAAATTACTTATTACAAGCAATTTTTTATTATCCAAAATATTTTTAATTCAAAAGGACAAGGAATTTTAGATTTTCGTCAGCTAAAATTGTCGTAAGCAACTTCTATGAACTAGAATTGTATCGTGAGGGAATGGATTAAAAAAGTGCCCGCGACATGGCTGAAATACTCTTAAACGTGGCTTTAAACCCCATTCAATCGACAAATTTATCTCAAGTGTTGACGGATGTCAAATTATGGCGTGTGACAAATGAAAGATACGACCTATTTACAAGGAATTGGATGTAACCACGTACAAGTTGTATCGAGTGATCAAATGTCAACTTTGTCTATACCTGGTCACTCACATCTATAGTGCGTGAAATAACATTGACCTTGAAACAGATGCTCTGTTATGTGACTATGCACTTTGTACAAATCTTTAACGTGGCCCTTGAGCAGATTTTCATGAAAATTTGACGTAGGAAAATTATCTGCTTTTCCAATAGTTATCGATATCATTTTCACAATAGATATTCTATTTTCTTTTCTAAAATACTTTATTGATTAGAAATTTAATCTAATGTCATATATTCCTTATGCCCTCCTTTGAAACGTCGGAATTTATCGGGTGAGGTCGTTAGTCTTCGGGTAATGCCGATCATGACTGCATTGCTCCTGGAAGCCAATGACGTAAGTTATACGTCATGAAACTACAAATAAGGCAATGTTCGGTGCAATCGACAGATGGCGTATTTACCCGATATATGCCGGTTCCTACGGGTTGTTGTTCGCTGACTTTTTTGGCGTCTCGTAGTGCCTAAAATTTTTGCTTCTTTTTCTCTCTTTTTTAGGTTATGGACAGTAATTTTCATTACAAAATCAGCCGAATCGCCTTCTAACAAACGTCTGAAAGCATTACAATTACAAATTTGAAAATTGAGAATCAAAAATTTTCTTTCATAATCTGTGCAATAGCCGCTTTACATAACATTTCTATTTGTCTGCCTGTTCCCTGTGTTAAGATACCCCTCGTCCCGTTGTTTATAACATTATATTTTTTTCTAGTGAGCTGGCTTTTTGAATGTTAAAGTAAAAGTTTTAGGTTATAGTCTTTTTTTGAACTTAGCATTTTCAAACAAATCTAAACTTTAACCCCCGATCTTTAATTGCAAGTCGGCTGTTAATATACGGTGCACCTGGCAGCCATAGCACATTGGCGTACAACCCACACAGGTACCCATTTATACACCTAGGCGGAGAGTAGTAATGCGGTCTTTTTTACCAGAAGAATTCCAACGGTTCGGGCGGTATTCAAACCCGAGACCCTCTAATCCCGAAGTCGGCGTCCTATCACTATAGAGCGTTTTCTTTTACTTGGATTAGAATACCTAATGATTTTTACCATATCACCATACTTCGCTCTTATTCTCGAAATACTATAACTGATTGGTCTCTGATTGATAAAAACCTCAAGGTTCGGCATGACGGGTCGTATTTATTAAAGGTCAGTGGAATTATTTTACTGTTTGTTTGTTGGGTTTCTTTCTTTCTTTTTTTTTTTTTTTTTCGAAATTATAGACCTGAACAAATTCAAAGAGATAGCAGACGACCATTATAAAGTAGATCTATTTCAAAAAGTAACCATCCTATATGATAGAAATATTGTAGGAAAAGAAGAAATTGCATGTTACAAGCAATTACCTCTTTTTTCACAATGCTTTCTCAAGTACAATATCAAAGGGGTGTACAAATTCCGGGATTGAACGGGAAAAGGTTTAAAGGATAAAAAAAAAGATGCGTACAGTGGAACATTAATTCTTACGCGGTCAGATTCCCGCGAAAGTGTGCTTCCGTCTAAAGTTCAATTATTTCGAGGCCCCAAAAAAGCATACATGCAAATATTTTTGGATGACTAGAACCCCCATCAACAGACAGTGTTCTATGAAACTGTGTCATATCCTCTTTGCTATTTTCATGCGCGGATCCGGGAGACCAGGGATAAAGATCCTACCTACCCGCTGAAATTTCGGAAAAAAAATTACTTATAAAATTCGGAAAATCTTGAAATAAGAAATAAACAACCAAAAATGTCAATACAGTTTTGGTCAAGCCATAGCTACGACATTTTATTTACAAACTGACGCAGATTTTTAAAAGAGTACATTTTCGGTTGGACCCCCCCCCCCACCACCACCGAGAAAATATCAAGATCTGCGCATGGAAGTCATCTGCTCATATTTAGAACATACCGAGTTAGCTACATTTACAATGACACTCTTCGGTAGAGAGCCAAAGAAAAATAACCCATTACCAGACAACATCATTTAGACTGATCAAATTTCAAAGAAATTGCGGAAAACAATTCCAGGCGTATAATTTTGTGTGTGTGCGTGTGTGCGCGTGTGTGTGAGTGTGTGTTATTTTGAGATGAAATTATTGCCGAAAATGAAGAAATTGCTTTTTGCAAGCAATTTCTTCTTTTTACACAATGTTTTCCAAAGCATATTTTTCTTTGGAGGCGTCAAAAAGCGGGATTGTTTTGGAACGGATTAATTTGTCTCAAGTAACAATCATGGGATGTAATGGGTTCGATCCCACAAATCCTTCCGACATTTGTCTCACACCAATGGGAGGATAATCGTAAACTTAAGTGGGATAGCAGCTTGAGGCTAGGAAAGGATGTAGTGTTATTACTGGTGTGAGGAATACCAGGAATCCATTGTTAGGTGCTACAGCCGCCATGACATGACTGAGATACTGTTAAAAGTGGCGTTAAACCCCATTCAATCAATCATTTGTCTCAGGTAAATAGTGATTGACTATGACAATATGTGTGAGTTTTGACTACTGAAAAAAAGCGGACTTTTTCATGTTGGGGTATAATTCTAATGCAGCAATATCAGAACTTTTGAAGAAGTTGACAAACTATCTTGACATTGTTGTATGATATTACCTATTGTGGAAGGGTGCATTAAGACCAAGCCTACGCCTTGCTACTTGAAAAATAAAGTATGGAAATTTGCCATTGGCAGGTCAGGTTCATTATAATGTTTCGGGATAAGGGTTATATATTTGAACTTGAAGATGCTCTCTATGTTCCTTTTGAAGGGAGGTGCTTACAAAGGTCAAATTTGTGCTTTGTACCTATAATTTGGATCTGTATGAATTGGGTATAACTCCACTTTTAACAGTATTCCAGTTATATTGCGGCGACTGGAGCACCTAGTATTTCTGGTATTTCTCACACCTGTACTATGACTACATCCTTTCTGAGCCTCCTGCTGCTCATCCCATTTTGGTTTACGATTATCAAGCCCTTGGTGAGAGACAAATGTCGGAAAGGACATTTGCCGCGACCGGGATTCGAAACTTGGACCATATGATTGAGAGACAGACGCGCTTTACCAACTGCGCTATGGTCGTTTGCAAAAATCTGAAGCAACAAATGCAACAGAAAACACATCTTTTGGGTGTTTACCTTGTCACAGACGGAGAGACAATGATTAAACAATGATTTAATTTGTAGTGTCGTCTATCAAAAACGGGCGACCTGATTGGTCGAAAAAACTTATTCATAAATCCATGAGCACAATTTTGAGCGTGCAGTGATTTTGTATTATGCACAAAATAGTTCGATACAAAGAGGTATCAAAATTTGTAAAGTTTTTTTTTTTCATTTTTTTCGCTCGATGCTATTAAATTATAAAAAATGAAGAGAATATTTTTCTTTTCATTAAGGTATGGACCGAAAAACCTTATCACACTTATATATGTATTCATACAGTGTGATTAGTTTTTTAGGTTCATAGCTCCATGAAAACAAAAAATATTATCTTAATCTCTTAGATATACCACAGATCTCGCACAAGTGATGTACTTTTACCGCAAAACTAGAGGCTAATATATATGAGAATAGGATTGACCACTCTGGTGTCACCCCACTTTTTTCATGGCCTCATTCATGTGGAGTATCTGATGAGTTGCTAGATTGCCCTTTCTATTAAAGGCTCGTCCACAGATATCACAAACATATGGTCTAAGTCCAGTATGTATAATTTCGTGCTGATCTTTCTTGGATGGACGGTCGAATCTCATGCCACACCATCGACACACGTGACGTCTCTTGTCCTCTGGAATAGAGAAAAAGTAAGGTTTCTTGAGATATGATTTGATGGGTCGCCGCTACCAACCGAAAATAGTTTGGCCATTAAAAACATTCATGCTCACTTGAGCTCTTAATTGATGAATTGCTGACCCCGCCCATTGACTCCACTGGACCCACCCCCAGAGCTCAGACAGGAATTTACACTTCAATATATACGGCGTTATTTTCCAAAATTTATAGTCCGTAGCATTACACAACAAGAAAAAAATCAAATGGATGGTTGGTGAGCTTAACTTCGTAACAACAGCTTGAACAAGCTTGAATAAGTTGGGATTTTGACGTTTGCGTCTCCACACAAACAAAAAAGATTTCAAATAGGATATCAAACCTCGAGAGAAAAGGAGAAATTGTTTGGTAATGGCTGAATATTTTGATTAAGCAATTAGTATAGAAGAAGTATAGATTCAAATACAGGATAGAACAAAGAGCTAATTTCAATTTAAGGATAATACTTTGAAAGATTTCCTCGGCAGAGAGCTATCGCCTATTGCAGACATTATATCGGTCCATTCAAATTTTAATATCCCATGCACTTCTCTGTCCAACAAACGTACATACTCAAGAGGGATGGAGAAAGTGGAGAGAGAGATAGAAAAGAGGGTGAGAGAGAGGGGGAGAGAGAGGGAGAAAGAGAGAGAGCTAGGGAAAGAAAACTGGGGAGGGGAAGAAGAGGAGGGACAGAGACAAAAATGTGTGTAAGAAACACAAGTTAATACTCAATTTTTATTTTACACAAAAATACGTATCATTATTCTAACTTCAGCTTTTTTCAGTAAAATAAGTAAAAAAGTTAAAATTAAAGACCAAGAAGTTTTGTTCAACATCTGATGTAATGCATATTTAAACTTATGATGTATAATCCAACGGCGATAATGTCATACGTAGACGACCAACTTTCGTCTACGGTCACATGATGCAGCTTAAAACGTACAAGTTTTAATAGCTTGTACACCGAGAACACTAAATAAGTGACCGACAGACGCTGATTGGTTAGATTATACTTTCGCCAATGTTGTAAATCAGTAACATTTTATTCCCGTTTGTAAGTAAATATATAGAAGTACATGGTAAATTATTATTATTATCTTAAAGAAAATGCAAATTTAGATTTACGTTCGAATAAAACAATTCATTTCGTTTTATCTACGCTATAATGTTATTTTGTTGTAGATGCAACCGACAATCTTTTTGGCTGTCTTGTTGAAATAATGTCGAAAATTACATTCAAAGTCTTTTTCGGTAACTGATCCCAAAAAGGAACATATATAGATAGTCGAAAGTCTAAAAGTTGAAAAGTCGAAATTAGTCGATTTTTTTAAGTAGGAAATAAGATCGCGTAACGTTTCTTCTTTAGCACCGTCTGAACCGGTGAGGGGTAAAAATTACTTTGTCACCTGGCCCTTATTAGATTGGTCAACCTGTCCCTTCTCCGCGCCGATTTTGTATCTTCAGATTAGGACAGGCTCGCCAGTCAAGGCCCTTACATGTTACACTCCTGTACTTTTTTCATTGGTTAGAAATCAGTAAAAAGGGTCAATTTTGGCAGCTCTTTCCACAAGTCTAGTTGGGATTCAAACATCTTAAATGCGTTCACTTGCCTTGAAATTCATGTTATGACAATGATACCATTAGCAATAAACGTTTTGACAAATTTACATTGAACGCAACAACCACCGAATCTTTAGACGGCCTAACTCGTGGGTTGGTTTTCAAGCCTAATCGCCAAATAACAAAGAGTCCCGATAAAAATACAATTGTGGAATTGAATATAGTTCAGTATCGCAAGGACTCGAGAATACCATGCTAAAAAGAGCAACATGAAATTTAAATGGAACTACTCTAGGATACAGCGGGTCTAGGCAAAAAAGCGGAGTGCAGTGGGACCTACTATGAGTTTTGAAGAGGAGTGACCTCACTAATGAACATGTCCCATCTACGCTGCTCTCCGATGTAAATTTACGTAAAACTCCCCAGTCAACACTGGAATTTACTTAAGGGGATCGTTCTAGAGTAAAAGTATATGTAGTTCTTTCACTAGTCCGACATGAAAATAACATTTTTAGATACACAATGGTGATCCACGTGCCCAAACGTTTATTTTTTCATGATTTCTGCATCTATTTTCTATTTTTTTTTTCATGATTTAGACGTCTCTATCCTTGACTTATCTATTCAAGAGGAAAGCAAGCGGATGTCGGCTGTCTTAAACTAACAGACCTTTTCATGTTAAGAAAAGAGATGGTGCCTCTACTAGAAAGGCTTAAAAAATATCATTCATGACCTATGAAATTTGTCTCAAAAGACCTAACAGTGATGAAGGACTAAAGAGGTCATATGCCAATGAAAGTTTTGGAACTTGCTACAGTATCACGAACAGGTGTATATAGAACAAAGTAGGCCGGAATTCCGGTAGAGTTTGACAAGAACGTTATTGTTCTTATTGTTCTTTGTGTACATGTAGAATGATAACGCGGATGATTTATCCTATGAATAATTAGTCCTATCGTACGATTAGTCCTACCGAGAAAAAATTCACTAATTTCGACTTTTAACTTTTCGACTTCGCGGAGAGGTCGAAAAGTTTAACATGTGAGTCTTATCATGTGTTAAAGATCGTAAATATAATTTTTTGACAACTGTCAAGAGAACAATTTCCACTTTCGACCCCAAAGTTGAATGCGAAAGATTGAAGTTAGTAGTTCTTATTTCCTCTTTTCGAGACAAAACGTGCGGTCGAAAATTCGAAAGTTTAACGACATATGTAAGGTCAAAAACTTCCACTTTTCCACTCTATTACAAGATAAGTGGAAGTTAGTGCGCCTAATTTCCATTATTCGAATTCCTCGTAGGTCGAAAAGTGGTTGGCGGAAACAGGATTCCGTAATACGGATATTTAACCCTAATTATTGTAATGCTGTAACATTTAAAAGAGTCCTTGATTTCAAAGAATGGGTTCGATCCCCGACGGCGGCACATATCCTTTCCAACATTGTCTCTCACCAATGGGTTGATAATCGTAAACCTAAGTGGGATAGCAGTTGGAGGCAAGGAAAGGATGTAATGGTAGAGCTGGTGCGAGATGTACCAGGAATACATTGTAGGTGTTCCAGCCGCCGCGATATGACTGAAAAGTGTTGAAAGAAAAGAATACTCAAATACAACTTATGATGTCGATGCCTTCAATAACTTAAAGGTTTCCAAAGCGTTCTTTTTTGCGTTCTTTTCGTCGAGATTCTCAAGATTCCCATCTACATTTTTAAAGATAAAGCATTCTTTTGATTAAGATTTTTAAGTCGATAATAAGAATCTTACGAATTCTTATTAAAGAAATTATGTGTACTCGGCATAAGCACAAAAAACAGTAATCTTTCTTTAGGACATCTCAAAAATCTTATTTTGCGTGCTTCTCTATATCGAAGAAAAGAACGCACCTCTGTTACTTAAGTCAGATTCAAGAGACATCGTTTACCGTGTATCCCAAAAGAATAACCTCGGAATTAACCCATCGCGGCTGTCAATCAAGAAATCAACCTACCAATCAAATCATTCATTCAGCCCGGACCTGAGCTGTCAAATCAAACATTAGCCGCCATTTTTGTTTACCTTTTTTGTTGGTTTGGTGACTTATACGTCGTAACTACATATCATTCTTGCTGTAGTTACGACGTTTAGGTCGCCAACAAACCATTTTACTTAATCATTTCGTGCTGGCGGCTATAATTGTTGCACAATAACGCCGTTTCAAATCGAAGCGGAACTTCAAGTCGGAGCAAATGGGCGGGACCAACGGAGTAAGTGGGCGGGTCCAGCGGTTGGTGAATTTCATTACAATTATTTTATTGAATACAAATTAATAATTATAAGGGAATTCAACAAATGCCTTTTAATTCTAATATGTTTTAATGTCATTTATATACAGGTAATAGAAATACATTTTTAAATTGCACATCACTCATAAATTTGGCAACAACTTCTCCCAAGTTTTATTTGGTCCTTAAATGGCAAATGAATATGCTAATTTTGCACATTATACCAAAATATTCTGTGCATAAGTTTAGACAAGCAATTTCTTCTTTTTCCACAATATTTTCTATCCCAAAGGTTGGTTACTTTTATAATTTCACTAAATTTTAATTGTCGTCTGTAAATTCTTTCCAATTAAACGAGAATAAAAATTTAAAAAGCAGGAAAGGGTCGAGGTTACGCATCAAACGAATTTTGTGCAAATCAATGTTAGACGTCATCGTTTAAATCGTTTCCGTAGCCGCCGTTATAACTCGGTCAGTAGCGCATCAGAATCCAAATCTTCAAACATTGGTTCGTTCCCGGACAGCGGCATATATCCTAACGATATTTGTCTCTCACCAATTGGTGGATAATCGTAAACCTAAGTGGAATAGCAGCTGGAGGCTTGGAAAGGATGTAAAGGTAGAACTGTTGCGAGAAATACTAGAAATCCATTGTAAGGTGCTCAAGTCGCCGCGATATGACTGAAGGCTACAGTCTGATACATGTATAAGTTGGTCACTTGCTGCAATCTTTATGAAATTAATACAATGTTCAGATTATACAAATGAGATAATATGTTGGAAAAATTGCAGTTATTGAAAATACAATTTTATCCAGCACAATTGAAATAAAACGAACAAAAAAGTGAAATCATGTGGGAAACTTGGTTGAAATCATGTTTAAGCATTTCAATTAAAACAGAAACTATATTAACACAATAAAAACCAGGAAAGCTGCAGTTTTCTTACAAAGGAAACTCTTTCTAACTTCATAGAAATATTTTCATGTATGTCAACAAAAGTTTATATGAAACATTAATCCATTACCAGGCTACACATTTTAGAATGGTCCAAATTGAAAGGGGTGCAGACGACAATTTAAAGTTGATGAAAATCTAGAATGTTTCAACTTTCTGTATAGACAACATTGTGAAAAATGCAGAAATTGCTTGTTACAAGCAATTTCTTCATTTTACACAATGTTTTCCATATCATTTTTCTTGAAGGGCGTCTAAGAGCGTCAATGTGTGGGAATAGGTTAAAAAAGAACTAGTTCCACAAAAAGAGAAAAATAATAATAAAAATAACTAGACATTGTCGCAAAGTGGACTAATACCCCAAACAGCGCTTGTCCATAAACAAGTGCTATCTGCAAAAGGGCCATAACAAAATATGGACTTTTTTTAATAAAGGGGCACAACTCCGTCATAAATCAATGAAACATAACCAAAATAGGATATGCACATGTCTGACTTATACCGAGTGTTTCTGTAAAATTTAAATCGAATCCGTCCAATGGTTGCTGAGAAATTGAGCGGACACGATTTTTCACCAAAGGGTCATAACTCCGTCAAAAATCAATGGACCGTAACCAAAATAAAATATGCACATCTCTGCTTGATACTGATTATATCAGTGAAGTTTGAATCAAATCCGTCCAATGGTTGCCCAGGAATTGAGCAGAGACACGAAAAAGCTACAGACAGACGGACATACGGACGGACTGACCGACCGACGGATCGACCGACCGACAAGCTGACTCCTATATACCCCCCTATAAAAGTTAAGGGGGTATAATAAAACAAAATGTATGTATCCACTAACTTCCTACATACTTAATGACGGCAACACTTACTATTTTACATGATGAAAAATGATCAACATGTGCTATTATAATTTACATGTATAGAAATGACATTCATATAATTTTAATGGCAGATAATCAAGGCACTTAGGCGGCGGTTTAATTGGGGAAAGGGGTCTAAGTTGAAGGCATTGGCGTTATTTCCTTTCGGACCTTCCAGAACAAAAGTTTTCAATAATCAGTCAACCAATAAAATCATTCATTTAGACTGGCAGTTAACTTTGAACTCCGACATTGGCCACCATTTTGGTGAACCATTTTTGTTGGTTTGGCGACTTGAACGTCGTAAATACAGCTTATTCAAGCTGTAGTTACGACGTTAAGGTCGCCAACCAACCATTCTACTTATTTGTAACACTTTGCAAAATCGCACCATTAAAAATCGAAACAGAACTTCCTGTAGGAGTCAATGGGCGGAGCCAAAAGAGTCAGTTGGCGGGACCAGCGATGGGTCAATTATTAGAGAGGGATTAATCAGCTTAATCCTAGCCTTGTTCCCGCAAAAAGTTTGGTTCCATTCGCAATACATCACCCTATTTTCCATAATACATTAAAACCCTTTAATGTTACACATCCTGGAGCTTCTAAAAAGGAATAGGTATAGATGACATATTCCAGTTGTAGTCTTAATGAAATATTATGGAAGAATAAAAGTTTAACCCATTCCCACATGAGAAAGTTTTAAACTGATCTAAATTGAAAGAAATGCAGACGACAATTTCAAGGTAATGAAATTCTTAAATTCTTTGTCTTTTAGGGTAGAAATCATTGTAGACATTGAAGAAATTGCTTGTTAGAAGCAATTTCTTCAATGTCCACAATGTTTTCCAAGGCTTTTTGTCGTGGGGCGTAAAAAGGAGGGCTTGTGAGGGAATGGGTTAAACGTTCGTATAAAACAATCGTTGCTTGCAACAAGCGGTTTGTTCTTTTCAAACAATAACTTCTGAATTATTGACACTTTAGGGGTGGGAAAGGAGTGAACAGATATTCTGTTTCTAATTTGGATGATTCAATTTATTATATACCTATACATATTTTTAATAAAATATATACATTCCTAACAGACAAAATCGGACTAGTAAAAACAATCCGTATCTGATAGTGTCTAATACAATTACATATGAGGGTGCCAAAGATGACGTCATAATCATTCTGAAAATGACATCATAATGCGTAAACTTAATCAGAATGGTAAAGGAGAAATGAAACACTCGTAGAAATACAGATTTTTGTTATCATTTCGTCGAATTTATTTTATGATCAAAGGTATATAATAAATTGAATATTTTGTTACGATGGCGTTACAACATCTTGTATTTGCCTATCGTTGCGGAGGAAAATTTTGATATTCCACGCGACCTTCGGTCTCGTGGAATATCAAGATTTTCCTCCGCAGCTCGTATCTCTATCGTAACATAAAATTCCCTATGTTTTTTACATATATAAATTTTGAATTTTATTCAGAAAAAATGTAGAAATTTGAACAGGAGAGACTGCTTGTGAATCGCTATTTCCCAAGTTTTATTTTGCTCAGTATCTTTATATGTAATACCACACGCAATAACATTCTGGTAAGAAATTGTTGTTTAGTAACTGATGGTCTATAGTCCCTCCGGTTCTGTAGATGTCTATGAACTATGCCGCTCTTTGAAGGGTCTCCTTTTTCTCACATAATTATCCTTGTTTCCTATATATCAAACATCAGCAAGGAATATCCCTGTCTTACACTAGTGTAGAATCATTTTTTTTAGCTCACCCGGGACCAATGTCTCTGAAGAGCTATTGTCACCTTCGGGTGTTGGCAGGCGTCATCGTCGGCGTCCCCATTCGGTTTATTTTTTTTTTTTTTTTCTCTCTCTTTTTTTTTCTATCAATATTAAATCTAGAAAGTTTACATTTTACGAAAACATTCATCCGCAAATAGGCTTCCAGTTGAGACGAACACTCAATTTGCTCAATGACCTGATGACCTTGACCTGCTTTTTTAAAACTTAAACCAAAAAACGTTAATCTTGCTCATATTGATGACAGCTTATAACTAGGACCATCATACTTCATATCTATACTCATGAGTTGATAGGCTTTCACCTGTGACAAAGGTCCTTGGCACTGCGACCTTGACCTTGACCTTTGACCTATTTCATTAGTAATATATGTTCATAAAATATCAAACTGATTAAAATTTACACCCTCTCTCGTAAAATAAAACATTAAAAATAAAAAAAATATCAACTTAATTTTCCATTATCTCTTCAATCGGTAATTACGGACAACCGTGTCGGTGACAAATTTTAGTCTGTTCCAGACTCGGCTAAAATCCTTTTGAACATCTCTTTAACCCTTTCCCGTTTTTTAAAATCTATATCAGTCCAAATGCAAAGGTTTTGAAGACGACAACTTTTTTTTGTGCAAAAATAACCATTCAATATGGTAGACCCCGGCGGCGGCACATATTCTTTCCGACATTTGTCTCTCACCAATGGGTGGATAATCGGAAACCTAAGTGGGATAGCAGCTGGAGGCTAGGAAAGGACGTAATGGTAGTACTGGTGTGAGAAATACCAGGAATCCATTGTTAGGTGCCCCAGTCGCCACGACATGACTGAAATACTGCTAAAAGCGGCGTTAAACCCCATTCAATCAATCAACCAATATGGTAGAAAATATTGTGGAAAAAGAAGAAATTGCTTGTTACAAGCAATTTCTTGGACTTAAAAACCTGGGTTTGAACAGGAAAGGGTTAATAAAGCTGTAGTTACGACATTTCGCTCGCCCACCGACAATATAACGATATGCTATGATATTGTCCAATACGGGTTAATTTTATTTTTTCCCGAACGGATTACTAAGATGTGTGTAATGGATGATTTTATGAGTTTTCAGATTATATCGCCGACTAAACGCCTTCCCGCACACATCACACACGTGTGGTTTCTCCCCAGTATGGGATCTCACATGGACAATGTAGTTCCAACGGTCCTTCAGCCGCCTTGAACAATATTCACAAGTGTACCTCATGGCTGGCGAGGACGATCCTGGGTCGACCGATCGAGCTTTCATGGCTGATTGCAGTTCTGACTCGGCTGAAAAGTAAGGTGATAATTGATTATTTTAATAAAGTCACTATTGAATCTTCAATAAACATTTCACTAAAGGCTTATCAGTCAACGATGCAGGATATTGAACATAAACGTAATGTTAGTTAACCCTTGTCATGCTGAACCCGGAATATTCCAGTTTTGGCAGGAGGTGTAGACTAAGATTAGACTGCACTTATGTGCAGGCTGATCTTAGTCTATACCTCCTGCTTGTACTTTTCCTGCCAGAGTAGCTTTTGAAGTTGATTTCTAAAAGAAATATTGTTTTTTGAGCAAAACGTTCTTTCAGTGCTTTCAGCCCTTTGAGTTTACTGCAATTCAGTAAGATAATCATACAGCATGACAAGGGTTAATGCATGATGAAATTATGTTAGTTCCTTGAAAACGAGGTTATCTCCTGATATTTGAAAAACGACTATTACAACACGACCTTGTTATATTGGAAAGAAGTGGAAAAAAATATAAATATTGTAAGTCAAGAGAAAATGCTTTTTTAAAGATAACCCAGTGGGTCATATAGCTCGCGACTCTACAGACAATAACTTGTCAAAAATACGTTGAATACTTATTAGAAATAAAACATTGAGAAAAAAAAAATAATCAAAGCTCTGAAAGTGCTGAAGGAAGAAGGTCGTGTCATAATTGACCTTATTCTCTGTAATGATCAAAAGGTGTCGTTTAGGACTATATATATGACAAAAATGACATTTAACATCAAAACAAACACCGAAGAAAATTATCTTAAATCAAAAATAAAACAACAGAGTAAACAACGCTTATGGCAATATTATCAAAACATTCTATTTTTTATGAATGGCAAACGCAAGATCATATCCACAAAACAAAGGTACTGTCAATATATGATGGGTTCACACAGATTAACTCGATGAAACAGTCTGAAACTTGCCTGTTTTAGTAAATGTTATAATTGAAAATTATATAATGTAGTATTATTTCATAAAGTTTATTAAAATAATATTGAGGTCACAACTATACGCGATTATACTCCAAGATTTTTTTCAATTGCCACGCGGGAAGTTTCACTCAGTTATGATTTTACAAGATTTGTAGCCAGTGACATGAGAGTAAAATGGTTGGTTGGCGACCTAAACGTCGTAATTACAGCTTATTATAGCCAATAACCAATAAAATGCTTCATTCTACTTGTCGGCCAAGTATTACTTGGTTGCCCTGTCAATTTCTTTTTTATTTTTATTATTGACAGCCGCAATTCGTCTATTTACCAATCGCTGGCCTCACCAACTTACTCCGCTGGCCCCGTCCATTGACTTCAATAGGAAGTGCTACGTAAATTTCAAATGGCGTTATTTGGAACAATTCATTGTCAGTAACGTGTTATAATCAAAGGGCTGAAAGTACTGAGAAGTTGGAATGCGCTGAAAGGGTCATAACTGTGGAATTCGGTTCAAATTCATTTATTACTTTCCGAGTAAGCCTCCCTCCTTTAAACTTAAACCAGCATTCCCAATCGTGTACATATGTGCGTGAATAACGCGCAAAAACATAAATCCACATACAGAAATCAAAAACTAGCACTGTCTTAACCCATTCCCAGACAGTGACCCTTTAAATGACCCTGATCAAAGCTTTGGACAACATTGTGGAAAATGAAGAAATTGCTTGTTACAAGCAATTTCTTCATTATCCACAATGTTTTCTGTCCAAGAAGACCAGTTTTTTTCTTTTCTTTTATTTATTTTTTTTTTTTTTTATTGACAGTCGCAATTCGAAAATTTACCAATCACTGGCCTCACCCACTCACTCCGCTGGCCCCGTTTATTGACTCAAATAGGAAGTGCTACGTAAATTTCAAATGGCGTTATTTGGAAATATTCGTAGTCAGTAACGTGTTATAAAAACGTAAAATTGTTGGTTGGCCATCTTAACGTCGAAACTTGAATAAGTTGTGGTAACAACGTTTAAGTCGCCAAACTAACAATCAATGTCCTGAAAGTACTGTAAGCTAGCAAAGCATATTTTTGTTAAGTAATCTTCTTTTCCAAAGGCATAATGGATAAATAATCGAGGTCAAAGTAATCCAGGACTTTGCCCATTACAAAATAACAAAATCTTAGACTGGTTCGAATTGAAAGAAGTTGCAGACGACAATTTCAAGTAAGACGGATTTAGAAAATCTTTTCCGTGTTCCATAGAAAAATATTGTCGACCATGAAGAAATTGCTTGTCACGAGCAATTTCTTAATTGCCAACAATAATTTCCAAGGCTTTTTTTTCTTGGGATACTTAAAAAGCGGATTTGAGTTGGAATGGTTTAAAAAGCATGCTTTTGAGAGAGTTCTCTACAATAGAGAACAAATGAAAAATTGAAAATAGTTTGCAATATTCCTGAGCTACATAAGAACTATTTTTATAGCGTAAGCATTCAATGAATTTAGTGGTTAAGCCTCCAGTGGCAGTTTGCACTCGTTGAACTAAGAGAATTTTGTCTGTTAACTTAACCCTTTCCTGGACAAACCCGGGATTTTACGTCATTGTGTTTCATACTTGAGAAAACATTGTGGAAAAGGAGAAATTGCTTGTAACAAGCAATTTCTCCTTTTCCCACAATATTTTCTACCACATAGGATGGTCAGATTTCAAATTGCATGCATTTTTCATTGTTGTCTGCAACCTCTTTCAAATTGGACCAGTCTTAAATTTCATAAAATAGGAAAGGGTTAAGCTATCAAAGCTGACAATGCTTTACACGAATGTTACCATTCACTTCACTTAATTAATTAATTAATTAATTAATTAATTAATTAATTAATTAATTAATTATTTATTTATTTATTTATTTATTTATTTATTTATTTATTTATTTTCTTTACCGACAGCAGCGATCTACCAATTTCAACAAGAACCTAAACATTCTTCTCTGCACAAGTCGTCTTCATGTGACACAAAAAATAGAAATACATGTAGTAATAATATCCCACCTCAAAATCATAGATTTTGTAAATTGTCCACTTAACCCACTACCAGACGATAACATTCTAGACTGGTCCTAATTCCAAAGAAGTTGCAGACAACTTTTAGTTGGCGACATTTTAGAATTCTTTGTTAATCTTTCGGAATAGTAAACATTCTAGATAATGAAGAATTTGCTCGTAACAAGCAATTTCTTCATTTTCGGGAATGTTTTCGAGAGATTTTTTTCTTCTTTGGGCTTACAAAAGCCGGACTGTTGGGTAGGAATGGATTTATATGGGGCAGGGACCATAAGAATAAATGAATGAATAAATACATGAAAACAGAGTAAATTGATACATTAACCCTTGTCATGCTGAATTAAATCCTCTACAAAAATTATGTTGAAATCAAAGGACTGAAAGCACAGAAAACACTCCTTTTTTGTGGGTAATTATTTAGAAATTTAATGGTATAAACAATGCTGGCTTTAAAGGGACAAGCAGGAGGTCTAGACAAAGATCAGACTGCACAAATGTGCAGCCTGATCTTTGTGTAGACCTCCTGCTAAAACAGGAATATTCCGGGTTCAGCATGACAAGGATTAAGAGACAAAATGGATACAACAAAAGCTACCATACTGGTTTTAAAGCCCATGCAAGTATTTAGACAATTTAATGCACACACACAAAATACTGTAGGTATTTAGGTAACTGTCTCATTCATTTTCAAATTCAATCTCAGCAATATTTGCAGATAAGTGTTCAGTCTCACGACTTATTGGCATGCGTTGGACACTAGACGATCCACTTAATCTGATTTTGCGCTAACCTAAGACGAAGGTGGGCGGATAAGGAACCGGGTCTTCCCGAAAACAAAAATTGATATAGCTTTGATAACTTTATTTCTCTCTCAGGCAATACAAACATTTACAACATTTTCGTATACAAATATATTGAAACATATAATAGATGATATAAGATAAGTGAAATTGAAGCATACTTCAATTTGACAACTTATGATATTAGGTTCGTTATCAAGGTAATCCTGCCTAAATAAAAAACCAAAGTATTGAAAGTACTGTAAGCCAGCAAATCATGTTTTGATTAAGAAAATCTTTCCCTTGTTGAATAGAAAAAATTGTGGACATTGAAGAAATTGCTTGTCACAAGCAATTTCTTCATTGTCCACAACGTTTTTCAAAGTTTTTTTCTTGAGATGCTTAAAAAACGGAAGTGATTGGGAATGTGTTAAATAGCATGTTTTTGAAAGAGTTCTCTACAGTTTGAACAGAGTTTGCAATTTCTTAGACGGGTCAAAATCTAAAGAATTTGAAGACAACAATCTTTGGTTGGTGATTTTTGTATTCGTATTTTGGGGCAGAAACATTGTGGATAATGAAGAAATTGGTTGTAACAAGACATCCCTCCCTTTCCACAATGTTTTCCGATGCATTCTTCTCGCGTGAAATAGTAAAAATCAGAAAATTGTGGCGTCTTCAAAATGTTTTAACGTCATTTAGACAGGCTTCCCTGGATAACGTATCATTTTAAGAGATGAAGGGAATATTTTTTTGTTTTCATGGTTGTATGAACTGAAAAACCTTATCACATTGTATGAATACGCGAAGCACACATAGGTGTGATTATGTTTTTTGGTTCATACCTCCATGAAAACAAAAATATTCTCTTCATCTCTTATAATTTAATATCATTGAGCGAAAAAAGCAATGACTTTACAAATTTCGATACTTTTGGTATGGAAATTTTTTGTGCGGAAGCATGAAAAATAGCTGAGTGCTCAAAATTTTGCCCATGGAGATACGAATACTTTTTTCAATCAATCAGAACACCTATTTTTGATAGACGAAACTGTAAATTTAATAATATGTTTAATAAATTCACGTCTTATCGAGAAGTATCAACACGGTTCCACGTCTGTCAGTCAAATATATTACCCACAATAGTACACACAATGCAATTCATTTATTTGCTTCTTGTTTTTCATTCAAACTCCTTTGTCCTAATTCAAAATTATTACATACCAAGAATAGGCTATAAGAAATGATTCGTGAAAATGATTACAAATGTAATAATATTTTAATATGTTCTGATCTTACTTACTTACTCCAATATCCTTCGCAATTTCCCATCTTTATCATTTCATAAAAGTTACGAATGTTTTATGTGAATTGGGCCATGATGGAAACGTCTTTATGCAAACTGGCACGTTCTCTACGGACACTTTTTAATTCTTAACATCATCAATTCGCATAAGACTGAAATATTTCATACACACGATTCAGTGAGAATATACAAAACTGTCCGCTTACAACATTTCACTCGTCATACGTTCTTGAGATATATTAGTGGACGCTAAAGTTCTTTTTCGTATGGATGAGGCTGTGGTGGAATCCTTTTCTTATATATTCTCATTGAAGTCAACTCATAAAAGTTTCCATTGTTTCAGATGAGTTAAACTGTGGCATTTGAGACTGTCTTTTCTTGCAAACCCTTTCCCGCACACTTCACAAACATACGGTTTTTCTCCAGTGTGTGTGCGTCTATGTGTGGTAAATTTCCACGAGCTGTTGAACAAAACACCACAAAACTCGCAGCGAAACTTTGCAATTGTACCGGACACCCGTGAGGCATCGGCTCTCGAATCTGAAAGAGGAAGAAAAACAATTTAAGTTAGAAATGACATCAAATTATCAAAGATAAGATTAAAAATGATGCTTACAAATCACGTAGCTCCAGAATCTAACACGGGTTTACATATTGTTATTTTTGTGTTAACAACGTGGTATACTAATCCCGATTTTATGACGAGAATTTACGGATCGCCGGCCCCGCTCACTGACTTCGCTGGCCCCGCTCATTTACTCCGACTCATCTTCTATATTTAATGGCGTTATTTTGCAAAATTTAAGGTCAATTCATGGAACAAATATGAGGGACAATTGCCCTGGCACTCGCCTGAGATAAGGCTCTTTTTCTTCAAACCCTATTACCAACTGGGTCTAGATTAGACCTCTTTTAAAATTTAATTAAAACCAACTTATGTTGCCATGGCTACTAATGCATTCTACAGCTTTCAAATATTTTAGTAATTTTCAAAAGGGGACAACCTAAGTGAAATGAAATTTCTACCAAATTTAGTTAAAATTTGGGAAGAGATGCAGTCTTTATTTCTATTTAGGCCAAATCACACTGGGGCTCTGAAATAAAAGGAATTTTGAAAGAAGCCAATGTTCTGATGCTTCATGCAAAATACATAGCTTCTACGACTTCTGGGTCAAAATGAGATGCTTTTTATAGTCTTGTTGTCATGGCCACCAGAGCTTTCAACGGAATTCTCTTCTTTGGTTGAAAAATTGCCCAGTGGTTTGGGAGAAGATGCCGTTTTAAAAATCCATCTTTATTCTAACACACGCACCCGAGACTCCGCCCCTGGGGACCCTATGGTAATGATTTTAGCAATTGTGAAAGTGGTCAATATATTTACGCTTCATGCAGAAGATCAAGGCTCTACGTCATCTGGGTCAGAAGGAGTTGGTTTTAAAGATTCTTTCAAAATTTCAATTTTATTGCCACAGTTTAACACGGATTTCAATTCTTTTAGCAATTTTTCAAAAGGCACCACCCGAGGAACGTTTCTGCCAAATTTTGTTGAAATTGGCCCGTTGGTTTTGGCGGAGATTTAGTTTTAAAATACTTCTTTATTTCTATATATTAGAGTTTTTTTTTAATAATTCAAAATTTCTATTTTGTTGCCCTGGCAACTAGAGTTTTCAACAGATTTCAATTCTTTTAGCAATTTCTTAAGGGCACCACCAAAGGAACATTACGGCCCAATATGGTTGAATATCAGGCTGGGCGGTTTCGGAGGAGATGTCGTTTTAAAATTGTTGACACACGAGGGACACCGGACGACGCATGGCGGATGCCTGACAGAGGACAATCAAAATACCTCACCATGAGCTCCGAAAGGAAGCTTCAATTAAATATTTAAAGGTATTTCTTTCCAAAATTCATAGCCAGAACCACGCAACAAAAATTAATTTGGTCGTTGACGACCTAAAACGTTATCACTACACCTTGAATAAGCCGAATAAGTTACGATATTTAAGTCGCCAAACCAAAATGTAGGGCAATGGTGTAGTTCGACGTTCACGTTCGGTTTTAATGAATGATTTGATTGGTCAATTGATTCTTTGATTAATTGGTGCGACCTGTTATCGCTTCCTGTTATCTACGATTCTGTAGATTTCTCTTTACAATAATGTTTTTTATCAGTAGCGGATAACGCAAGTTGGATAATACTTGATGATTTTACAAACGGATCAATAGATTAATATTGTATATAGACTATAGACCATTTCCCAGACGACAAAATGACTGGTCCAAATTCAAAGAAATTGCAGACGACGAATTTTCGTTGCCGTAATTCTATTTGTCTTGGTCTTTTGGAATAAAATACATCGGGGATAATGAGGAAATTACTTACAACAAGTATTTTCTTTGTTTTTAACAATGTTTTTCAAAGCCTTTTTTCATAAGGGTCGTAAAAAGCGGGATTGTGTAAAAAAGGTTTTAACACCTTCCTGTACAATCCCTGCTTTCTAAGTACCTGTGATTTTATACTAGAGATAACATTGTGGGAAAAAGAAGAAATTGCTTGTAACAAGCAATTCCTTCTTTTCCCACAATTTTTCTACCCTGTTGGCTAGTAACTTTTTCAAACTGCACTCATCTTAGTTGTCGTTTGCAGCTTCTTTCAATTTGATCAAGTCTAGAAATTTGAAAAAAAAAAAAAAAAACAAAACAAAAAAAAAAAACGGAAAGGTTAAACTCCCAATAGTTTTTATTCTCAAACAGTTGAAATTGAAAGGTAACATGCTCTAAAATCCTCGTCATTTTATGTCTTATCAATAATCATAAGAAAGTATCATATATCCTATTTGGAATTAAAGAAAAAACACACACTCAACCAAAAAAGCAATTTCTTCATTGTCTAGATTGTTTTCTACACTAAAAGACAAGAATTTGATAATACATTCAAATTAAAATTGTCGTCTGCAATGGAATAATTCTCGTTTTTTATCAATTTTTCAAAGACACTTAATATCATTAAGATATATTATATCATTAAATGAGACTAATGTCGTCCAAGGGCGACACAAAAAACATAATCACAGTTTGAATAAGGTGTAGCTTCGACATTTTGGTCTCCTTTGTTCAATAAAATATCCTATCTTTGGTTTTTAAACCTTATAATGGTAACGATAGTATTTGCCAATCGCGGATCGCCTTTGTGAATCCAAATTTGGATAAATCTATCAAATTCGTTTATACGCAAATTTCTTTTCTTTCTCAAATCTGTAAAAGTGAGACCTCATTATTACAACTAGATTATATTCAAGTTGTAGTTAAGACGCTGAAGTCTCAATTCAACGATTTTCTTTGATGCTTTCTTTCCCAAGCGAAGTTTCTTCCCCTGTATATTGCAAACTAACATCGATCGGTATATCGGTTTTCAGTTTGGGGTGGCTGGAGTTCTATAAAATTGATGTATCACGGACTCCGCTGGCCACACTCACTGACTCCAACAGGAAGTTCCACTTTGATTATTTAACGGTGTACAAATACGGGATTTAACGTCGCCGTGATTTTATTCTTGAGAAGACGTTGAGGAAAAAGAAGAAATTGCTTGTAACAAACAAATTTCCAAAACAGAGAAAGGGCTAAGTAAAATTTATGACCAGTAACATGTACCGAAAAAGTATATGGTTAGTTGACGACCTGAAGTCGTACCTACAGTTTTAATAAGCTTTAAGTCGATAAACTAACCAGTATATTTAATAAAATCGTCGGTCAATGATGGTTTAAAGTTCCCTACCGGTCCGAATCATTTATTTGATTGGTCGTTTGATTCTATGATTTACGGTCCCGATCAGTCATTTGATCAACCGCTGGCCCTCCAACTTATTCCATTTGTCACGTCCATCGACTCCAACAGGAAGTCCCGCTTCGATTTTAATCGGCATAATTTATTGTCAGCAGCATGTATCAAAAATTTAAATGGTTGGTTGGCGACCTAAACGTCGTAACTACAGCTTGAAAAAGCTATAGTTACGACGTTTAAGTCGACAAACCAACAAAACAGATTTTTAAAAAATGCGGCCAATGTAGGAGTTGAAAGCTCAGGTCCGGGTTGAATAAATGGTTTGATTGGTCGGTTGATTCCTTGATTGACAGCTGCGATAGGTAAATTGACGAATCAATGGCTAAGACATCTGGCCTCTGAAAAGACAATTCGACTATAAAATCAAAGGATTAGTGCAAATATGCATAAAACAAAATGTAACCGTTGGTAGGCAACTTAGCTGTTGTAACTACAGCTTGAATAAGTTGAGTTACAAAGTTAAAATTGAAGACACCAGATGTGCTAAATATTAATGTCCGAAGTCAACATAAACTTTGAATTTGAATAAAAAAATGTGTTTTTGTTTGTTTGTTTTATTCACAACGGCGATAGGTTAATTCAAGACCAGGCATGATCAGAATCAGATTTGCAAGAGCTACGCATTGGTCGATTTTGAGCAAAGATAAGAGAACGGCATATGCTTGTTTATTTTTAATGCCTTAATTTGTAATTTAATACAAATGACTCAACTTACAATAGAAAACAAACAAGAAATAACCAGACAAATTCTTAAAAAAATGTACATTTCGGAAAATACAACTTAATCCATGCTAGAATAGAGCTGTATAAACGACATTTTGGTCGCGCAAATACGATCTGAAACATAAATTGATTCGTGGCACTCCACGAAAATATGCGCCTGGTAAAGACCAAGTTCAAAAAAGTTCAAAAATATTTTAATGGCATATAAACAACTTGTTTTTTGCCAATACATATAAATTATTAATTAACAGTACAGCATGTGGACAAGAGAATAGTTATTTAGTCAGGAAAACTAGTGATAATAATCTTCAAGACTTCAATTCATTTATACCTTAGACAACAAATATTTTAGAATATCCATATAGTAAATTCTGTAGACATAAATTTATATAATTAAAACAAGTTAAAATGTGGATAGAACACACTCTTTGACCAGTTTATTATTATTATTTTTTACATTTAAATTATCAAATTTTTTATTTAATTGGCGAGTGTTGGCTTTCTTTTGAATGCTTAGTCAAATAAAGTTAAAATATGAAAATTATACAGTATGACAATGTGATTATCCTGTCTTAACTTATCAATTGGCCATGATTGAGAAAAAGTTTTTATTCGTATATTAATTCAGCTGAGTTCTGCCTCCTAGACACTGTAGTTCTTGGCAAATAAGAGTAATAGATGAGTGTATCAAAAAGGTGTAATGTTTAGAAAGAAGAAATACATTGGATAATGCAGTTCTTCCTCCCAAATACTACACTTGATACTTTTGCTGACAGGAATTCAAATTTTCAGTTCAAAATTTAAACCACACTATAGAGAACATCTTTACAATCCATAATGATAAGATTTGTTTCGCTTAAGCAAAAAAGAAAGTTCATACATATTTTGATTGAATGGAATACTTGCACATTGATTCTAAATTACTGATAATGCAATGATAATGTAACACATGCAATTGTTTGTTTTATATAAGAGACACATTTTTTTTTTTTTTTTTTTTTTTTTTTTTTAAATATCACCATAGTTTGAGTATTATAATGGGAGAAAGGCAATAGATCACCCTAAAGTATTCAGTAGTATGATCCACAACCTTGCCTCCTAGTATATACATAATGAAGCACTGTAAGCCTATTACTTTCTTAACCCTGCATGTTTTTTTCTCGTAAGTCGTTTGCATGGTATATAAATTTGCTAAGATTGAGAATGGTTCTTTTTGACGTAGATTTCAACAAAAGTTTAAATTTAGTAAGTGATGGCCAAGTTGTAAAATATTTTGGTAGATAAGTCACTCTCAGATTGCGATAAAGCGGGCATATTAGAAGGAAATGGAACTCACTTTCCACTTGATTACCCTTACAAACCAAACATTTTCTCTCTTCTCTAGGAATATTTCGGTGTCTTCCAACCTCAATAAGAAGTTTATGAGAAGAACAACGAAATCTACATAGAGCGTTTCTGTATTTTGGTTCCTTAATAAAATCTAGATAATCTTCAAATGCAAAATTCTGTTTAAACATTCTGTACGTTTCTAGCTTTGAAGAGTCATGAATGTTGTTATAAAAATCACTTACATATTGATCATAAATCCTTTGTATTATATATACAATGTTAATTTCAGAAGTATCAATTACGTTTCTCAAATACGAGAAACCCAATTTATCAAAAAGTGTGAAAAGATTCTGACTCCATTCATTTACATGATTACCATTTCCATCTTTCATGCTAAAGATTTTGAATATTAATGAGTTACCTGATTTGCAAATTTTGTGCCAGTATTTAACAATGGCTATATTTCTTAATACATAAAGGGGAAATCTACCCAATTCTCCATAAATACAACAGTTTTGTGTTTTACTACTGACTTTCAATAACTGTTTCATAAACTTCAAATGTACTAATTCACAGTCATGTGCTCTATGAAAACCCCAGGTCTCAGAGGCATAAGATAATATAGGTAATACCATAGCATCAAATAGTCTGGCTTTCTCTCTATTGCTTAAAGGTACCTTTTCAAATAAAATATTTAGACTATATAAAGCTTTCATAGCCTTTGAAGCCAAATCTTTTTGTGCAACATAAAACCTACCATTAGATGCTACTGTGCATCCAAGGTAGGTAAAATGTTTCACAATTGATAATTTTTCATCGTTATATCTGATATCAATATCTTTTTTGCGATTACTTTTCTGACAAACCATAACTACAGTTTTGTCAATATTAACTTTAATTCCCCATTGCCTTGAATATTCACTAAGTTTATTTAATAGGCACTGCAGACCCTCTTTGGAATATGAAAATAATACAGTATCATCAGCAAAAAATAGTAGAAATAATTTCAAATCTTCAAGTGTAAAGCAGTCAAATGCATCAGATAACATAAATCCATACATATCATTGATAAACAAAATGAACAGAAGTGGAGACAGGGGCTCGCCTTGCTTCACACCCATCTTGATGTTAAAAAAATCACTATTTTGACCATTTACTCTGACACATGACTTAATGTTATGATACATAGCAGACAGCATTTTCACCATTTTTGTGGATGCTCCACAATGTAAAAGTTTATTCCAAATTGCATTATGATTGATCGTGTCGAAAGCTTTTTGGAAATCGACAAAAGCACAGTAAAGTTTTTTCTTTTCTACATTTATTACTTTGTTTATGATTGAGGAAAGGATAAAGATACTGTCAACAGTACCCTTCCCCTTCCTAAATCCAAACTGAAACTCGTTTATAACTTGGTACTTCTCAGACCAATCTCTCAATCTGTTATCTAGTAAGCAGGAAAAGATTTTGGAGAAAACACTTGTTAAAGTTATCCCCCTATAATTATTAATATCATTGATGTCGCCCTTTTTGGGTATAGGTATAATCATACCTTTTGTCCATTCATTTGGATATATACATTTGCTATACATGAAATTGAAAAGTTTACAAAGTAAGGGTGCAATATTTTCTGCTATTTCTTTAAAAAATTCTGGAAGCAGTAAGTCTATGCCAGCACTTTTCCCTGATTTTAGCGATTGAATACATTTTAAAACTTCATTTACTGTGAAATCTTTATCAAGATCGTCATTTTGCGAATTTATTTCCAAGGATTGATCCGTATCATTGTACAAATGATCTGGATCAAACTCATTTGAAAATAAATTTTGAAAATATTCAAAAAAATCTTTGCAATCATGTGGGATCTGGGTATTGTTATTTGATTTAAGTTTCTTAATTTCCCTCCAAAATTTTTGTGGGTCATTGTTTGCAAGGAAAGAAAAACGTTTTTGTTTGGAAATTCTGTAGCTATGTTTAGCTTTTTTCTTAACATTATTATATATACGCTTCTTTTTCAACATTTCACTTTCATTGAAATCAGATTTGTTTAAACGATACTTCTTCCTAGCCTTACGGAACTCTTTTTTGGCTGAATGACATTCCTTATCAAACCATGAGTTTGCATACTTATTTGTTTGATAACTGTGTGAAGAATAAACTCTTTTCATACCAAAAACAGATACTGCAGAATTATATAAACAGTCACTTATTTTGGAAATTCCTAAATCAATGCTATTACGCCCTGAAATCGTTTCCTCAAGTATTTGTTCTAAATAATCCAGTTTATTACATATAGTATTCTTGTATTTATCATTATGTATTGGGTCCCAGTTGATCCTACAGAGATCAGTTTCTCCTTTACCAGCAGGTAAAGTGACATTTCCAACTGAAAGACCAAAACTGACTGGAACATGTGAAGAAAGTGACCAAAGGTCATGAATAACAAATGAGCTAATCAGGGGAAACAACTGTTCAGAGCATAATACATAATCAATCAAACTCTTCCCTTTCTCTGAAATAAAGGTGAAATCCCCCACACAGTAATCATCTCCTTTTCTACCATTTACAATTCTTAAGTCTGCATTCTGGCATAACTGTAATAACATTTTTCCTGAGGGGTTAATTACATTGTCTTTTGAATATCTATGAGTTAACCCATCAAATTTTTCGCACTGATCCAGGTCAATTACTGGGACATATTTATTCTGATCCCTATCTGAAGAGATATGTTCCTGTAACTGGCCACATCGGGCATTTAGATCACCAACCAGGGCTGTATCACCCAATAAAGAATACTTCCGTAGCATTGATTCTATACTTTCAAAAAATCCTAAGTCATGACAAGCAAAATATGGGGATGACTCTGGTGGTACATATGCAAAGCAAATGAAGATATTTCTTTCAGTTTTAAAAAATGATTTACAAAATTTAACAATAATTATACCATGATTGTCAGTCTCCTCTAAAGAGAGGCCTCCTTGGAGCTCCTCTCTGTAGAAGAGGCTGACACCGCCATGACCTCTTTTTGATTTTACACTAGATTTTCTAGGTATATGAAATGCTTCATAACCCTTTATCTTAAAATCATCATAGCATCTCTGCCATGTTTCCGAGAAGAAAAGTATATCAAAATCAGACACAAAATTTTGAAAATCATTGTCATTGATACATGATTTAAGACCTTCCACATTCCATGATAAAATGTTTATGTCTTGTTTTCCTACACATTTCTAGATCACTTTAGACTTCTTTGGCTCTTGACCTTTTTGACCTTCTTGACCCTCGATATAGAGCAAATTGTCAATATAGAGTTTATCACGTACAAGGTATGCTTTTTTACCGTCATCTCGTGCTTGGATCATTATGGGTATCAGTTTTTTACGTTTTTCCACAACCTCTTCTGGAAATTGATCAGACACATTGTAGGGGGAACTCTTGAGATCGATGGATTTAAGTGCTGATTTTATCACGTTTTTTGAATTGGTATTACAGAACTTTGCAACAATAGGCCTTATTTTACCCTTTTTGAATTTACCCATGCGATGGGCTCGATCAATCATTATGTGAGACTCCGCGTCATGAATATTCAGGATCTGCTTGCAAAAAGCCAAAACTTGGTTTGTACAGTTTTCAATAAACTTCGGTTCTTTGGCAGACTCTTGTTTGGTATGTTCATCCACTGAAGAAGAACTATGTCCTGCCAGATTAGCACCTGCTTGATCCATTTCTTGTTCACCGAATATTTCGTTCTCTGGTAACCCAAAAAATAGCAAGTTATCTCTCATCGAGCGGCACTTCAAGTCAATAATACTCTCTGCAAGAATTTCCTGGTGTTTGTCCAAGGAGGACATTTTATGTGTGACGTCTTCTATTGCTGATTTGTTTGAATTCAGGCAACTCGAGAGGGTATCATACTGTTCACTGATAAAAGACTGGCTTTTCTCCATCTCTATTAACCTACTGTCCATACTATTTAGCCTTTCTGTAATGTTGTTAACTGATGACTGTAATGTGGACTGTTTTGTGTAAACATTTGACAGTTTAGTGTCAATTTCATTTAATCTGCTAAGTATAGATCAAGATCAGCCCGTGTATCCACAACGTATCTCGATTATGGTGTACCGTTTGGGTCAAAAGTCCCCTTTAAGTCATCTTAGCACAAAGAACGCGTGCACGCATATTAAATTATGCAGGTAAATCCGTTTAATTTAAGCGTGTGCGCTTATATTTTGAGAGTACACGCGTTATTCAATGCAAGTAACCACCTTCATATGGTGCGTGCACTTAGTATTTAGGCGTACGCGCACATTTTATACCCTTGGACGCTCAGTAACGATGTGCACACGCCTAAATTTTATGAGTGCATCTGTAATAATATTACACGTGCACGCTTGTATTTTAGCTTGTACTACCCAAAGTGGACATTTGACCCATTTCGTGTGCCACACTCAATACGCTCTGTAGATAGAACTCTACTGACTCAAGATCATCTATGTCATGGGTTCGATCCCCGGCGGCGGCTCTTCATCATTTCCGACTTTTATCTCTCCCCAAAGGGTGGATAATCGTTAACCTAAGTCGGAATAGCAGCTGGAGGCTAAGAAAGGATTTAGTGGTACTGGTGTGAGAAATACCAGGAATCCATTGTTAGGTGCTCCAGCCGCAACGATATGACTGAAATACTGTTAAAAGTGGCGTTAAACCCCAATAAATCAAAGATGGTCTAGAAGATCGGTAAACAGTCTTTTTTTCTCAACGTCTAGGCTTCAAGTGAAATAGACCTCGGCGACATTGGGCGACATTTTTCTTAACCCTTTTTGTTGGTTTGGCGACTTAATTGTCGTAGCTATAGCTTATTCAAGCTGTAGATACGACGTCTAGATCACCAACCAGCTATTTTATTTTTTGTTACATGCTACTTTCCTTATATTTTGCAAAATCGAAGCGGGGCTTCCTGTCGGAGTCGGTGGGCGTGACCTATCGTTTCTTGCAAATTGTTACCTGAATATCACGTCAAAATTAGACAAGCTATATGTCCTGTAACTCTAACGTATTTGGTTCATCGTTTTCCGTTTTTGACAATGGAACCGAATCTTTCGACACGTAAGCCCCCAATGTCCTGTAACACTATCATAGCTTGCAAAATCGTCTCCCGTATGTTACAACAGAACTGGATAATTCAAAATATAACGCAGAATGCCCTGTCAAGCTACCGTATCTTACAAATCGTTTCACGTATATGAAAGCAGAATTGGATCATCCGAAATGGTAAAAAATTAAGCTTCGTGTCCTGTACCAGATTTGTATTTGGGAAATTATTTCCCATATAAATCAGGAGAATTGAATCATTCCAAATGAAAAGCTGCATATCTTGTATTACTATCGTATCTGGCAAGTCGTTTACCGTATAAAACAGCGGAATTAGATAATTCGATATGTAAGACGACGTGTTCAGTAACACTATCGTATCTGGAAAAAATTTACTCGTACATAACATCAGTATTTGGTCATCGAAATGTAAAGCTACATGTTCAGTAACACTATTGTATCTGGAAAAAATTCCCCGTGTATGACATCAGTACTTTGATCATTGAAATGTTAAGCTACATGTTCAGTAACACTATCGTATCTGGAAAAATTTCCGACTCATGGCATCAGTATTTGGACCATTGAAATGTAAAGCTACATGTTCCGTTATACCATCGTATCTAGAAAATCGTTACTGCGTCTCGCGACCGACTTATTCTATATGTCTATTATATGCAAGGCTGCGTGTCGTTTAAGACTATCGTATCTGGCAAATCGTTTCCCACATGTGTCACACTTATGTGGTTTCTCCCCGGTGTGTGTCAATCTGTGCCTGTTATATTTCCATTTGCTATAGAACCCTTGACCACAAAACTCACAGTGGTGGTTGGGGGGTCTGCCATGTTGTTTTGGGTTGTTGACGAACACCACTGAAAAAAAAGAATTATAAAGAATGATGCTCTTGATCTCGAATTCATCTCGAGTGAATACTTACAGCGAAGGTAAAACTTCTCCCAATCAAACCGACAGCCCGACGAGTAGTATGCAAAACGAGTGAAAGATTCAACTGAAACTTGAACTAGCCGCGTTTTAGCGCATGTATCACTTAACTTTTTTATTTCTTCTTTTATTCAATAAGTTTCCTATCCTATACGACATAGATTATTTATTTATTTCACCAACTAGAAGTTAGTCGTCTAAAACTTCTTTTAATTTGACTCATTCTAAACTTTAGACGCCTGACAATGTGTTTAATTTGAATAAGGATTTTCCTAATGGGGAAAATTTCTTAAGTCTAGATACATGTATTCAAAAAGAGAAAAACTGATATGCAATAAAGTTACCCGGTCCGGCGACATAAATTAGCTCCCTTTAATAGATGTAACAAAATTAGGCCTTTAACGACATTCTATAGATCAGACTCTTACTCAAGGCCTTCTCAGGAACATATGTGTAAAATTTAGAGGACATCTACTTTATATGTTTTGAGGATTTTCCCGAAAGGTTTTCATTATATTAAAATATGGAAATAAAACTATAGAAACCATGCTGTTCAACTGGTATAAATTTCCATATGGAGAGTCACGCACTAATTGAAATTAGTATTGTAGTTTCCCAATAGAAGATTTTCCAATTTTTCATTACATACCATGTATGGGAATTAACCCCGCTTCTTAAAGCCAGGTTTCATTCCGACAAAAAATAATCAAGGAACCCGATATACGGTCATCCAAGAATAATTTTGTGAAATTTTGTAAAAATCTAGCCAGTAGTTTCCGAGAAGATTATTTTTAAAGAAAAGGTGTACAGCAGAATACATGAACGGTTGAAACAACGCTATTGACCTTCAGCAAGTGAAGCTTAAATAGCCTGCCACTTGTTGGAGAATACTATAGTGATTATAGCAGAAAAAAAAACCTTTAAAATTCCTTTAAACCATTCCCACATGATAAAAATCCTAGACTGGTCCAAATTAAAAGAAGTTAAAGACGAAAATTCAAATTTATGAAATTTAAGATTTTTTCAACTTTCTGGGTAGAATACCTTGTGGAAAATGAAGAAGTTGCTTGTGACAAGCAATTTCGTCATTTCCCACAATGTTTTCCCAGTTACTTTTCTTTGGGCCGTCAAAAAGCGTCATTTTGTGGGAATGGGTAAAATTTCAATTCTCCATTGCATTTCGTTTATAATATTTCCTGATTTCTCGAGCTTTGGACTATAAAATGGAAAAAAAAACTATTAATTTTTCGTCAAACTACAAACACGGTTAGTCGAAATATGGATGCCTCGAAGTAGTTCAGACAGACAAAAAAATATTTCGACAAAGGAAGAGAGACAGACAAACAAACATAAAAGTACTCGACGCTGTATGATAACAAGAATGAGAGATGATAAAATGCATTAATCTGGAGATGTGGGGGTAAATGGCATGTTTGGCAAAGTACTTGAGGCGATTGACTTGGTAAAATTTGTTGTTGTTTTTCTCTCGATGTATGGATATCACGACGTGTTCGACGAACATTTGATACAGACAGGCTGCGGGTCTGCTTTATCTGCTTAACAATTTAAGTATATTTATATGAATTTTAGTTCATGGGATCATAAAAGTTTCTGTAATAATACGATGCCATCACCCATAAGTTCAATCTCTAAACACGCTTTAAACAATGGCGACATTGCACGGAAATACGGAACAACCCTCGTATAGATCTATGCACTTTATCTAAGAATAAACTTGAAAAAAGGATAGAATTTATACTTTGTATCCCTTCGTGAACAAAAGGACTATCCATTTTGTGTAAAATAGTCATTCTATGTCAATACACTAGTATACGTGAACTTATTTTCGAAAAGCTATTTGCCGTTAGGCGATCAAAACCTCGTAACTAAAGCTGTCGTTACGAAATTTCGGGGACATAACGACTTGTCTCTGGCGAAAGTTTGCTAGATCCGATTCTTTTTAAATACATTTATTGCGTCATTGGAGTTCCAGATGGTCATTTTTTGTGTGCCGGGTATCATGTAAGCTAAAAAAAAAAAAAAAAAAAAATAGCCTGTCATACTTCTACAAAATAGACATCAAATAAATTTTACCGGACCCGTGAAAAGTGACTTGTATTCATGTCTGTCTTGAAACCATCCCAACTTTAAAAAAAAAATATCTAAAAAATATTTTTCGAAAACATTGCGGGAAATGAAGACATTTCTAGAAATAAGCAACGTCTTCAATTCTCACGATGTTTCCCGTCGCCCCTAGAAAAAAAAGTTGTTGTTTTTTTAAATAAAATCGTCGAGTGCAATTTCTTTAATTTTGGGACCAGTCCAAAATTTCCTCGTCTGATAATCAGTCGCATGGAAAGACAGACCACACATAGTATTTGCGAATATCTAAGGTAAAGCCACAAATCTTTATTTGAAGTATAATTTGTCAAGCAAACTTTTGTAAATTACAACGTTGATTTCAATTACAATTAGCACAACATCACATATTTTACTCGCCGAAGAAATAATCATGGAAAATGTTGTGGAAAGGAAATGCTGCACCATCTGATACAAAATCCAATCAAGGAATCAATCGACCAATAAAACCATTCATTTAGACCAGAAATGAGTTTTGAACTCCGACATTGGCCGCCATCTTTGTTACCCTTAATGTTGGTTTGGCTACTTAAACGTCGTAACTACAGCTAATTCAAGCTGTAGTTACGACATTTCGCTCACCAATCAACTATTCTACCGTTTTGTTACATGCTACTTACTATAAATTTTGCAATAAAGCTCCGTTTGAAATCCTATTGGAGTCGGTGAGCGTGGCCAAAGAAGTAAGTGGGCGGGGCCAGCGATTGGTCAATTTGGACCAGTCTTAAATGTTGTCGTCTGTTAATGAGTTAATCTAACCTTCTGCCTGACAATATCTAATTTGGTGCGTTGCAGAAATAAAGCTATAGCAACATTGCGGAAAAAGATTTTTCAACAATATATTATAGCCTGTCTGGTACAAACTTTACTGATTTTTCCCATTTAGCCTTCAGGAGTGTGGTATTCCCATGCTCGACTACCCCGACATGAGCTTTTCATTGTGGACAAGTACTTTTTTATCGAAGCCACTTGTCCGGGGAGGGGACAGTAAATACTTGGGAAAATCTTGGACTTGTAGAAAACAAATCTCGAAGATAATTCATTATATGTTGGAAAATTGTCATAATGTTTATAAATATTAAAGGATAGAAAAATGCTGGAACCCAGCATTTTCTTAATCAACAACTATGTTTTCTGAGAATTTGTCTCTTTTTTCTTTTTTCGGTCATGTTCATTTTAAATCCAGACAACACCCCGAGAATAAGCGAAGAAATTCTCTAATTCCTAAATCTCTAAAAACTCTGATCCTACTAATAGAGACGCTGTGAATCACCTAGTTTCCCTTTAAAAAGAATTGTCTATATTCACGATAACTATTTTATCTGATTTTTAATCTCTTCCGATTGAAAAATATTCTAAATAGGTAGATATCTATTAAATGGGAGACCGGTGAATTTCGTACTTTAGATCTACCAGAAGTGTGATATCTATTCAGTTTATATCCGATTAATGAAATGTGATACGCCGTCAACCCTCAATTTACTTTGGTACTAAAGGGAAATACCATAGGTGTGATATCTATTCGTTTTTATATCCAATTTATGAAATGTGATACGCCGTCAACCCTCAATTACCTTTGGTACTAAAGGGATATGCCACAGGTGTAACTTCAATACGGTTTAAATCTTATTGGCGATTTTGAAGACAATTAGACCTTTAAATTTTTCCCTTCGTACTAATAAGAAATTGCAAAACGTGATAGACATTTGCGGAATATATCTTATTAATGATATGTGAAATACTTTGAGATTTCAACTGTTCCTTCGTATAAAAGGATTTCCCAATCGTCCGACACTTGTATAGTTTAAATGTTCCTCGTGATATGGAGACGCTAGGAACCTGTAAGCTTCCCTTCATTCTACAAGATCTTCCAGAGAACTAACGCCTATATTTCACTTCAGTCATTATATGACAATCTCTGAACATTAAAAAATCTCTACCCACTAGAGGACCTTCACTCCATTATGATAAAGTTACTCTGTAATGCTTTCAGCTTTCCCTTTTACTAAATGATTTTCATTTAGTTCATGATTTGGGATACCAGCCTGTATGCATTAAAGTATCGTGATATAGAAGACATTGTGAGCCTTCAACTTACTCTTTCCACTTAAGGATCTTCTCTTAATTTTCGATATCAGACACTGTGAGCTTATGGTTCGCGTTCGAATAAAAGGCTTCCAATCTTAGTTATTTTTTGAGAGACACTATGAGCCTTAAAGTTTCGATCCATGCTGAAGGATCTTCAACTAAATCATCATGTGAGAGACACTATGAGCCTTCAAGTTTCCCTTCGTGCTAAAGGATCTTCCACAGGTGTTACACCTATAAGGTTTTTCACCGGTGTGACTCCTTCGATGTGTTTCATATTTCCATTTATCTGTGAGAGGCTTCTGACAGAATTCGCAAACATATTTGGCGGTTGCCATGGCCCTGAGGAAACCAAAATCTGAAAAATGAAGATACAATATGTGTTAGTCGTCGCTCCGTTACAAGAGGGAAACCATCCATAAATTCACAGGGCTACCAATATCAATTAAAACTGAAGTTACTGAAATCTGTAGCAGCCTAACCTCTGCAATTCAATGTACACAGCGACTCTTTGCGGCGAATAAAGGGGGATATCTTCTAAGAAAGCAATACATGGCTCTTTCTTTTGTGGCTAGCAACGGTTAAACGTTTAAACTACAGTTTAATTCATAAAGGCTGTAGCTAGGGTCTTATATATACGTTATGCTTTGATTTATTAGTTCAGCATTTATTTCATTTTGTATGATTTTATAAACCTACCCTAAAAAATTGCCACGTATTCAAACTAGAACTTGTCACAGTATATGACTTAATACCCCCGCAAGTGCTTTCAGTGTAATGAGAGCTTTAACAGATAAAGGGCATAGCTACTGACTTTGCTTTTGTAGAAAGGAGGAGTTCGCGACACAAAATTGGTAGTATAATTAGCTGTACATGTCTACAAAGCATAAATAGTGTCTGAGTTCAAGGGGAGATAATTCTTGAACCAGGGGGGATTAAGACTTCAAAATTGCGTATTGCAAAACTTCAACATGTGCTTAATCTTTCTTTAAAGTTTCAATGGTATTGAAGCAAAACTGAAGGAGGAGTTTGCGACACAAAATTGGAAGTATATTGTACACAGACAGACGGACACACGGACAGACAGGTTGATTCCAGTATATCCCCTAGAACATCCGTTTTGCAGGGGTATAATTACTTGCTGCATTACATTTCCGATTGTATACCTAGTTAAGCAATAATGACATGTAATAAAGAAAATGAGTCAACTTTTTTCGAGATTCCTAGCTATCAATGTGAATAATGAAGACAGAGACAGACTATAAGGCTTACAGACAGTGTTGACCCACTGGTACTTGTTCTTGACCCTTGTCATGCTGAATCCGGAATATTCCTGTTTTGGCAGGGGGTATAGACAAAGATCAGCGTGCACATAAGTGCAGTCTGATCTTTGTCTATACCCCCTGTTTGTCCCATTTAAGCCAGAGTTGTTTAAATAATCAATTTTCAAAAGAAATGTTTACCCTCATTAAGACCTTCTAGTGCTGTCAGTCCTTTGTTTTTAAAGCAATTTTATATATAGGATTTCAATTCAGCATGACAAGGGTAAAAAAGAGCCTTGTCGGACATGGCCATCCCCCGCCGTAAAAGCTTGATAGTAAACTTAAGCCAGTTAGATTTAGGCTTCTTGTGCACTGCATTTCTTCTCAATGAGTTGGATAATAGCTATTATACTTTCAGAGATATGCTTAGGACAAAATCTAAGTCTGACAACAAAGAGCATTAGCTCCAAAATTATGCAAGTAAGAGTTGTCGTTCTTGTGCACTTCACTTCTCCTCAATGAGATCTATCGACCTATGAAGTTTCAAGTTGATAGCAATTATTAGTCAGAATTATTCTCATATTTTAATGGTCAAGTGCCTGTGTGCTTAACAGTTATCGTGGAAAATCAATATCATGTCGTAAATTACCTTCTTTCACCAACAGGTTTCAAGCAGAACAAGAGGCCCTTATCGGTCACCTGAGTCCAAAGAGCACAAAAACAGATGAAAGTCCACTAGATTATGCTACATAATAACTGCCTTTTAGTTGCGAGAAGAAGATTTTTATAAGTTTTCAATAAACACGCATATGTTAAACTTGGGACATCTTGGAACGAGCTAATTCTGAATTCATACAATCTTGATGGAGGTCCACTAGATGATGCTACAAACCAAATATTGAAGTTCTATGCCCTCCTATTTCGGAGAAGAATTGTTTTAAATTTTCACTATATAAGCCCTATGTAAAATTCATGACGCCCGGGAATGGGCTAATTATGACCTTGGGGCCATAATTCATACAATATTGATAGAGATCCACCAGATGATGCTACATACCAAATATCAAAGCTCTAGGCCTATCTGTTTGAGGAAGAAAGTTTTTGAAGTTTTCACTATAAAAGCTCTAGGCCGTTTTGTTTGGGAGAAGAAGATTTTTAAAATTTTCACTATATAAGCCTATGATAACCTTGTGATGTCTGGGAATGGGTTAATTCTGTCTCTGGGGTCATGATTTATATAATTTTGATAGAAATTCACCAGATGATGCTACATACCAAATATAAAAGCTCTAGGCCCTCTTGTTTGGGAGAAGGAGATTTTTAAAATTTCCACTATATAAGCCTATGTTAAACTTGTGACATCCGAGGAACGGGCTAATTTTACCATATACAATATTGATAGAGCTTCCCCCACCCACTCCTAGCACGGCCATTTTTTGACAATGTTTATTTTCTTGTACAAAATTGATACTCCTTGCCCTAAAGACTCTAAATACCAAATGTGAATCCGATCCGACAGCCGGTTCATGACAAGAAGATTTTTAAAGATGTACCCTTTTAGCCCCTTATGGGCCCCAAGGGGAGATAACTCCATGACGTGTACAAATCTGAAGCGCCTTTCCATAAGGATGCGTCATGCCAAGTTTGGTTGAAATCCATGCAAGGGTTCTTAAGAAGAAATCGAAAATGTAAAAAAAATAACGCACGACGACGGACAAAACACGATCGCAATAGGTCACCATGACCTTCGGTCAGGTGACCTAAAAACCACCCTGTTTCTACGCTAGTTTTGTTATGAGTACAATATGACATTGGCGGTCATTGAGAAGTCTAAATTTCCTATAGCCCACTTTTGATCTTCATTCCAATGTTCTTTCAATAATCCGACTTGTATACATGTTCTCTTACGACTCAAACAATTGTATCATTTTACACAATGTTTTCCCTATTGTTTCATAGGGGGCGTCAGAAAACGTCATTGTGTGGGAAAGGATTGTACCTGGCCACGAGATTATGAAAATATTTTCGTACTCAATTGAGAATTTACTCAAACTTCAAATTTGCATAAATATCTTTTTTCTAATTTCAATTGTATATTAGGAGTTATAAATAACAACCAACAAATAATCTCATTTACCTTCATGCAATTAAAATAGTATCTACTTAGTTGAGAAATAACTCAAACTTTGAGTTGGAAATAAAGAGGTGTTTCTGCTCTTTATTTCCAACTCAAAGTTTGAGTTATTTCTCAACTGAGTACTAGAAAAGTTTTATAATCTCGGGCCCTGACCTGACAATAATTGGTTTTCACGCCCAAAAGTTATTGTCAAACAAAGCGTTGCCGTAAAGAGTTGTTAACCCATTACAAGACGGCAATTTTTTAGACAGGTCAAAAATGAAAGGAGTTGCAGACGACAATATTAAGTTAATGAAATTTTAGATTTTTCTGACTTTCTAAATAGAAAACATTGTCTTTAATGAAGAAATTGCTTGTAACAACCACCATGTTTTCTAAAGTTTTTTTCTTGAGGGTAGTCCAAAAGTGTCATTATGTGGGAATTGGTTAAACAAGGAGCTTCTTACTATTCCAACAGTGGTTTATATATACTTAGACCATTTCCATTCAATTCCTGTTTTTTACATCCTGTGTGTTTTTGGAAATATGAGAAAACATTGTTGAAAAAGAAGAAATTGCTTGTCTCATGCAATTTCTTCTTTACTCACATTATTTCCTACCATACTTAATGATTATTTTTCAAATAAAATCAACTTTAAATTGTTGCCTGCCAAACCTTTAAATTTGGACAGGTCTAAAATTTTGCAACGCAGTAAAGAGCTAATGGGGCTGTTCTTTTTGATGTTGTTGTTGTTGTTTTGTTTTTTGTTTCGTTTTTGTTTGTTTGGTTTTGTTTTGTTTTCTGACATTTTCTATAACAAATAATAATTTGGACAGGTCTAAAAATGTTTAATACGGTAAAGGATTAATGGGGGCCGTTTTTCTTTTCAAAATGCATTTTCTATAGCTAGTCTCAATTCAAAATAGTGTAAAACTTTACTGCGAAAGATCGGTTAAGAAAGTTTTCAGTTCGCTTTTCAGCACATATCTTGTAGAGGAACCTTCTGTTTTACTCTTTTGAAGTTAAATGAAGATTCTGTACAAGTGACCAATGGCGGCTGTCAATCAAATAATCAATCGACCAATTAAATCATTCATAGACCGGAAGTGAAATTTGAGCGTCCCGTAGACGTAAGTGGACCGTAAAATCAGAGGACAGGAGCAGATATCCGTCAATTAAGGGATCGCTGACCACGCCTACTAACCTCCGATATCGCATTTCGACGGAGGTATTAAAGGAAGTTATTTTGTAGAATAAAAGTTCAGGGACATGAAATAAAAGGGAAAGTCGTTGGTTGGTGACATAAACGTCGTAACTACAGCTTATTCAAGCTGTAGATACGACGCTAATGTCGCAAACACAACAAAAGTGCGCAAAATGAATGTCGGTATTCAAAGATCACTTCCTGTCTTAATCGATGCTTTGATTGGTACGTCATTTTTTTTTTTTTTTTTTTATACCTGACACCGGCGATTCGTCAATTATTTTGTCGGAGAATGGCAATGATGATCCAGCCGCTCGTAAACGGAAAACGTAAGAACAAAAAGATTTTTAAAAAATAAGCTTTATTTAGAAGTTATCATTCTGCTAAAAACTCGATGTAATAAAACTAAAACTACGTGTATCAAACAAAAGAAAATGGACAATTCAACCGGTAGCAAGCCGACTTTGCTATAGCTCTAACTACAAATAGCTGCTTTTATCGCAAGCTTGTCCTCCTGTTGCAAGTGTTTCCAAGGATATTTACAAAAGGCATATACAGTGTCAACTATGGTACCATGTCGATAGAATGACCAATCGCTGACCCCGCCCACTTAAACCTTTGGCCACGCCCACTGACTCGATTTTAAACGGCGTTATTTTGCAAAAACTATAGTCAGTAACATGTAACAAAACATTAGAATCGTTGGTTGGCGACCTAAACGTCGTAACTACAGCTTGAATAAGCTGTAGTTACGATGTTTAAGTCGCAAAACGACAAACATGTTTCGCACAAATGGCCACAAATGTTAGAAATTAAATCTAAATTCCGGGCTGAATGATTGATTTGATTAGTGGATATATTCCTTGATTGAAAGTCGCGATTGGTCAATGCTTATAGCAATTTCGGGCTGAATGTATAATTTTATTGGTCAATATATTCCTTGTTTGAAAGTCACGATTGGCCAATGCTTATTGCAATTTCGGGCTGAATGTATCATTTTATTGGTCAATATATTCCTTGTTTGAAAGTCATGATAGGTCAATGCTATATTTTCTAGTTTGAAAACAAATTCATTTACACACTATGTACAATCAAATAAGAAAATGTTTTATTTTGAGCAAGATGTTGTTGTCTATATGTGGGGGGTAGGTCAAGGTGAACTCGATTTCTTGTGTAAGTAATCACTTATGTCAGCTATGCGATAAACAAAAACTCACGAATGGTGCCTCCGATTTCCATTACTCGCTATTTTCCTCATGAAGTCTTCTGCTCTTGTTTTTGTTACGGTTGTTGTCGTTGTTGGCAGCAGTGTGTGTGTGTGTGTGTGTCTGTATTAAGTCGTACTTGTCATACACAAAATTTGACAATAATATAACAAACTGTGCCTTCGATTTCCCTTCTTACTAAAATCTTTCCGGTTGTTACCACTCTTTGCGATGTCTTTCGTCTTTAAAACACTTAGATGTGTACACACTCGCTCTCTCTCACTTTCTCTCTCTCTCTTTCTTAGGACCTCGCAGGTGTTCCATAAAACTTTACACAGGATCGAACACCAATTGATTAGAGATAGTTTTGCGAAAATAAACACCAAGCAAAGTAAAATGACCATTCTATATTAGGAAACAGTCTACAAAGGGCGGACAGTTTCAACCCTGGTCGGCCTGTCTGACCTGGGTCGATCATTTTCGCATTTCCTAAGAGATCCATTTCAGCTTTAAGCGTCCCATGTGCTTTTTCCACCAGCCATCATTCACATGCGTACAATATGGGTCACTTTGTGCGCCTTCAGATTTCCTTTCAAACTGAAGGCTTTCCCACACAAATCACATTTATACGGTTTTTCGCCAGTATGTGATCTAATATGGGTTTCATACTTCCATTTATTCATGAATGGCTTCTGACAAAAACCACACCGAAACTTGTAGGTGGCAATGTTCGGCTCAGCCAGGGCGTTGGCACTCACAAAGTGTCCTGTAAAGACAAAAAACGTTCGAATGATAATTTTGAATGGGGTTTAACGCCACTTTTAACAGTATTTCAGTTATGTCGCGACGGCGGGAGGACTAAACTATGGACTCATGAATTCTTAACACCAGCACAACCACTACATCCTTTCCGAGCCTCCAGCTGCTCATCTCACTTTGGTTTACGATTATCCAGCAATTGGTGGGAGACAAATGTTGGAAAGGATATTTGCTGCGATCGGGGATCGAACCATATACCTCATATATAATGATGAACTAAATACAATACAATTCTTTATTGTAACTAAAAGCCTCTGACCTCTGGCCCAAAATGCAGCATTACATTACAACAAACATATACACATCCCTTTTAGATATGTCAAATTTGTTTATTGATATTCATTCTTTTGTCTAGAAGCCCATCAGGAAGAATCCATAAAAATCAGTAAACCTCAAAATTAATTGTAATGACACACAAAAGGACACTTTAGTGAAAGCAACGTCCCCCGATCTTTTGATGTGGGGACCTAAAATATTAGGATAAACCAAACCTTTTTCGTTTAATTTTGTAGGACTGCCAAAGTTTGAACACACCAATGCAAAATTAGACGGTGTTAAACTGTGAAAAGTTGTCAATTGATTGAATTTCGTGTATATTTTATTTCGTGAAACCTATCTTGAGGAGCAAAGAATAACTAGGGTTTTAACCCTTTCCCTGTGCAATCCCTTGTTTTTTGTCCATATGATTTAGTACTTGGAAAAATATTGTTGGAAACAATATTTTCTAACCTGTAGATTGATTACTTTTCAAATTGCACCCACTTTTAATTGTAATATGAAGCATTTTTGTTGGTTTGGTGACTTAAACGTAGTAACTTGAACTTATTCAAGCTGTATTTACGGCGTTAAGGTCGACAACCAAACATTTCAATTTCATGTTGCATGTAACTGACCTTAAACTTTGCAAAATAACGCCTTAAAATATCGAAATGGAACTTCCTGGCGGGTGTGGCCAGAAAAGTCAGTGGGTGTGGCCAGAAAAGTCAGTTGGTGTGGCAAGAAAAGTCAGTGGGCGGGGCTAGAAAAGTCAGTTGGCGAGGCCAGAAGTCAGTTGGCGAGGCCAGAAAAGTCAGTTGGTGTGGCCAGAAAAGTCAGTGGGCGGGGCCAGAAAAGTCAGTTGGCGAGGCCAGAAAAGTCAGTGGGTGTGGCCAGAAAGGTCAGTGGGCGGGGCCAGAAAGGTCAGTGGGTGTGGCAAGAAAGGTCAGTGGGTGTGGCCAGAAAAGTCAGTGGGTGTGGCCAGAAAGGTCAGTTGGCGGGGCCAGAAAAGTCAGCGGGTGTGGCCAGAAAGGTCAGTGGATGTGGCCAGAAAGGTCAGTGGGTGTGGCCAGAAAAGTCAGCGGGTGTGGCCAGAAAGGTCAGTGGGTATGGCCAGAAAAGTCAGTGGGTGTGGCCAGAAAAGTCAGTGGGTGTGGCCAGCGATCCGTCGATTCTAAAGAAGAGTAAAAAGTGTTCCTCCAAGCCACTAGATATAATGGCAACATCTAGAACACTGACTAACAACGACTACAGTGCATTATTATTGAAAAAACTGGCTGTTTCTCTGAGCACGAGTTTTATCATATAATAATATGATATACGCAATAACATAGGGGGGGGGGGGAATCATGAAAATTACGCAATTTGCAGATAATTCAAAAAAGCTTTTATTTGAAATACGACAAAATTTACATGGCATAAAGCGTAAATAGTTATCGAGCATTATGCTTTGACTTAAACAACCGTGAAATCACAAAAAATCTAACAGCAACAAGAAAAGACATTTGGGTTATACCAATGTAAAATATTTATCACAAAAACCACTGCGAGTATTACGTAAGTTATCTTCCTTGAATAAGAATTACTCCATTATATCCTTGTGACTTGTTTCGCTTTCTTTTGTACTAAAGCACTTCAATATCAGTTTAACTAAAACGTAAAACCGAATCATTTTAAATGAAAGTGTAATAATGAAACAAAATTACCATAAAAATTCTGGAATGACAATAAGATTTCTATGTACCAGTACAGAATAAATAGCAATATAGATAATCGACAATTCTGAATATCTGATAAAAACGCATGTAATACTATATAATTATCTAGATATAAATGCAAACTAGTGTTTAGCAAAGCGGACTTATATCCCCCCATCACCAGCATTTTGTCATCCAAGTAGCACAGTTGACCTTTGACATATGTTGCCCAAAATCAAAAGGGCACCCCATTGGGTCATGGATAATATTCGTATTAAGTTCCGATGGCTTAAGAGTTAATGCATGGAAACGTTTTCTCTTGATCTTGAACATTGACCTACGTGACAACACTTCGTTGGACTACGGCAACAATTGTATGAAGTTTCTTGGTTGTAGGTCAATTGTTTCTATAATAAGAGCACGGAAACGGGAAAAAGCCTACGGACGAATTGGCAGACATGGGTGAAACCAATTCAAAGTAGGTGAGGTTGAAGTAGGCCAATCACGGCTAATAGTCAAAGAATTAATGGATCAACCAAATCGTTCACAGGAAGTAGACTTTGGCAGACATTTATGTAGAGCTTTATTGTCGGTTTGGCGACTTAACCATCGTAATAAACGCGCATTCAAGCTGTATGTCGAGGGGTTAGAGCAAAAACATAGCATGGGTCTATACAATGTATATACACATACTATGTTTTTGCTCTACCCCTCGATATACAAGTTACGACGTTTAGGTTGCCAGCCAACCATTTTATTTTTTCGTCACATGATACATGCTTCTGGCATTACATTTTGCAGTATAAAACCTATTATTATTATTATTATTGTTATTATATAATTGTATATAATTATTCCAGCCAAAATCAGTGGGCGTGGCCAGTTGAGTCAGTGTGCAGGACCAGCGATCCGTCAATTTAACGGACAAGTGTGAAAATGATACCATCACTTCTTAAACTGATGTGCACATTTAGCTATGTATGTACAGCTTAGTAACAAGTCACTGTACAGCTTAGTAACAAGTCACATTAAGCTATGTATGTACAGTTATGTAACAAGTCACATTTATCTATGTATGAATAGCTTAGTAACAAGTCACATTTAGCTATGTATGTACAGCTTAGTAACAAGCCACATTTAGCTATGTATGAACAGCTTTGTAACAAGTCACATTTAGCTATGTATGAACAGCTTAATAACATCTCTCATTGACGGATGGCTGGTCACGACACAACGAAATTTTAGACTGGTCCAAATTGAAAGAAGTTGCAGACGACAATTTAAAGTAAATGAAATTTAGGGTTTTTTCAAGTTTCTGGGTAGAAAACAGTGTGGAAAATGAAGAAATTGCTTATCACATTTTGCTTGAGGGGACGTATAAAAGCGTCACTGTGTGGTAATGGGTTAAACCTATTCTCACAAAACGAAATTTCAGACTCGTCCAAATTGGGAGAAGTTGCAGACGACTTATAGCTATACACTGTACAGTCGAACCTGTCTTAAGCAAGCGGTCAAGGGATTTGCCAAAATCGCTTGCTTAAGACAGGTGCTTGCTTAATACAGGTCGGCCTGATGGCCGGATATTTGTGTAACAAAAAGATAGGGTGGCTAGAAAGTATTCATTTTCAGTAAATAAATAACAAGATAAAAGCTCATTCAAACATTTTGGTAAGAATACAAGTAGGCCTATATACTCATGAAGTGGATCAGATTATGAATCGAAATTAAAAAGGTTAAAATCGGATAAAATTACTCGAACGGTCGTGATTAGTTTTTGCAAAGATCGAACAATTGACATAATGTCGGCCGGTCAATTGAGGATCAGTCTGCTCGATATTTTTGATTATTGCGTAAAACACTATATTTCAATATAATTCCAATTAGAATCTAGGCAGATTTAGTCTCTGAGCGAGTTTGTTTACCCATTTCTCACCTCTAAAACTGCAAACATACTCTGTACGAATACGAAAATAGATTGGTTTCCGAGAACAGTAATTTCGATCGTCATACTCGATTAAACTTTATTGATAAAGTTTGAATATCATATGCATAAAATTCAATCACTGAATAAGACAAAAATAACAAAACTGGGCATTTTGATGACTCCGTAGTTATCTACAAAACACCTGTTAATTGGCGACGCGTGTGAATGTTTATCTGATTTTGACACTTGATTAGATAATCCGAAAACAATTATGCGCCGTTATAATTACTTATCCGTGAAAATTGCCATCGGCCCGAAATTGACCGTAAACTCAGGTTATTTCAAAGAATGGGACACGATTTTGACGGCCGTTGACCGCGTTTTAGAGGTGCTTGTTGAATACAGGTAAAATTTAGTGTAAAAAAGATAGGGGGGACATTGAACTGGCCGTTTAAGACAGGTGCACGCTGAATGGAGGTGACCGGATGACCAGGTTTGACTGTATATTGTATTTGTCACAATGAATAAACGTTCACAAACATTGTTCGTTCGTTTTGAACCATAAACTAACACCAT